>JAPZDV010000017.1:12629865-12652883 GCA_029814665.1 Acanthurus lineatus
ATGCACATTTCTGCCACAACTTGTGATTAACATCTGCACGCAGTCAACACGGCGCTCGCACAGCGTGAACGCCATTAGCAGAGAAATATGGAGACAATGTGAGCCAAAGCTGAGCCTTTTCACTGTGAAACTGCACAGGTTTTTGCAATGTTGGCAGGATTTTAGTATTAACAGTTAAACTTTGTATTTTAAAGACTTTATAAGACAGAAATTCTTGCAGCCTGTATTTGATGAAAAGGAAATGATGGTCTTTTTATATTTCTACATGCACCGTGTTTCTTTCCAGAAGGTTACAGGCAGGCAACTTTTATTGTTGAGATGCTACAGTTTAGTCTTTCATTCTTTTCTTAATATATTATAACCACGCAGTCACATTTGTGGCTCATCTCAGAAGTCACTTAGCAATTATATGTCATCAGTTATGATTTCTTTTAGTCATTTTTTGAATTTAATATAGCAAAAATAAAATTTAAAAATCCACAATTTATAAAAAAAGTCTCTATAAACTGATTTTAGTCCTTCAGAAAGAATTAAGAGATAAAATGACGGCACGAGACACCAGATAAGCGTATATTATTAGCACAACACGTATCCAAACAGGCCACAGCTGCTGCGTCCTCACGCTCCTCGGCGCCTCGAACAAATGAAAAAGGCCTGCATTACACTTTTTCACTCTTTTAAGAGCACCCATGGGTGTTCTGGATCATGTTTTCTCCTGTTGGGTGTTTTTTTAATCACAGGGACGTCCAGGGTGGCACTTTCATTCTGTGATGTTAAGGAAGTATGTAAAGTTACAAAAAATGATGATTTTCAGCAGCCAAGGCTTTTTGTTGTTACTAATATTTAATTCCAGTGCTTCACTTCAGTGCTGGAGGACTTCACCTGAAATCAGCATGACCTTGAAAAGAGCAATGTGACCAAAATAAATCCAATAAATACCTTAAATCCAAACTTACTCTGAGCTCTCGACTTCGTCTTCCTGTCTTCCTCACAGGATGACGGAGTTTTTCCTGAGGAAATGCTCTGTGTGTGTGGCATCACTCTCTCATAATCTCAACTCTGAACTTCAAAACATAAAAGCTGGACTGAAAAACAAAAGGGCACCCCCTGCTGACGGTGACCGTTACCGTTAAATGCACATGATTTATCGTTCTAGTGTCAAATTCAGCCATTATGTAGCTAGAAATGACAGAATTAAAATATAAAATATATTGTCATGACCTAAGTGAGGCTGGTTAGAGACTGATCATAAAAGTTATAATAAGCTTTGGTTGATTGCTCGGCCCGGTCACTTCCTGTCTGCAGACTCGGGCTGTTGGATGCTGTTAGCAGCGATGTGATGCCCTTTTCTGTTCGAGCTCGGCTCAGTGATTTAGTTATGAGGCTGTGTTTTTATAGTCCAGAATTAAGAGTGAAGAAATTTAACGATGCACTTAAATGGCATTCGCTGCAGGAGAAAGAGGCTTTTAAAAGACAAAATATCTTCATGTGGGGCTTTTTTTTTTTGTCCTCTCATGGCCGCCGTCCCACAGTCCTCCATCCTCAGCCCCCGAGAGATCTGAGCACAAACCCTCTGCAACCGAGTCTATAGACAATCACAGCGGCATTTTAATTGGTCCCCTCGATATCTTATTTGTCGAGAAGGGACCCTGGAGGGGCTTCAGCCCAAAAGAGCTCACAGCATTATTGAACCAGCCAAGGATCACGTAAATGGCTTAGTATTGATGCAGACATGGCGGAGGGGGTGACAGACGAGTAAAAGCCTGGCGTGGCGGCGGGTGGAGGAGGGTGAAGAAGGATCTGAAGTACAAGATGTGCTGTGGAAAGGAATGAAAAGAATGAGAGAGTTTCTGCAAAGTAAAGTGAAGAAGAAGAAGAAGAAGAAGAAGAAGAAGAAGAAGAAGAAGAGCAGATCGTTCGGTAAATACAGCACTTGAGAGCAATTTAAAAAGATTTATGACGTTAGCTGTGATTCAGTAAAATTCATTTAAACTGGGTTTGGTTTGAGAATTCAGAAGTTAGCTTGATTCAATTTCTTTTGAGTTAAAAGCAAGAGAAAAGTTAAATGTGTTTACTTTCTACAAATCAGTAGTTTCTCCCTTAACGTGGAGGATTGAAGCTGATTTTATGTCACATTATCTATTTATTCAAATATTCAAATTCCATTGTACACAAACTTGACCATTTAGGTTCATTTGTACCCAGAACAAACGAGTTTTGAATTAAAAAATTACGACTAAACTTGCTTTTTGTAACCTGTGCCTCTGTGCATGCTGGCAGTCGTTCTGGGACGAAAACTTCCACTTCCTGTCTGCGTTGTAAGCACAGATGTGCAGACAACAATCAGCTGGATGACTTTGATGGTGAAGAAAACGTCTCAGTTCTAAGCAGATGAATAGATGTTTACCTGAAACTTAAAAAAGACTGCAGGCTCTTTTATTTCCAGCAGAAAATGAACAATATCTTGTTTATATTTGACTGAGAAACTTTCCGTGTTTCATTCAAGTCAAATCAGCTGGGTGACACATTTAATTAGTGGAAATAACAAGAAACGTGCATAAATTTAGATGCTGCTCTGCTTAGATTTAATCATGTGTTCATATATAGATTATGCATCCATGTTGAGTCATTTCTCCACCATCCACCATATAAAACCTGCGTACATCAGGTGCATCGAACAGGTTTCTCTTGATTCTAGCAGTTACACCCAAACATGCTTCGTCATATCATCATTTTTTCAAAGAACAGGTGTTCTGGATTTGGTGAGTCAAAGACAAAGGGGACGAGTCAGACTCTAATCCGTAATTTAAGCCACACACTTTACCTGAGAGCCATTAGGAAGGACAGGTTGCTGACTCGGCGCCTGCCTGAATCACCCAGGTAAAGCCTCGGCCGTCTGTTTCGTTTTATAGGACAGATACATCAGATTCAGCAGGCACAGACCAATCAAACGGCTGACAGACAAGCACAAGCAGCCAAGCGCTGACGGCACTTTGACAGAGGCAGATACCTGATCATGAGCCGGCACATCAGCCGCACATTTAATATTCAACTTAAAACTTTATCTGCGAAACTGATCGCATCGATCATGAGCGGGGCGGACGGAGCAGATTACAGGGCAGCTCAGGATGATTCATGTTGGTCTGTCCTCTCTCTCACATTAATTATCTGATATTTGATGCCCACAACGTCAAAATAAAAAACGCACAAAAAGAGAAAGAAGCTATTTTCAGATGTTTCAGTGACACAAACAGAATTTTTCCTTTTTAATGTAATTTCAAAAGAGGTAGAAGCACTTAGGGGGATGATATGTGTTTGTCTGTGTGGATGCATTTTATACTTGTCAAACATGATCTTTAGCAGTGTGCTGGTCCTTGTTTCAGTTATTACAGATGCTTTTTTGTGTCTCAGCTGCATCAAAAAACCCACAAACGATGCAGAAGGTTGAAATACTTCGAATAAACTCACAGTAGAAAATCTGGCACATTAAAGTACATTTTTGCTGTGTTTTAGTTCATATAAAGTCAGTAAAGGTCCCATTAAAGTTTTATGGTCAAGCACAATTGTTATCTGTGATAAATAGTTTTTGCTGCCCAGTTCTAACATTTAAACAGCAGGGGGGGGGAACGGTTGCAGCTTTCTGAAGTCTGAGGAGAAGCAGGCCTGTAAAACCTGTGTGCTTACTATAGAGCCTGTATATATACAGCTAATGTTCAAATACAGGAGTTAGACTGTCGGATAAACATGATTATAAAACACATGAGTGTTTGCAGCCTGTGCAAGTGGTCAATTATGATGCGTCTGCTTCAACCTGCCGGCTTCTGAAGTGAAGGAGGTCAACAGTCTGTGAGATCAAGCCGGCCTCAAATGAAACTCTGCACCTAATGTAGCTGCTAAAGTAGATGGGCTGGATCGTGTTAAAGGCAGATAAAACGCCCACAAATAGAAAGAGAGCGTGACTCTTTGGTTTCGCAGGGTGTTTGCACAGTGTTTCACTATAAAAAGCTTGTTAACAGATGAAGGGATTCAGTGCATTGAGACACCTGAGGGCTTTAAATTAGAAACAAGCAGAGCAGGTGGGAACTGTATTTACAGTATAATGAAAAAACACTTTGCAGGGCTGATTAAGGCGGATCAACACCCTGCATCATACTAAAATATGACCAGACACACTCATCAAACAAAGGGAAGAGATATTCCTTAAGAGTATCAAGTCTTTCATGCACATGAATCCAACACAACTTGATTTCTAAGTGTCATCTTTTGAAAGACATCCATTCAATCCCTGTACTTTTCCAAACTACCAGTGATTTTAAATGAAAGAATTAAACACTGAAGGGTGTAGAAATCTAGTTTCAAAAGTTTGGAAATTATTTATCATTAAATCTTTCTGAGCACCGGTGCATTAAATGCAAAAGGCATCTCCCAAGGACGCTGGAACTGTTGCTTCACTGCCACAAAATTACCAGTTGGTCTTCATTTCCTTTATATTTATGTAATTATGAACTCGGCCCTGTAGCAATCTCACACCTGTATAAAGATATTAGATTTTAGCCCCAACAAGATGCACTCAGACTTTAATGCATCCCCTTCTCTGTGGGAGGAGGACACTAGTTTGAAATACTTGTCGACAAAGCAAATCAATATCTAATTACAAGCTGCGCATTACGGTGCGTCGGCGAGGGAATGGGGAGAGGCCTTCCCTTCCTCCTCAAACCAAGGGCTCAATAACACCTTGTAGATTATTTCTTCACCCATCATTTGCATGCTGCCCTAGTAATGGCCCCTCACTTTGAGAATCTATTACCATTTTTTGCCTTAAAGTCAGCACTTTTCAGAGGACGGAGATTTGTCTTGCTGCGGTCCATCACTCAGCCTAAGCTGCATTCGATTTACACCAGAAAAAGGTAATAACGTCCCCGCTGAAGGTATGTTTGTCTTGCAGAAATTTAAGTGGCATTCTCTGGCTCCAATTGTTTAACAGGAGGGTGATTGTGCAGGGATGAATTGAATCACAACGACCTCTCAGCTCCTGCACACAATGTCAAGAGTCCATACGTTATATTCTGTTAAAGGCCAAGCTCCAGGAAGACGACTCACTTCTGTCTTTACAAGGTTTTTAAAGTTAAAAATAAGAAAAAATGGAGGAGCATCACAGCAATAAACATGTGTTCATGTAAACCACATTATTTCATGTAATTTCCCTTTCCTGTCAGCTTTTAATACGTGTGAAAATGAGACTGCCACCGGAAGCTCCTCTCTTCAAAAGTGCCCGAGGTGAGAAGCTCAAGAGAAATCAAATTGCCTCTAGATGGGCCCGAGCAGACGGCAATCAGCTCGCTCCCACAGGGCGAAAGCTGTCAGTCCACAGGGGATTACTATTATATCTGCTCTTCTAATTAAACAGTTTGGAAGGCAGTGACACGAGGACTCGCAGAGTTCACAAAGCTCTTCTGAGCTCATGGACCAGCTGTGCAGAGCAAAGGGTCCCTCCAAACCACATCAGTCTGCAGACAGGACTGTTCAGGTGAAGCCGGGCTGCACCTTCGCCTCCAAATGACACCAGAAAACATGTCTGTGAACATTCAAGCAAAGGTTTCAGTTTCCATAGCACTCATGTCAGCTGACCTGCTGCAGGAAAACTTCTATGGTCATCATCGATAAAGAATGTCGTGTGCAAAGTCAACTGTGTGGAGAGGATTCGAATGTACAAGAGTTACCCGAATGTTTTACAAAAATATGGACCCAAATGCAACACATAGAGCAGGGATGTCATTGGAAATGACTTTTATTTTGAAACAAAGGTGCAGAGAAACTGTTGAGCAGAATGGTGTCTTTTTAAATTCACTGGAGGTTAAGCAGGCAGATAAAAATGATCAAGATCCTCTTCTCACAAACATAAAACCATCAGAGTCTCTTTGTTTTCAGCCTCAACAGCTTGAATGAACCAGTTTAACCAGGAGAGACAACGAGGCCGAGCAGCAAACAGCCAAAACACAGCTGAAGGCAGAGCTGGAGTCCCAGAAACAAAAGGCTGAGATGTTTCAGAGGTTTCAGAGGTTTCAGAGTGAGAAGCAGGAGATCAGGTCAGAAGTTAGAGCTGGAAAGTCTTTAAAGCAGAGGAGCAGTGTGTCGGTGAGCAGGGGAGGGGGCAGTGTGGCTTATATACTGTGGTGAACAGGTGCAGCTGGTTGAGGCTGATTGCAGTGAAGATTGGCTGGGGAGGGAGTGAGGGATCATGCTGCATTCAGGGTGAAACGGAGAAACCTGTGTCGATCAGACTGCAGAACATGATGCATCCTTCAAAGACGCTTTGTAATCAAATGAAAAAACATATCAGTCCCATCTTCTCTGAGCAGCATGTAGCTGGTTTAAGTGTGTGTGGGCGGTGAGTGTGTGTGAGCGAGTGACAGCGAGCGAGCAGCAGGAAGAACCAGTGAACCTTCTGCAGCAGAGTGAAAAACAAAAGGTAAGTGAATTAGTCAGTTTGCAGTAAATGTATGGTGTTGGTTTCAGTCTGTCAATTAAAAAAAGCTGCAGCATCTAAAGATCAAATTTAAAGCATCCATGTTTTTCCTCAGCTGCTGGGGGAGTGAGGGGGGTGTAGTGTTGCTATAGCAATCAGCTGAGCTTCCTGTCTGTCATGAGATGCTACAATCTGCAGAGGAAAACAAAGTGGAGAAGAGTTTCTGGGACCAGAAGCGAGTAAAGTTGAGTGAGTCGTACCATGTGGGGGAAACCACGAACATGCAGTCATGCATGAATCATGAGCAGCTCTCCATCTGCACTTCCTGATTCAGATATGTGGAGATGAAAATATAAATAAAGTTTGGAGTCATCAGTCCTAATTATACTCTAACCTCAACCAAGTGTTGGAGTTGGCAACACGCACCCTCCTCTGGGCAAACATGCATTTATCAGACTCCAAACCTCTGCTGGCGTCCTCCTCCACCTGCCCCCGGCCCCTCTGCTACGTCCAGATAACATAAGCTGATTACCGGCCCTCGTGGCAGGGTCATCTCATCCTAATGTCCGCCTGACTTCTGATGGTACTTCCTGTGCACAGCATGGTGGCAGCAGGTGATTTTTGAAAAGGACCCTGGGAGTTTTCCACCTCATCTGACGTACGCAGCAGTTCCCATCCTGCTACATTTTGTTTGAGATTATCACTGTACTTTAATCAAAGTCTACCTTCTTCAAAGCTGACATCTGTTTCCCGATCATCATTTCTTTCACCAAAGGAAACCTTTAACTCACCCACACTTAGATGTCCTCTCGTTAATCTAAACCCTGAATACAACAATCCCAGCATGCTTCATTCCACACATTGCAGTGACTCGGCAGCAGTGAGACAAGCCGCTGCAGTGACTCGGCAGCAGAGACTCGGCAGCGGTGAGATGAGCCGCTGCATGCAGTGACTCGGCAGCAGTGACTCTGCAGCAGTGAGACAAGCAGCTGCATGCAGTGACTCGGCAGCAGAGACTCGGCAGCAGTGAGACAAGCCGCCGCAGAGACTCGGCAGCAGTGACTCGGCAGCAGTGAGACGAGCCGCTGCAGTGACTCGAGCATGATGATGTGTGTAAAGTGAGTCTGACATCTGAAGCACAAGGGAACAGACATGAAAGCAAATCAATATCATCTCACTGGACGCTCTTTGCACATGATCCCAGTTATATTTCATCCAGTGTGCAAAGCTGACGGCACATCTACGGAGACAACAGAGACACAAATGTGACGTATATAAATCTCAAGACTGTGAACGATGTTCCCGCCTCATAAATCTTTTGCATCTGATTGAGCAGCAGCCAAAGGTCACTGTAAACCTCCGCCGAGGAGCACCAGGCGTGAGAACGGGGACAGAGACGTTTTTGACATTTCCAATAAGTCACCGCTGTCAATAGAGAAGGTATATAAAGTTCACAGAATCTCTGCTGAAGATTAAGCTGGGCTCGGTCATGTTTGGACGGCTCCATCTATCAAGCACTAAAAGTGAAGCAGATATGCATTGGGTCATCCCTCTCCTTGTCACACCATAAGAGTAAGCGAATGTGTACATAAATCTTCACCCTGTTTGCCACTGAGAATTAGCTTGACGCTTCGCAATATTCCCATAGAAACTGACGCTTCTCCTGATATTTATAAATGGGTGATTATACATTCTATATCATCTGATTACGTACGTCGCCTGTTTCTCTCTGAACAGGCAGCAAAAAGCGTTTATGTGGGTTATTACTGAATGGCCTGCATGTACAGTATATAATGTACTATTTTTAAACTCCATGTACTTAGTTTCCATATGTTGAGCTGACATACAGCCACATGCGGTTAACTTACCAGCTATACCTGACTGATTTTACACCATTGTGGCACTTTAGCATCAGTTCATCTAAGTAATATTCTGGTTGTTTAGTGGAAAAATATGTAGGATGTACATTAATATCCATAACATTGATATTATACATTTTAATACTAAACACTTCTGGTCTGCATAAAGGGAAAGAGCTGCAGGTTCTGAGCTTTAAGTACAAACAAAAACTCATTTATTTAATTAAACGAATGAATAAAATTGTTAATATTTTCTGTGTCTGAACTGATGTTGTGTTTATAGCCCACTGGCTAATATTACACCCAATAAAACCTCTAAACTACACCATTATTGGCAAAAAGTGGCTTTGCAAACCAACCCTGGTTACTGTGACACGATTAAGCTGGATTATGTGCAGCAAACACAGTGTAAGCTCTTTGTTAGTTCACTGTACCTTGATGTGATAATTGACCTTGATAGTGCAAAGGTTTGTTGTGTTTTTCCAGAGAGCCTAAAGAGTTTTCCTGCTCAGCACTTCTCAGTTCGTTCACAACTCCCCAAATGAGAGAAAAGGACGTTTTTTTCAAAATGTTTTTGTATTTTAATCAGTTACCAAACATAGACACGCATGCACAATTCTCTTTCTTCTGCGGGGAGCTGCGTTAAAAGGAAGATAAAAGAGAGCCAGACTCAGAAGTCATCCACAATAATCACAAAGCCTGGGGTGTGAATTTGTTAATTAGCTGCAATTACGTCCAAATCTTTTCAACGTGTCCAGACCCTTATTAGTTAATTCTTAGGCAGAGGCTGTCGTAATCTTTAGAGGACCACAAGCATGTGAGCAAAGATTAGGTTTGAACAAAACACTGTTCAAAGAACACTGTTAAGTTCCCACTTGTTAGCGTGCTAATTCTGCACATTATGCAAACCTCCTGTTTGTCGCAGACATGCTTTACTTCTAACAACTCGTTTAAAGACATTGTGATAAAATTATAAATAGCTTATAAAATGTTATGTAGGTGCTGAAGGAGACTTCAGTGGAGGATTTAGTTGCATCCCTGCTGTTGTTTCACGTGCAGTTGCAGTCTGACTGTTCAAAAAGGATCACCGTTCATCGGTGGGAGGTGCAGCAGAAGCTCCATGTCGATCACAAGCTGCAGCAGATGATTAACGTGATCCAGATGCACCAAGAAACTGCTTCCACAATCCAAATGATCCAGCTTTTGTAAGAGATACAGTGAACCGAAGTCCCATTTCAGCAGCCCATCAAACAATTCAGAATGACTCTGCCCCCAGAAAGGCTCCGGTATTTTCAGGTGACAGTCAGGTAAATAGTTGCCAGAGTGTGTGTTTTTTTTTTTACACAAGCTCTCCAAATTCATATGCTCTTGAATGTGTTTTGTTGGTGGGATAAAATGGGATGCTGCTGCTGCTCCTGAAGGCATCCACACTCCATATGCAGAGGGGTCAGTCACAATCTGCAGAGGGAGGAAAAAAGCAGCAATGTTCAATCTTTCCCACTAAATTACCTTGGCAGATATCAAACAGAGTCCTTCACTCCTGCTGAATGATAATTGTAGCCGGCTGCCAGGACCAATACTCCGGGGGTCATCTGTGGCTGAGAGGATGGATGCTGTGAAGGAATTACTGCTGCCTCTCTCTCTCCATTTTCGCTTTGCTTCTTAAACATGCAGCCTGGGAGGCAACTCAATAACAATCATACCTCCTATATTTAAAGAGATAAATACTCGCCGGTGCAGCTTGAAGATGATCAATGGACTCATACTGATCAATAAAAACAGCTCAGAGATGGAAACGAGTCCTAATTGATCCTAAAATTCTCAACATTATATGTATTTAGTTCTGCTTAAAGTCAGAGATGTAGAAGCATGTTTTTTTAATACTGGGATAACATCTTAAAAAATTAGAAAAAATCTTTAAAGGATGATTTGTGAGTGATCAGTTTAAATTATGTTCAAACGCAGAAACAGGAACCAAACTCAATGATATGATCTTATAATAATCCAAGTTATTTTGTGGTGGAAATGTGCAAAACTACAGCTGATCACATTCAAACCCTCCTGTAGGAGCACAGCCATGTGTATCTGTTTCACATGTCAGGATGGTGTTTTAACCACCGAAAGAAGGAAAAATGACGTAAAGTATAATAACCAGACGTTGTCACACAGGTGAAATGAGCTGTTAATGCAGCGATAACAGATGATGAGAGAGTTATTTCATCTGGACAACAAGCTTTCAAGCCACATGCTTTCAATCCAGATTAATTTTAAATACATTTAACAACACAATAGAGTTGTTTTAAAACTTTTATATATCGAATATTTAATGTTCTAATGTATATTTCATCACAGGTCACAGTTTCTTATGTCTGGATTTTGTCTGAAATCTTGTGGTTGAAGATTATTTGGGTCATTTTTTTAATCAGTTTCTCCAAAAATATATCTTTTGCCCCAGGCGCTTGTCATCCGCTTACAGCAGACGTTATTTTTAACTAAAAGACATCGTATTTGTTTCATTGTCCACTTTTTAATGATGTCCTTCATTTTCAGAGCTGAACTTTTCATCGCTGGATGTGCATGCAGGAAGCCTAATAAGTAAATGTCAAATCTATCTCTGAGGGAGGAGTATTTTTAGTCCCTGTCAAACTTTCTGCAGCATTTCTTGAAGGGATCCTGAGCTGACATGAGTGGATGTGAGGGTAAAAGCAAACGGATCGAGTCACAGTTTTAAAACAGTGACCAGAGATGAGTTGTCATCAAGACAGCCGGTTTCAAAATATATAAAAAAAACAACCCCTCCTCTGATGGCTTTCAAAAAAATACTTCTGAGCCTTAAATGATCCCAGAAAACCTGAGCAGAGAAGCTTGTCAAGACAATAACAGAGAGAAATTGGAGAAACGGGAAGAATTTTCCATTTCCTTGATTGGAGTGCCATTCACACTCGCACCTTTTAAATTTCACTCTCCACCATATTTAGCCAACTTTGAGCCGAGCCGACAGAATGACAAGGGACTCTCATTTCAACTTTATAATAGGAAGAGACCCTCTGTAAATGGCAAAATGAATCCAGGAATCGACCAGACGCACATTAGCGCTCACACACTCAGTCCCATAACAAAGCCTGAGAGCAGACGTCCATACCTGTTACACACACAATTTATACACATCAGCTGTTCTGCCGGCCGGTCGATAGAGAGCTCAGGATCACCTTGTGACATGTAAATGAGGGTCCTTTAGTGTCAGCAGACAGGCGAAGCTAAACGAGCCCTATGATTTTCCATCACAGTCCCCACAGAAGCCTCATGCAAACTTATTGTGCCTCCACTGAGACTGAAAATTATCATACATGATAATTATTAATTCACATGTAAAACCGACGTGTCTTTTGTTCAGTTGTTTTGTTTCAAATTTGGAAGTTTTAGGAAATATGTGCCTTCAATATCCTGCACACATTTACCAAATAGGATGGATATTAGTCCACTGAATATCACAGACTGACAGTTTCCACCTACCAGCGTCCATTAGCACATAATATATCTGAATGTAGATCAGCTGGTTAACGAGTGGTATCTGTTTGAATATGTGTCTCTCTGCAGAAAACAATATCAGATGATTTTTTTTAATGAGTTGTGGCCTTCTATGGAAACAGAGTAAAGCATAAATCACCAAACATAATGTCTATCATGTAGCATATTGTACAATTTATGCTCAGATCATAAAAACATTCTGCTAATGTGCTTTTCTGCATAATAATGTCATAACACCACTGAAGTGCTCTGATATTTTCCATAATGCCTGTGTATCTATACATCATGATCACCTCCGACTGCAAACAGATGCACAGTCTCATCTGCCCGGCTATCATTTATCGCGTGCTTTGCAAAATAGATGGATTTTCAAGTGCTTTAATCCGGCTGTCCGAACCCGTCTGGTCTCACAGAAACTTTCTCTGACTCTGAAGTTCAGCTGGTGTTTCAGTCTGAACTCGACCCTCATCTGCTCAGTGACGCTCTGCAGTTATTCAGAAGTGATCACAGTGACGTGTTTGACCTGGATGTTGTTCATCAAGCTGATTAATGCTGACAAAATGCACTGGTTTACAGTGGACAATATAAACTTTAGTGTAAATCAGTGTTGTGTCATCAGGATGAGCATCAGCTGAAGCTACAAACAGGAAGAAATTAGTCAAACCAAAGTGGACAAGGCCTCGCTCGTCTGGCAGCTTTTTTTTGGATGTTTGCACATGCAGATTGTGGATAATTCCAGGATTTTATCACATTTTGACAGGTAAACTGGCCATGGATGAGTGTGTTTCTAAAGCTGTTTTTGACTCAGCTTTCACTGTTCTGAGATCAGTTGTGATCTCTCATGCATTATTATACATTATTATACACATACACATGCACATTATTATACACATGCAGAGATAAGAAACTAAGCATTAAAAGTTTTCTTCTGTCCAAGTTTTCACAGTGGTTGCAGCAGCAAATAAACCTGCAAACTTCACTGTGAGTTATCGACTCAAATCACATGTTTTTAAATCACTTCAGTCAACACGAGTGAAAAAATTAAAGGGTAGAGTAGCTGTTGGTAATAATCCACTCCCATCACGCTGGTTTTAACAGGAAACACCAGTGCAAGCTCAAAATGTGGAAGCGACAGCAGATATTTTCAGATTGCAGTTGTTTCATGAAACCAGCAAAATGGAACAAGTTCATATTTGATTGATTTCAATATTTAAAGTTTAGCATTTTAGTTTTTTTTAGCCCTGAAATCTGAAATGCTAAATGTGTTGTTTATTAAAACTTTGTTGTCGGAGTTGGACTCGACAGTATTTTCCATCTCTCCTGTTTATTTAATAGACAGTGCCAAAGAGGCAGGAGGAGGCTGGGATTCAGGTCAGCTAACTGTTTGAGTCAGTGGAGGAGAAAAGAAAAGCAGACGTGGCTGGTGCAAGACGGGATGAAGCCACTGGCCTAGTTTTCCTGCAGAGGACATGACGCCACAACTGTTGAGAGACCAGGATTGAAAGAGTGATGAAAACAGCTCATGAAAACAGGTAGCTGTCAACCTGTGACTGTCTCTCACACAAACTCTTTGTCCTAGATTCAGTTCCAGTCGACTTTGTATTGACGGCAGATGTCCGACGTTGTGTTATCAGTTCATCTGGCTGCCTTTTTAATGTGTTATTGTTCCTGTCATACGCTTTTATATGTTCAATCTTTTTTTTAAATATTCACTTGTATTCATTGTTAAGACACATGATATAAACAGTGAAGTTAGAGGTGAGATATACTGGTTTCATTTGTGGAGGTGACTGAAAATGATGCTGTTCATCACTGGACTTCAGTCCCTCAGTCACGTCATTACAGCCATCAGATATAAATACAGGCTGAGAAGTCGAATTACTATCATCCATCCAATTATTGAGCTGTTTGTCAGGAAGTAAAGACACACTGACCAACAGATCCATCGGATCTTCAGACTGAACAAGTCTGTGGAATTTTATCAATCAATCAAACATAATAGCCAGGAGTCAAAGCAGCATCCATAAGAGCTCCTGACTCTTGAGTTTGGTTACAGAACAGAATTTAAAGGCTTCATTCTCCGAGTTTTTGGATCATGAGCTCCACTCAGACTGGACCGTCTGGTATCTTCTCTGTCAGCAGCTGCAGCTTTGATTCACTGGTCCTTCATGGTGTAGAGAGGCAGGTTTTGACTCACAGTTTAAAGGTGCTGCACCCTTGCTGAAACCTTCATGATCTATATTGTTTTTTCCCATGTGAACTGGTCAGGATGAGACTCTTATCTGTTGGTGCTGCGACGTGTTAATCAAGCGTCTTCAGCTTCGTTGGGCAGAAGGTGCGAATCATGTCAGGGACAACGCGGAGTTTACTTTGGATGTTTCTTTGAAGAACAGGCCTTTTACCCTCCTGGCATCTGCTTCTCTATTGAATCTTTTCAGCCTGGCAGTTTCCAAGGCTTCACCTAAAGACATATTGCCGTACTTTCTTTAACCAAGGCCCGTCTTTCATCACGCCTCCCTGCAGCTCCGTTAAGTGACTAACATCTCTCCTTGCTTCTTCGACCTTGGTTTCCAGCCTTCTCCTCACATTTTTTGACAGGGTTTCCGTGTACATCACTGCATCATTTGAGAGGTGAAAAGTTCAGCTGCTGTGATTTGTTCGGTTGTTTCAGTAGCACATAAACACCTTCAGCTGCTGCGAACACTCGACAGCTCTGCAGAAACACTGTGCAGCAACATGAAGGAGTATTTGGTATTAAAAAACCTGCTCAAACTAAAATCATTTTTTTGTTCAAACTTAGACTGAGTTTGTCTGACTTGCTTGCTGAAAATCACCTTTAGCTGAAGTTTTTAAGTTTGGTTTTTCAGGTAAGTTTCCTACCTAAACCAATGTCAGTGTTAATGCTTAATAACACTGGTTTACAGGGGATTTACTCATCACATTTAGAAAAATACATGAGCTCATATCTTCTAAAAGCCTCAGTGTGATTTGGGGAGATTCATTAGCCGTCAGGAATAAAATAATCATGTTATGTTTTTTTTAATTTGTGCATAATCGCTTGAACATTAAAAAAATATTGTTGTCTTTACGTTAATGAGTCCCGTGTATCTACAGAAGGAGCAGGTCGTTTTCCACAGAGTCCACCATGTTGCACCTCCACGCTAACAAAGTGTGAGGAGGTCTGCAGAAGGTCAGCGGCGTGCATGCTCCTGTGTGCAGCCAGCTGTTTAACATCAGCTCTAAAGTAACCTGAACACACTCCACCTGCTCCACCTTCACAGAAATAATCCCAAAGACAAACACCCACCACTCAAACAAACAGTCATGAACAATAGATGCTTTACCATATAAAATTAAAACGGGGAAGTGGATTAAAGTGTCACGACAGCGTGAAAAAACTGCACAAACAGCCCATCAGATACTGTGTCTGTTTGGATTATCAGCTGTAGGAAAAACACATCTGCTCTTGATCCAATCAATTTAATTTCTAATTAAGTTTGAAGGTGAGGATCTGCACGACTACTTGCAGATAAATCTCTCAACACCCGGCCAATACCAAGTGACACAAAACCCCGAGACAAAGCCAAATGAGGCGAGGAAACATTTCTCCCCCTCTCTCAGTCGGCGCTGTGGAATATTCAGCCTCACACCTCGGCTCCGGTTTTATTAGGTTGCTTTGAAAAGACTACCTAATCATCAATAAAACATGGAGGTAATGCTTCCTTTTGAGAACAAATGTGAAAACTAGGCCACAGAAGCCTCAATCCATGCTCCTCTCTCTCCTACTCTAAAGACACTTGAAGATATTTAATTTAAAGGCAGAACACACCTCCGTCTCTGCTGCAGAATCTATTTTATGGTGAGACGAAGAGTCTTCTGTATCTCCTCTAAGTCACTATTTGCCTTTTATCCGCACTTCCACGCCGTTTCCCCAGGGCCTCCCCGCTCTCTTTCACACCCATAAAATATTGATCTTTAAATATTTATCCTGCAAACATCCACGGGACCTGACCTGTATTCCCAGCGTATGTGAAATATTCACCTTTTGCTAAATAATTGAAAGCGACATCTGTGTTTCGGCACCTTTGTGAACCTTTTGGCTGGAGCCCCAGCCGAGCTGCTCCGGCATGTTTCACCGGATGGATCAAACCTCCGAGCGGCGGCGATTTCTCAACCGCGACAAAGCACAGCACGTGTTTTAATTGGGCCCTCGACTGAGAGGCTGTTGGGGGGCGTGGGGGGGGTTGGTTGGAGGACTTGGAGTGTCAGAGATAGCGGGTTTGAAGAGGTGAACGCGGTGACCTCTGTGATGTTGATGGGATTGTTTTTTTGGTGGGTAAGACAGCGTGGTAATGGGATGAAGATGACTCCATAGAAAGGTTTCGAGGGGGTGGGGGTGGGGGTGGGTCGGGATGGGTGGGGGTCTGTGTACTTGTGACCCACATCCTCTCCTCCTCAGTGGAAGTCTCATTGATCCAGCAGCTGCTCCAGCAGCTAGTTAAGACATGGTAATTCCCCCCAGCTCTGCAGTCACAGCAAAGGTCACGGCAGCAGCAAATCCTGGTTCAAGCTTGATGACTTCCAGGGTACCTGGTGTCCGCCCGCTGCCTCGTGTAGCACAGAGGGACAACACGGCATGCTGTGAATTATTCACCTGCACCTGGGGGGTAGAAAAGAGCTCAAATATCCACCTGAAGAAGAACTGAAGCCGAAAGTTTCAGACACTCGTGAAATGCTGCTTTGACCTCATGTTTATGTTGTTGGACTTCCAGTATTGAATCTTTTTGATCAAATCAAAATCTCTCAATCATGAAATCCACACAACTGAGCTCATTTTTTTAAAAAAAAAGTATTTATAGTCCCTACTTCTCAGCTACAGATTGTCTCTGTCTGTCCTCTTCACCTCCCTCTGTTTCTTAATGCCTTTCACACTGATTCAGTGAGCAGAACCACTTGACTTTTCAAACTGTGCACGAAGGGTTAATCACTGACCACGTTCTGCTTTATAAAACCTCGTTCAAGCAGCATGAGAGCAGAGCACACATGGCTTTACATAAAAGAAATGTCATCCACTTATTCTGCGTTACAGCGCCTTTCTTAATGCGATGTGAAGATCTAGGAGAATGTAGAATTTCTACATGACACTGATTCATGCATCCCATCATGCAATTAGATTTTAAGGTAAAACTCGTCCCTGCTTTCTGCTTTATTCTTGTTGAAACACTCGAGTTGAGTCATTCTCATTTCTAAAGTGGCATCAAATCAAATCATTCAGTAAAACATGACAGCTCTGGTTGTCAGAGAAACTGCGAACACTCGGCGGATATTTCCCTTTGAATGTTGCCGCTGCTCAGTGCCAATCTGCAAATTCATACAAAGTCTCTCACAACACAACGATCCTTCCAAAGAACTTAAGGAGCGATTACTCTACGAGGCAGGTTCATGAATAATTTCCATGAAACGAGTTATCAGAGACAACCTACTCGCATGCCTCTATCTTCTGTTCTTCTAACAGTCTCTGCTCAACCTGATCTGGCCTGGAGGGGGTGGGGGGGTTACAGCTGGTCTCTAGAGGTGACGCTCTTCTCCTGTAGCATGCAAACATTAATAAAAGGCAGAAAATCTTCCACCTGTCATCCTTTTTTCCTTTAATGGATGTTGAATGTTTTTACTGACTTGCTTTCTTCATTGACTCGCCACCTTTTTAAATCTTTGAGTGTCTTGCATTGAACCTTGCACGTCTCCGTGTCGAGCTGTGATGATGATGGTGCTTTACTCATCCAGATGACAGCAGCAGTAGGACCTCATCTGCAGCTTTGTCTCGCTGCACAGATGTGAGGAGAATGAGTCACAGCTCTGCATCCATCTCAATCCATCTAATCATGGAAGATGGCTCCTTTGGGAGGAGTTTCTTTCCAGGGATTAGGAGGCAATGCCCATGAGTGCACGGCTCCACCACTCAATGAGATCTGCCATTGGTACTCAGAGCTCTGGAGAAAGATCCCCTGCAGCCTGCGGAGATCTTCGTTCCTGAGCTGCTGTCATTCAAGACGGCTTTGCTTTGTTTGTGCCGACCTCATCAAAGAAACTGAGTGAGCGATGTGTCTCAGTCAGCCCCCACCACATGAAGCTCTGAAGGGACCAAACCAGCAACCAACCTCAAGTAGAAACCCTTTTATTTCAAAAGTTTTCTATTGATTGGTATGATGTAAAGTTAACAATGATGCACATGTAGGTGTTTCTGCATGTTCAGACCTTTGGATGCATGAAGATTCACATGATGATCCAACACAAAGGGTTGAAACCTTCTAAGACTGAATACACACACAGATCAGCACTGACTCTGCATCAGATCCAAGCAGGAAACAAACAAACCAATCAGCTTTCTGTTCATCTGATCGATCCGATCGATGACCTGCATGAGCCACGCTGATCAGCAGCTGTGTGTGACGCTGGGAGTTAAGGGCAGAATCTCCACAGAGAGTCTTTTACATCACTGAGTGTGACAGTCAGCACATCTGACACATCTGTAGGTGCAGTGGGAGGCCTTCGGGGGGGCAGACGGTGAGTCTGAGCCAGAGTTGGCAGCGTTCTTTGGGAACGAGGCGCTGTGATGCCGGGGGAGGCCATCCAACGGAAAAAAGGTCAAGGGAGATGATGAAAAAGATGATATAAGGAGGGCTCAGTGCCAGGAAGTGACATGACATAAAGACGAGGTGACAAGACATAAAGACGAGGATGAGGAGGTCAGGAACTCCACCACATCCACCACACCCTTTTATCTATCCCTCCATCACACACACACACACACACACACACACACACACACACACACACTCTTCTCCCCTTCAGCAATTGCCAATTATCAGATATGCTGACTTGGTTCTGTTCACTTAAAGCTGTCAGTCACTGCAGATGGGCTGTTAACTGGCCCATTTATCCGACGCTGCCGGTCCAGTGTGAGGAGAGACACCACACTCTCTGCTTTTATGTTCAGCCATTTCTCTCAAACACTTTCATGAGCTCGAAGGTGTTCCACTCAAGGTTTGATCTCGGTGTATTTATTATCATAGTCAGGCGCAAACGTTAACAAATGATCACTACTTATGTTGTTAAGACATCGGATTTGTTCGGAATGAAATGGGCTTGAATTTATCTGACAAACTGACTATTGAACAAGAAAATAAAATGAAATAAAGTACCTGCTTCGCTTTAATTAAAATGCAACAGAACCCACTAATCAGTGACTGTCATTATTGGCCCCCGTGGTTCTGAGAGAGTGGCTATTCGGTGGCTGAATGCAAGCGTTAAAAGAAAAATAAAGTACTAAGAAAATTGTTACACTAACAATGGAAAATGTAAAAAAAAAGGATTAAAAGCCATTACAGCAGAAGAAGAGCAACAGTAGGCTGAAGCAGAGGGATGGTTGGAGATTTCTGCCCGGCTGGTGCAGCTGAGTCCAGCTGAGGCTCAGCTGCTGGACTCGATCCACAGCTGGACTTCAGTGAAATGCACCGACTCACCAAACTGGGACCTGATGTGGGTGATGGGCTGCTGCTCCGACTGCACATAGCGGAGGATATTCACCTTTTTCCCTCTTTAAGTACAACGTCAGGATACCGTGTGTATCTGTCTCAAAGAAGTTTGTGCTGTATTATCATGTAACGTCATCTCTGCGTTTAAAATTATCACAAGCTGCACTCTGAATAAGAACTAAAACTCAGAAGTTATTCCTGTCAGGTTATGGTGGCAAAGTTTAAAAGCTGATGCGTCATCAGTTTCGTACAGTAAAGCTGGAAAATCACTCCACTGCATCTCTAAACATAATTTTAATTCATTGTATTTTTCTTCTATGACTTTTAAATGATCGTTCAGTCTCTCACACCGGAGACTTTCTATGTAATTACAGTAAGAATCCAATTTCAGTCGGCTTCTCATAAAATCCTGCTGCGTCTGAAACTCTATTAGATGGAACTGTGACAGCTGTCTGTGTGAATTCAGACCCGTCATCCATCATGGGGAACGGCTGGCGTCTGGAGAAACATCTTCCTTGTTGCTTTAAGAGAATCACTTTGGTAATTCCTATCAGGTTTCATGTAAAGTGGTGTCTGGATTGACTGATACCCAACAACTGAAAGCGTTCCAGTTGCATGAGAGGAAAGACATAAAGACATAAAGACGTGTCTGTGTGTGATGGAGACGGAGTCCTGTTTCCCTCTGTGATCTTATAAATAGCAGCATTTAAACGGTAATATTGGAAATCTGAACTTCTGAATGTCTGAACTCTCCTGTATGACTTTGTCATGTCACTAACTGGACTTGTTAGCTTTCCAAATACTGAATGTGGTTCAATCAAAACTTCCCAAATCTGTTCGTGCTGCTCACAAACATGCAAAGAAACAATCAGGTTCCTGAGGACCAGGAAGCATTTTGTTCCCTCCTCAGCTGCACTGTGTTTACACATGAAGTGCTGATGCGTTCGAGTGTCTCCACCACAAACGGCAGACTGGCTTTCTGTCGTGCTTTTAGGTGGAATTAGCGTGGATATGAAGCGGTGTTTGATTTATTCTTTGACACCTGCTTGTACAAACCACGTTTTTATCCTTTCATCCAAAAAGTCTCTGTCTCTTCTCCCTCTGTCTCACCGTTCTGCCCTGCAGTCACATGATTGAGCGCTGAACGTGTTTGTGAACGTCTGCTCCGGAGGTTTAACATCACAGATTTTTATACTCGAGTACTGCACTGTTGTCACGGCAACAAACACAGCCATAATCTGCATACAAACCACTACACGGTCTGCACCTGAAGATGGGGACAATAAAGCAGAGAGACAGAAATGGACTCTTGACATGCTGGCACACACACACACTCATGCACACACACACACAAATAACTCGCTCCACTCAAATATTGTTTGCTGTCGAGTAGATTGTATTAGCCACCTGTTGCTGCCTGGCGTTGTGACAGCGCCTCCCGATGAAGCGGCTCCTCATATAAACCACGCGGCCGTGTCACCTGGCCCGGCGAAGAAAAGTGAGAATTAAGGAGATTATTTTAACAGATCAATGACAGTCTGTTCGCTCTGTGAAACTGCTCCACGTCACTGAGACGCTTTCTGCTGTTCGCACACAGCGAATTCAAAGGGTCTGATCAAGCAGCAGACGTCTCAGACTGTTAATTGTTGATGATGCCTCCTCAGGGACACCAGGTGAGGCCGCGCAGCTTCCATGTGATACCAGGTGAGGCCGCGGAGCTTCCATGTGATACCAGGTGAGGCCGCGGAGCTTCCGTGTGACACCAGGTGAGGCCGCAGAGCTTCCGTGTGACACCAGGTGAGGCCGCGCAGCTTCCATATGACACCAGGTGAGGCCGCAGAGCTTCCATGTGACACCAGGTGAGGCTGCAGAGCTTACAGCAGGTGAGGCTGCAGAGCCTCCATGTGACACCAGGTGAGGCTGCAGAGCCTCCATGTGACACCAGGTGAGGCCGCAGAGCTTACAGCAGGTGAGGCTGCAGAGCTTCCATGTGAAGCCAGGTGAGGCTGCAGAGGTTCCGTGGCCAGAAACAAAGATGTGACCCAGATCAACGGATCACGCCCGGGACCCTGTGTAATCTATACACCTGTAGATCATGGATATTCTGCACACCTGGCACAGGCAGGTAGACACACAAGACTGTGAGAAAAGGAAAGAGGTGGAGTAACTGCGGCGAGCGAGCTTCAGTCGGCTCTTCTCGCTCGTATCGGGGGGGACAGCTGTGTTACGACTCCGACTGCAGGCTCGTTATTCCTGCTGGGCGAACGCACAGCCCGCTCTGCCACCGTCTCAGTGGGACTAATTTACCACTGCATCATTTACAAGCCTCACCCCCCCGCTCCCCTCCCAGACACCACAGCAGCCGACTCTAACCAACTTATGGCCGCTGAGCCGGCTGGATTGATGATTGATTGGCACATTGATTGATTATGATTCATGTGTTTGCCTGCTGCGTTTAAAGGCCGGCGTCTCCGCTGGCTGGCAGCTCATTTGTTCACATTAGAGGCGGCGTCAGCCTCAAGCTCATTTGCATTTTAAGCGGACAG
Organism: Acanthurus lineatus; assembly: GCA_029814665.1. Lineage (NCBI taxonomy): Eukaryota > Metazoa > Chordata > Actinopteri > Acanthuriformes > Acanthuridae > Acanthurus > Acanthurus lineatus. Next base: position 12,651,800 of record JAPZDV010000017.1, read on the forward strand.
CGGTTGGCAGCTCGCGTCACTGCGTCAGCGCTCACGTTATGTCACCAGCTTCAGTGTTGGTGGGCCACTTCCTCTCCGCTTCATGTCTGTCACAATGCAACAGGGTTTTGTTTTAATCATGGACCTTTTTAAACAGGACGTTTTTTTAATCATGTCATGTGTCAAGCAAGCAGCAGCGACCCCGAGTTCAATGACTGCATCATACTGATGATGGTTACAGACACATTTTTTCACATTTTTTATGAAATTCAGGCTGAAATAATTAGTTTCTATGAAAGTAATGTGAACTCTTACATTGGATTACTGAAGTTTTACAGCACATTGATGTGAGCAGTCAGTAATAAGATAAGCGCTACGTAACAAACACAACTTGGCGGCGTCACAACAGTGTTATCGTCTGATTTCTGTCTTGAGAGTCAATCACATTTGCAGAACAGCAGCATGAACAGCTTCTGTGACCAAACCAGAGGAAACATGACGCACCTGTCTGCCACATTTACAGGCTGAAGCTTAATATCATAATCAAGCGAGCCAACATCCAAACGTTAAAGTCCAGTAACACCAAGACGGTTAATATTCTTGCTAAGGTCTTTTATCTGGAGAAGCTCTCTTCATCTCTTCTTCATCAACATCTCCTCCTGAATTGCCTTCTTTTTTTTATGAAGCTGTTGCAAACATCTATAAGCCGGTCTGACATCACACCTGTCTCACCGTCTTGCTTGGTCGATCTCATGTTCTCTCCTCCGTCAGCATCCTCTCCCGTATCTTCGCCTCTGTCATGATGTCAGTCCAGGATGCTGCACCTGTTTGCATTACTGAGCTCTGCTGGTTTCTCTTGTTATTCAGCCCTGAACCCTCCGGTGTTCTCCTCTGGCTTTCCTTCTGATGGCTCACATTCAGCTTCCTTATTCCTTCCTTATTATTAGCTTATTTGTTTCTGCGGTCTCCTCCTACCAGCCGCTTCCTTCTTCTCTTTTCTGCTTCAGTTCTGCTCATTTCCCCTCCAGAGTCTCAGTGGTATTTTACCTTTAAGTGCATCTTGTTCTTGGAAGTGATAAAATGAAACATTAGAAAAAATAATAAT
>JAPZDV010000017.1:12652983-12663040 GCA_029814665.1 Acanthurus lineatus
AAATAATAATAATAAAACAACATCTGCAAAAGCTCAAGATGAAGTCAAAGCACATCTTGGAACATCTGATGGTCCATCATGGTTAAATTATCAAAAGGATGGATGCAATGCAGACCACAGGGTTTGTTTTTTTTTCTTATATCGTAAAATGCATCCTGTTTGCAAATCCAGGCTGACGTCACATGATCCACCAGCTTCTGCAGAAGCAGCAACAGAAAACCAACACTGTGATCTAACTTATTACAGAAGGTTGTGAATGAACAGCAGAAACGCTGCTTTCAGCTGTGAGTGTGTAGAAGCTGAAAGCAGGTTAAGAGAAATGAGCTGCAGGACACACACTCGTCGTCTTTGTTGACACACACTCGTCGTCTTTGTTGACACACACTCGTCGTCTTTGTTGACACACACTCGTTGTCTTTGTCGAGGCTGTTGCAGACGGTAATAATGACGCGTCTGCGTGTCTCTCCAGACCGTCGACTCTCTGCCCTGATATCTGACCTTTCAAGTCTGCTGCTTCACCTTCTCTTTAATTGTTGGAGTGAACTTTGGGCAGCTTTATTATTCCACCACCTCAGCTTCGATGAAGAAGCACATCCTGTCTACCATCTCATATTATTCTGTTTATTTTTAGACCGTTTCGCAGAAGGTTCACAAAGCTCCCTGCACATCATTTACTGTGTGTCTGAATGCTGAGGAGACGCTGCTGTAAACCGTTGTGCTTTTTGCATTTTAATACGAAAGTTTACATGTTGAAATGGTGTTCATGATGTTCCTTCCTCCTCAGGAAAAAACAAATCCTGAATCTGTCGTGTTTCTGGGGGTTAAAAGAACAACCAATTAGAGCTTTGCAGGTGTGTTTAAAACTGAGGGGGTCATTTTGTTGCATAGCTAGCTTAGCAGCTCATGGATGTGTTTAGAAACCTGAATAAAGTGTATCATTAATTCTTAAAACTTGACTTACAAGTGCTCATGGTGAAAAATGATGCTCAGGTTTCCAACTTTGGCACAAGAGTCCCTCTCTGACAGAACACAGGTATGAAAACATTCAGGATAAATGAACTAAGACTTGCTTTGGGAGGATAAAACCCCTTGATGACCCTTGTTATTTAAGGGTTTTTTTCCCCTGGGAGGTGAGGGGGGTGGCAGGTCAGATATTTCCACTGAATACCTGAATGTTTTACGGTAGGTAAGCCTTTGTTCAAGTGGTTTTCTGTGTTTCTATTGGTCGACAGTTCAGACTTAACACAACTCTGCAAAGCGACATTTCACAGAGCAGCTTCTTTCTGCTTCGGGAACTTGTTATGTATTAATTCAAGAGAACATGTACAGCCCCATTAATGTCCTTGGCTTGCATCCATTTCATCTTGTAATTTGCTTATTGAGTCTGTGTAAAACTGCAGAGCAACACCACAGAGAGCGGCTGCAGGTAGCAGGACCTCCTCAAATGCTACCAGACGTCTCACAGAGTGACCCCCATCTTTTCTACATCACAGAGCTTACTGTATTAATAATAAATATAGTATAATATAATATAAATATATAATATTTCATATAAATAATCTCAGCATATTCTAAACTCTAAAAATCACTGAGTTCTGGTGAGAGAGTGAAACAGGAAGTCTGCGAACATGAGGAAGTTAATTGAATGAAGCTTAAAAGTTCCTCCTGATGGTGGATCCTTAAGTATGAAATGAACAAATCACATGATCTCATTCTACTTCTCAGCATCGTTCACCTGCAGCACCTTAATAACACACTTAAAAAGGAAGAAAAAAGACTTGAAGCATCAACACACACTTGAGGTGAGACAGTTTTTAAAGCAGTGTGACACCAGCAGCCTGTGCACACAGCTGGATTTATTAATTTCCAAGTGTATGTGTTGTGTCAGATTGATGAGTGAAAAACGTGGCTGATACGCCTCCTGTGTAAACAGGCCCTTTACACAGACACTAATCTTACAAGCTGGGCTGTAATTCACCAGCCTACACACTCAGCGCAGCCACGAGTAATGATTGTTTAAATCACACACACACACACACACACACTGAACACTTACAAACTACCGAATAAATAACGTGCCTTTCCAAACAGGAGCGGCTCATGGAAGGTGCAGATTGAACCAAACACCTGCTTTCTGCTGGATCTACATCACTTTTCTCCCAGCAGCCTCTTAACATGCGCTAAGTTGACGCGCTGCACAGAAACACATTTGTATTGATTTCTCGTCTCATCGTTATGTTTCTGTCGTTGCTCTCCATGCGTCCAGGCCTCTCTGTGTTCCCTGTCTCTTTATGTCGCCCCTGTGGGCATTTCTGAGCCGCTCAGAGCAGCTCCGGCCTGTAAACAGAGCACCAAGGTCATTGTTAGCTCGAGGAAATGGGTACTAATAAAGCTCCTGCAGCTGGAGCTGCGATGCTGAGATGCAGAGTGTTTGCGAGGGTTTCACCTTGTAAAGCCATGCAGCTGAGGAAATCCGCTGTTTTATTCCCTGCCTTTGTGAATAAAGTCAGCAGGACTGAAGCGTTCGTACACGCTGGGAACATTAATCATTACGTCTGCGTTTAAACTCAACTCGGATTTTGACTTTGGTTGTTGATGTAAACAGGATATGAGGTCAAGTTCAGTGAGTGACTGAAATCAAAACAGGCTCTGACATTTATGACACACAGCTGCAAACCTCCAAACCAAACATTTACACCTATTTCTCAGCCAACACACTCCAACACACTGCAACCAGGTGAGCATCAACCTGCTCAGGTAACAGCAGGGCTCGCAGTGAGCTCGTATTCACCGATCTGCATTTCTGCATTTTATTCTTTTGCCATCACTTTTTACAAACACTTCTCACAAACTGCTCTTTACATTTTGTGTTTCAATCAGAAAGCTTTTCTTTTTTGCAGAATCATCAGTTTCATACATCTTCTCAAGACCTCCACCATCTGAGAAAAAGCTAGTCTTGTGTCTTGATCTGCAGCTTCTTTCATATTTAAATATTAAAGCCAGTAAGTTTCAGTTTTTGTTTGCTGCTGCTGCTGTTTTTGTTTGTGTGTGTGTGGTTCATGTAAAGTTAACACTGGTGCCTGTAAAATAAAAAAAATTTGGGTTGATGGGCAAAAAGAGGCAGTGCAAACATGAACCATATCTAATTACAGTGATAATAACTCCCTCATAATATTCTAATGTTCTTAGAGCTGCAGGTTTTCTGACCTGATCTCCCACATTACATACAGACATAAATATCTTCACTTGTTCGAGGCTCTCTGGACGAGACTTTAACCTTTCGGAAAGAAACAGCTGGATGCTTATTCATGTGGGCTGCGTTGGCTTTGATTATGAAACAATATGCAGAGCAGCGATGCAGCAGAGACACAGTTAATGACTGATGATTCACACACATTTGGATTTCTGCAGCCACATCCAATAATTCTGCAAAAGATTCTGCAAAAGATTCTGTTCCTGTGCAGCTAAATTTGACAGAGATCATAAAGACAAACATGAGATAGTTTACAAAAACTGTTACAAATGACTACTAACACCACCACCACTACTACTACTACTACTACTACTGCTGCTAACAATAATAACAACAATAAGTTTTATATTATTGGTTTTAGTTTAATTTGTATTAACATTACTGTCAGTTTTTTAAGGATCCCACATTCAACCATTATTTTTCAGTGTGGTTAGTGGTTAAAAAATAATGGTTGCACTTGTTAATTTAGAGCTAATAAGGACATTTCTGAGGAGTAAATGTTCTTGTTGGGGAAAAGACTCTTTTTCAGCTTCTTTGGCTGTTTGTCAGGCTTAGAAATAAGACTTAGGGTTGCTGTAGGGTTTAGAGTTTAGAGTTTAGAGTTTAGAGTTTAGGGTTTAGGGTTTAGGGGTTTCGTCTGAGGAGAGAACATTTGGCACAAACAGCCTCTTTCATACCTTCCACATATTCCAAAATAATCCCGTATTCCCAGGGAATTTTCTTCCTTTCTTCAGAATTCACACATTTTCACGGTTATTCGTGCATTTTCAGCTCACGTCTGCTCATTCATTCACAGTTAGTTACCGTCACCATGGCAACTTTGGACTCACGGCTCACTGAGATGATCTCAGAAATGCAGTTTGACACGCTCGAAGCCAGGAAGTCTTTTCTTTCTATTCATTCAGACTTTAAACCAGAACCTTGACACAAACCTTAAATGTTCCATACATTCAGATTTGTGAGACTTTCAGACTCATGTGTACTAATTAGACTCTTTCCCTTTTTTCTTGACCGTTCAAACTCCCTCAGCTGCTTCTTAATAAAAATCAAAGCCTGCAGTGAAGTTCGGCTCGGTCCAGAGTTTAGCCCTCAGCGTTCATTTTGCTCTGAATTCTTAATTCATGCCCACCTTCCTCAACTAACTGGGATCTTCTCAACTTTGATTTGCTCATTACTTTCAAACTTCTCTCAAAGTTTGTAATGTATTTCATCTTTCACACAGCTTTTACTTAACTTTTAAACCCCATTTATTCTAATTCAGTCTTTAACCCGCTGAAACAAGCATCCACACTCCTGCAAGTCAAACCACATACATGCACTTCTATTTCCACATTTCCCATAATTCAACATGTCTCCCTGCAGGCGAATGTTAGGTAACATTAAACACTGAATTTGACATTTAGAGCTGAATTTGCTGGTTCGACTGCATCATTGTGACCTGAGTAATTCAGCAGATAAAAGTGAAGTGGATCCACTTTTCAAAAGCTTCTGTCATTGAACAGGAAGTGGAAGCACAAAGGCGTTCACTTTTATTTAGAGCAAACTGTTTAAATATGTCGGCTGGCTGTTTGTGTTATTAAGCAGAATGAAAGCGAGTCAGAAAATGTGTGTGCAGCGTATCAGGACGGAGCATGTTCGAGGGGGAAGGCAGCATCTTGGAGTGAGAAAGAAAACCATTCATCTTTTCTCGCTCGAGGCAAAATCCCAGAAACATTGCCTGCTGCTGCTGGCTGTTGTTTACTTGTTTTGGGCCGTTCTTCTGATCATTTTTCAGCGCCCAGGTGCTGTGACTGCCTGGAGATGACGAGCGTGAAAGCATGCGCATATTTAACATTCCCTGTGCATGAGCTGGCAACGTTGCTCTGACAGGCAAAGCATGGATTAGGACACACACAGTGTCGCTGTGGAGCAATTAGCATATCATCCCAGGTGTAGATTTCTCCTTATTTTCTGTGCTCTGTATGCAGGATGCAGGGTTTGTACTGAGAGTCACATGGCTGTGGCTGAATTTAGAATAAACATATAATTAATAAACTCTTTGTGTATTAAACATGCTGGTGCTGCAACACAGAGTGGATCCACATTAAGCATGAACGCACCTTTTTCTTTCATGCAACCCAAACACTTATTTCTATAAATGTCTGATTGTTGTTTAACTGTGTAAACACATTTGTTTTTGCAAAATGATGTAAGATTCCCAGTGAAGATCAGGGCTTTGCATGCAAAGTAAAACATCTAAAATGTCAAAACAACAAGGTTTTCATACCACGATTTATCACGAGATGTTTTTTTTCTTCTATTTTTCTGAAACGTTAGCTGTGATGCAGTTTCTTGTTTAGAAACTAAAAATGGTTTTAAACATTGACAAGAAGGAAACACTGAATTTTACATGTTGCTCAGTTTCAGACAGAAAATCCAATAAAACCAAATGAAAAATCCTGATTTTAATGCAAAACTTATTCACACAAAAACAAAGTTTTTAATATTAAACAGTTTCTTCTCGACAAAGTCACAAGAATCCAGGACGACCTCCATAATTTCAAGTCCATGTTTAAAATTATTTGGTAAATGTTAAAAGGCCGAACTGCTACAACTAAAAACGTATGTATGAATGTATATAAAGTGCTGGAAGTTTCCTATTTTTAAAATAGAGAGCTTTGACTCGCTCTCAGTTGATTTAAATTCAAAATAGGAACACTGGAGTTTCCAGTATTTCACGATGCAAATTTCCGAGATTCTTCTGCCAACTTTTTAATTAGTTTCTATGCTGCTTTTAATTGAGATTCTGTATTAAATTTTCTCATTTTTTTCCGCAGCTACTCAGGTAACTGCTGTGTTTTCTGAGGAAAGACAGTAATTTGAACCTAATGGTTTGTTTCAAATGTGTATCTGTGTTTGTGTATTTAATTTAAGCTACAAAAAGCCTGGATAATGCAGAAGTTTGCCCCAGCTGGCAGAAATAGATGCTAGCTGTGCTAACTGAGCTGTGCAGATTCTATATGAGTCACTTCAACATCTGAGCGTCTGCTCAAAGCCGAGATGTGTGAAGAAAATAAAAAAACATGCAACTTTTCTGAATTCTTTCATTTAAAAAACTAAAAAAAAGAGACATTTGGACTCATCTCCACACACAGGTAAATAAATTCACAACCTTCTTTGAAAGTGTCCGCCGTCAGCCTCCAAAGCGAAGCCGGACACAAAGGACTCAAACAATGTTTGAAGGGATTTTCCAACACTTTTGGATTGAAACCGATAGGCGACTTTTGGTGGATGTTTTTAATATGTTTGTTTGTGGCCACTTTCATGTCCCGGGTGTCGTTTTTCAGAGCTGTTTACTGCCGGCAGAGCATCATGAGACAGTCGGCTTTGAAAGCAGCACATGCAGGGAGAGTTGGAGCTCCTGCAGAAGGTGAGGAGCTGAGTGACACTGTGGTGACTGCTGGAGCTCGGAGGACTAAAGACTGGAGGTTTAACTCAGCTGCTGCTGCTGATCAGACGATAAAACTTTAAATTCTCACTCAGTCTAACACAGAGTTATTGCTACATGCACATTAATGTGTAGTGCTCCATTCATGCACGACCAGAAGTGTCTCAGAAGTTTCTGATGGCATCTACAGCGCAGTATGGATCTATAGGACACAGTTTAACCAACAGAGGAGTAAAATTGGTTAATAACTCTTCCTCACATTGATGTTGCTTATCTAGGTTGTTCCAGGCATGTAAAAGCACTGAAAAAACTGTTAAAATGGACCAAAAGCAAAGATATTCAGATAAGATACACACACTTCTGTCTCCCTGCATTGAGACATGAACTCAAGCTGTGATTCAACAGCCAAAGTCAAATGGATTCTTTTAATTTTCTGTAGATATTATGATTGTTATCTTGACTTCTATAGATGTTCTATAATAATCATTAAGTCACAGGTCTTGTGATTATGAATAACAGAGTCCATATGTGCCCCCCCAGTGCTGCAGTTTCCATCTGCATAATACATACCGCTGTGTGTACATTAACTTTTCTGGAGGTGGCGAGCTGGAAATCAATGCAATCTCTCGCAGCTGTCACCGCCGAGCATCTTCTCTCAGCCTGACAGATGAGCGGCTGTGTGTCCTGCTCTTTATGTAGCGCTGATTAGATCCAGAGGCTTCCTGTGGCAGCAGCACCTGCATGGTGATGAGATCCAATTTACATCAGCGCCCAAACAAACAGGTGAGCAAAAGTTCTGCTCTCTTTCAAACTCAACAGCTTTGTGTTGGAGTTTCAGACTGACAGAGTTTTGATGCATTATTTTCTTTACATGCAACTTAATTCATGTTAATCTCAGTTTTATCATTAAAGCTTTCATGATGTTTATCACATCCATTACTTTGTCACTATATTGCGTGTACTTATTTAATTCAAGCGGCATTTTGTTGCATTTAGCTACTGTTATATTCTGTTCTAAGTCAGTTAGCTGTTAGTCCTTTGCATCTCATTGCATTTAGTTATTGCCCTTCTCATTCTATGTTAGCCTTATTTTATTTATCTTACTTATTTTATCTTATGGTAGCGTTATTTCTACTATCTCTCGCACTGTATTACTTTGCACCTTTGTATTGTAACTGTTGCACAGTGATTTCCCTCGGGATAAATAAAGCTTCTTGAATCTTGAATTTTGAATGTTAGTTATTACTCATATGCAGATGTAATGATGTAATGTATTTATTTTTACTTTTCATTAATATATTTATTGACAAAAACTAATGAAAAGTAAAAATAAATAGAAAATAAAACACACACACAATAAACTCCGAGCAAAGAGGTCATGTGCTCTTTGTATCAGTGTCCTCAGAGTGTCCTCAAGATAATCTTATGTGTCCGGAGGCTCATGGAGTCTGTGGGGCATTTAAAAGGTTTGTTTAACACTCTTGTTCAGAATCCAAATTAATGAAAGTTTTGTTGGATGATGAGGGATCTGAAGAAGCTTCTTGGATGAGAAGTGAAAACGTCTTCCCAAAAACTCAACATAGTCCAGTTGCCTTGTTTTAATGACTCTTCAAGATAATCATGACCTGCATGAAAGAGAATCTACACAGATGATGACGGATGTTTCTCACTACTTTGCACAAATACAAGAACAAAACATTTAAATAATCCAATGTTCATCGTTCAATACTTTATCTAACTGTAGAAGCGTGTCTTCACTGATTTCCAAGGTGCCATTTCCAGCTGAAATGTTCTGCATTGCTCCGGCTCTGTTATGAACCCTGTCTGCCTCAGTTGAGGACAAAATGGAAAACCTGCTTGTGTTTTGCAGTGAAAGTCCATCCCTCCTGGTCCTGTTGGTGCTGCAGCCACAATGACAGTCCAACATCTGTGTCTGCTTGAAGAGGCGGGGGGGAGACGAGAGACCTCTGTAATCCAGCAGTATTAAAACAACCTGCAGGGAAGTAAGGCCATGATTAAATTTGTTAGTCCGAGACAGACCCTTTACATTTTGTGACTAACCCAATTTTGGCTGCGTCTGCCGGGGCCACTGAAAACTCTGCTCCCCGCGCCGCTGCCATCCAGCCCCCATAAATCATCTGTGCCGTTTCATCTGGCGACGGAGTGGCAGGGCAAAATATCATCCAGCTCTGACCTCCACGTCCTACATGCTATGGTTTCCATCAGCGCGAGACACACTCCCTCCTCCGCCGAACACCGGGCTATATATAGACCTGCAGCCGCACTATATAACCGTGTGTGTAATAACTTTTACAGTTTCCCAGCTGGTGTTTGATGAAAAACAAGGAACAGCAGTAAAGATAAACATCAGCCTAAACAAGAACATAATGTTCAAACCACGATGTTACACAGATCTGTGATTTACAATCCAGGCTCATAGATGTTTCAGCTTTACCACAGTGTGTTTTCCTGCTTTGTTCTTGCTCTCTTTGTGGATATTTGCTCAGTAATTTGGCTTTCAGACACCAGTTGTTTAGTGATGTGAAGAATTTGCTCTGAACTACGCTGGAATTTGTAGGTTTATTATGAACTTCAGATGCATGAAAGCAAAAGGTTGTTATTCTCTCCATGAAGGTTGTTAAGAAAAGGTGAGTTAAATTCTATATTTAGTCCCATAAAAAGAGAAAAAATAACAGTCACAGATGTTTAACGACGACAAATATTCAGCAGTTTTTCATCACGGGTTTGTCATCTATAAATAACACACAGATAGTCTCATGATTTATAGTTAATAGCTTATTGGCCATCTGTTGTATCTGAATAACAATTATTAATGTTTCATTGTTAATTTAAGTGTTGCAGAGTCGCCCTGTCAGCATCGTGCGTTTCTGCAAAGACAGGAAGTAGAATTATAAGTTTCAAATGAACATTTCAGGAAATAAATCACAGCGATGTGATTGAGATTAAATGTTTAAGAGCTGATTTATCACAGAGACACATCATGAGGAGGAAGAAGGGATGGTGGCCGTGTGACAGATAAGCAAGATGGCCGCCAGGAAGCAGACGAATGTTTGAGAAGCTTCACTTTGACCTCTCAGAAGCAGGTTTATTGATCATATAGACAGAAATATGTTGCAGCCATGTTGGTTTAAGCTCCATTTAACACATGAATCACACACACAGACTGTAAATATGTGAGTAAAAGCAGTCAGTGTTTGTTTGTAATTGGGGAACAACCATCTTCCTGAACTGTTACCATAAATACACTGACTATGATTACATACAATGATGTTGTTTGTTCCCTCCCCCCCCTCGTTTGGCTTCTCTAATGTTTCTAATAAAGAACCCAGGCTGTTATTTAAGTGCAGGCTCGTGCA
>JAPZDV010000017.1:12666367-12696375 GCA_029814665.1 Acanthurus lineatus
ATGTGCCAATTAACAGCGTCTCTGCACGTTCATTGGCGCTGCTGCTGCTTTGTTTGCACACAAGTCTCCGAACAAACATCCATCTCCGTGTGCACGCGGCCGCTTCTCTGGATCATATTTTATGGATCAAACAATTTTGCTAATGAACGTGAGTTTTCACCCGTCCCGTAAAAAAATAAATGTACACATCAGTCTGTGCTTACGTGGAGCTTTGCAGAAATTTCACAGGAGATTATATGGAGACATCCAGTGTGCCTCAGCGACTGCAGATTACTATTAAAGATTTTAATTTTCCTCCTGTCACTTCAGTTTTAAGTCAAAAGCTAATTTGCTTGGCTTGTTGCAGAGAGGATCAATAGATTGAATGGTGAGGAGGGGGGGAAAGGTGGTGGTGCTGATGGGAAGGCTGATTTCAAGGTAGTTTTACTGAATGCAGAGTGTGAATGTGAGTGTCAGGGGAGGCCTTGTAACCACAGCAGCAGCTCTCTTTGCTATTCAGCTCAGAAGCGCATCTTGTTTTCCCTTACGGAGCACAAAAGCAACCCACAAAGGCCGAAACAGGCCCAGAGTTTAGCTTAGCTGGCAGAGTCCAAACTGTTTGCAGATGCAGCTCGATGTTTCAGAAGTTTCACAGACTGCATTACTGCTATTGATTGAGTTGAGTCGCACAGCAAAGATCCAGCTGCATCTCTGCAACACAAGTCCATCTGCCTTCTCTGAAATGGGAAGGTCGGAAATGTTCAGTGTGAGCGAACAAACACTGAGACGGGCTGATGTTACAACAGTGTACAGGGTAACACATTTCCACAGGACAAAGTATTGTGGGAATAAATAACAATCATGCAAGCGAAGGGCAGAACAGAAGCTGTGATCCTCAGGGTGAAAAAACAGAGATGGTAAAGCTTCTGTCTCCTCCTGTCTCTGTTGCCTTTCTGCCTTCTTGATTACTGATGTGTTTCACCTGTGCTGATTAACCCACCTGTGTCTAATTACTCTCAGTGAAAGACTCTGTTCCCCTTATTTTCTCTGTCAGTTTGTCTATTTTTGATCTCTGCTCCTGCATTTATGTAGCAAAACTCAAGCATATCTTTAGAAATTAAAAATGAACAACCATTAATTTCTTTAAACAGACAAACTCTCATGTAGACATTCAATTACAGGCAATCAGCAGCATGTGGTCTTTAGTGGAGATGCAGATCCTGATTGCCTAATTTACAGGCAAAAAAGCTTCCTGTAATAATGTTTAACTTTCATCTTTTATATTAGAATAGATAAAAAATAAATGTACAAGATGTTTTTCATGTTACTATGATGTTTTCTATAAAAAAAGTGCTGTTTCTTGCCACCAAGTTATGATGTTCTTACATGAAGTCTGTCTTGTTGTAACAGCATAACTCTCAGCTTGTTATGTCTCAAAACTTTTGCAGAGACACTAATGAGTGCAGTGTTGGCATCTGGTCTGCAGACATTAATGTGACAAAGACAAGAATTGACATCTTCTGCGCTCGCAGCTCCGCCTCCAGACAGTATGAGCAACACACAAAATGTCTGATTTAATAAGCTGACGTGAGGTAAGACAGTGTGCTTAAATGTGCATCTTTCAGCTCTTCTCAGTCTCCTCAGGACCTTCAGACTCGCACAAACCTTCTCATTGTGGCCATGAGAGCCTGAAAAGACGACATGCATATGTTTCAGTGTTTATAGCACATCTATATCCACCACTTCATTATCCCTGAATGATGACTTATGCAGGCTGTGCACCCCCGTCACCGTGAGACAAACCTTCGTTCAAAGCACCAAATACAACTGAAATTATATTTAAACCACCTACTGAAGTTCCTGCTTCCTGTCTGAGCTGCAGCGTCTTGACCTTCTGATTTTGAAAATATAAAAAAGGAGATAAAACATGCACATACACACTTTTCCTCTGATAAAAATGTCAAAAATTATGATGTTTGTAATGAAATGAAGGTTTGTTTTTTCCTGTTTCGTGTAAATTTGTAAATTTTCTAATCTAATAGTGAACAAATACTATAACTAAGAGTTAAAAAAGACTTGTGAGATGATGTTCAAAGTAATTTTTTAAGACTGGGGTTGTATTAAATTCTTTTTTAAAAATGTGAAAAAACAAACAAACAAGAGTAAATTAAAAAAGAAAAAACCTCTAAATTTTTAAAGAAAATGACACTGACTTAAAAAGCACGGCTGCACGGATGATTAACTTTAGTGTAACACACAATACTGGAGCTTTGAGTCACACATGCTCAATTACACACAGATTTACAAATATTTTTCATTCACAAAAGGCGACCAACCACAGTTTTGACCCGTCTCTTCATTTAGCTCATAAGCCATTCTGTTCATTTTGTCATTTAATGCCTTTAAGCCTTTTTGTGCACGGTGGCAACTCCTCTTGTTTTTGTGCTTTTTCTATTTCTGAGTTTTTGTAAATCCTTTTCACAGTTTTTTTGTTTCATTTTTATAAAAATCCCACCTGAAAAGGGAGATCATACTCAGTAAGCTGCTTACTTTTAATGATAATCTGTGTGGGAAGTGTTGAGGTTCAATGAGAGGAACCGAACACTGATCAAAAGAGAGTGAAAGTAGAAAGAAAAATGGAAACAATTGTGGGAAAAAAAATGATAAAACAGTTGTTCTGCTAAAACTGATGGCAGGGATATCGGAGGAAAGAGTCCCAAATAAATTCCTGAAGTGCAGTTTAGCTAAAAAACATTCACACACAAGCATCCGATCAAATTCAACACAATTCAGCCTCTCGTGTTTCTTTTTTCTCTTTTTTTTTAGAAAATACTGTGATATTTTATTAAAAATGTTGCAGAAAAAGTTTATACAGGTGTCCAGCCAGAAATATCTCTATTATTACTTAAGGCAAAACCGCAAACAAATATAAGACAAACTAAGGATTTTTAAAACTCTACATTAAAACCCTTGATATCTTGACTGGTTCAGGGGACCAAATGGCAAGAATATATCTTTTATAGAATTTACAAATGTAGCTTAAAATCTTCTGAATGTACTTCCTTGTTTTGCTCTGTTTTTTATTTTTATTTTATTTTATTTTTTTTACAATTTTTTGTAATAGGATGCAAAACGGAAAGAGAGTTAATGGTTACTTTTGTTGTAATTTTATAATTATTAATATCATTAATATTTACACTCATTCACTTGCTTTTGTAACCCAAATATCACAAGCCTGGCACAATACTTTACATATTGCTAGCATATGACAAAATATCTAACATATATTTCTTTACAAACATATCCAACTAATATTAATACAAAAAATTTACTGCCTTTTTTTTTTTAATATTTCTAAATAATACATTGCTGGTCACATTGTAAGCTCAGGCAGCGCTGAGATTGCAAGACAGAAAAAAGCCCACAAAGAAAACTATCGGAAGCATAACAGGATGACGGCGGGTGACGGGATCAAGTCAGTCCTCATTGTCAGACAGCAGTCGTGTCTGAAAATGGAGATAAAGCTCTTTCTGGACATGCAATGTCTGACGGGTGGAAACAAAGCAGCGCACGAGACAGTACTGTGTGTGATGACCTGCAGACGCACCGTGTGCAACTCTCTAAGGATGGATTGTGTTCGCATTTTGGTCGTTCAGTGAAACAAAAAAATCAACGAAACACAGGTTGTAATCAGAAAAAGAATGAAGAATGTTCGCATATATTTACACGTTTCCTCAACAGAAAAGCACAAGCTGAAAAAACAACAAAAAAACCCCCCAAAAAGATCTCAGCCTAAATAAAAAAACAATAACAGGATGAGCTCCTTTAATATAATTTTCTTTTTTAAAGTTTTAAAATTTCCACGCACAACTATAAGCCTTTTTTAAATCTTTTTTCCTTTTTCTTCTTTTTTTAAACAAAGTTCTGATAAGTACATTTCCGGCTGGGGTGAAGAACTCTGTGCCCACGTCAGGAGTCCGAAGCATGAAGATCATGAAAAGATGATGTTCCAGATGCTCAGTTGTTGCTTTTTAACGCCGCCTGCCGCTTCGTCCTCGCTGTGAGTTTATGGCACCGAAGCCCCCGCAGAGGCTCGTCATCACCCGCCCAAACAGCTCACGTTGTGTCATAAGAATATTAACAGTTGACCCCTGGTTGCCTTGTCTTTTGGTAAAACTCCCATGAAGCTTAGCTCCAAATACAGTTAGAACTATAAGAACATTCACTTTGAATATTTTCACTTTAAACTGTATTTACTTTCCAAGAAGGCATGGTAGCAAAATAACATCTGCTGGGTCTGTGCTTCACACAGTTTCATCTTGTCATGTTTGTCTTGCGAGGTCAGCGTTCCACGGGGGTGGAGGGGTGAGGGGGGGCCCGGCAGAGCTATACCCGCGTGGTGGAGTGGCCGTGGGGGAGGTTGGTACTGTTCTGGCTGCCACCAAAGGTGTTGAAGTTGTGCAGAGGCTGCATGCCAGCCAGCGAGTTGGGGATCATGGTGATGGTGCTGGGCGTCATGAGGGGTATGTCGTCGGGCGACCGGCGCAGGGTGAGGGTGTAGTCGGGGGGGCACGTGAGGCGCAGTGTATCGTGGGTCTGCAGCGACTCGCACTCGTGGTGGTGCTCGTGCTCCAGCTGCTGCTGCTTCATCTGCAGGGACATCAGCTCCTCGCTCTGCAGGTGGGCCACGTCGTTGGCCGTGGAGGGCGTGTTGCTGGGGGCAGAGTTGCGTTGGGGCGTCGGGACGCGCCGGTTGGACTCGTGCCGCCGCTTGTCTTTTTTGTAGTAGAGCGCGGCAAAGGCGAGGATGTTCAGGAAGAGCAGCGAAGCTCCGACCGCGATGGTGACGCTGAGCTCGGTGGAGTAATCCCTCTTGGTCTCAATCACCACGGTCGATTCGTCGGTCAGGTCGCCGCTCTTGCGCTGATCCGTGGTCTGCTTGGTGTTCGCCGGCGGGACCCCTGGGTGTCGGGTGGTGGACGGCCAGTTGTTTTTGCCAGGGAAGCGTTTGGTGTAAGGGTAGGGGGTGGTGTCCTGTGGAGGGATCTTGGTGGTGGTGGACACATATTGAAAGAACTCGTTGATGTTGTGGAGATGTGGGACGAGTTCCAGCCAGAAAGCGACCTTAGTGGCGCGGTAATGGTCCCGGACCCGAGGCTTGAGGCCGATGTGGAGGTACAGCTGGTCTTTGGGGTTGTACTTGGTCCAGGCCACCTCCTCGAACCGGTTGGGTTTTGTGTGAATGAACTTTGTGTCCTGTGGAACTGGTTGGTTTGGATCCCTGAAGGAGAAAAACAGAAGAAAGAGAGAGGATGAAAATCAAATAAAGTGTTTTATGCAGCGGGTTGATTCGTATACGTTTCCTCTCTACAGATCCATTCTGACACAGTAAACACGCATTAATGGCACATAAAATAGCATAAACTGGTGATTATATTTAAAACACTCTGTAAATGGACTTTTCCTTCAAAGCTTTTCTAAAGCACCATGGAAATACAGATGAGTCATAACTCTGAGAGTCAAAGCCTGTCTTCCTTTTTTCGGCTCGCTCTGTTCAAAGCTAATGTGTTTCTCGGTGACTCACAATTTGAATGAACAAGCTGACAAAATGTTCAGAGTCTTTTGTGCCACTGAAACATTTCCAGGTCTGTTGTCACATCTTCTTAATATTCAGTCTCACCTGGGGTGTTTTTTTTTTTTTTTTTTTGTGGTTTAGAGGAAAAAAAAAGCCCCTCGAGCGACTTTGTGGGAGCGGTTTCATTAACTTCAGAGTGCTGGGGGGGGGCGAAGGCCAGACATCAACCTTGAAGCCGACACGCTGAAGTATTTGTGTATCTGTGCATTCTGAGTATGCAGGGATAACTCACTGATCCCACTCCAATGCCCCATAATGCATTGCAACTCTTCAGGTCTGTTACATGACTGCTGACGGACAGTTACAGCCAGCAGCTAACACGCAAATATCTATCTATCTATCTATCTATCTATCTATCTATCTATCTATCTATCTATCTATCTATTGATTATTTTAAAAAAATCACTGGCAATTAATTGAAATACTACTGAAGTTTTGCAACTTATTGACAGTCTTGTTTGTGTTTACTTTATTATGAACAGTCTTTCATTGATTACATATCTGTGTGTGCATGTTAACGTGCATGTTAGCGTGCATGTTAGTGTGCATGTTAGCGTGCATGTTTAGTGTGCAGAACATTGGTGTGCAGTTTCAAACACGCCGACACACTCGGCTACAGTCGGCAATAAGGCAGATTAAACCCAAGCTGTTTTAATAACACTTGCTGACATACAGTCGATGATCACTTAATGCTGATGTAATCTTAGAGCCATTTGTGTGTAAAGCTCTCTCTGATAAAAGCCAGGTGAACACACACACACACTCACACACACACTGTAGACTCTTTGCCAAAACTCCTTTGCATTTATGAGAGCACTTATCATCATAAGAGAGTCCCAATGAGGTGATATCTCCATATTTTTTACTTTAGTGAATTCAGGGAATTTTACCCAACAGTTAGGTAAAAAAAATAACATTATCTCAAAAACTGAGAAGGTTTTCAGTACAAAAGTGCAATATTATGTTCAGTCTGTCATGCTATCCTCATGTAACTGTACATGATGAGAGTGTGTGCAGCTGAAAAACCTCTTAAAGCTTCATGTTGGAAAATAACGTCACGTCAGGAGAAATGTGTCATGCAGAAACAACAGATTCACATGTGAGTCGAGTCAGAGGCTTCGGCCGAGCTGAGATTCCTGCAGAGCCGGAGTCTGTTTGGTTGGTGACGGTTAAAAGGGTCTTCGTTCTGCACAAACCAGGAATTTTTCCAAGAAACTGAGGTTTTTTTTTGGGAGACAAAAGTAAAGGAGTTTGAAACTGAGCGATCAGTTCTTGGAAGGTTTTTATACTGATTTTAAAGAGCAAAGAAAAATAAAAAGGGGAAGTTAAATTGCAAACACAAAAGACCTTTACACACACAACACACACACCATCTGCTTTGGCCTCACTGTGGATTTACAATTTATTAAATATCCTAAAATTATTTCATAGATTTCTTGTTTTTGCAATTTGTTGTTTTCTTCCTTAATCGTGCTGCAGGCTCACAATCAGTTGTTAGAAAAAAAAACTTAAGTAAAATAAATACCGCATCCAAATAATCACACACACACACACACACACACACACACACACGCTCACACACACACACACACACACACCGATGGCCCGCTGCCCGCTGACAGTCTGACATGTGGACACATGGAGCCACAGTCACCATCTGTAAAACATTTGCAGATCCAAGTGCTCCTCGTTTGGTTCAGAAGATGCTCTTTGTTTTTATCATCTGTTTCATTGGATTCAAATAGTGATAAAAAATATTTTACTAAAACAAATTATGAAACATTTGTTAGAAATTCAGCAGAAAGTTGAAGTGATTCTCTGCCCATGTGTAAATATTTAAATGTATCAGCTGATCATAATAATCATAAGGACCAAATTTTAAAGCCACTGTTAGAAATTAACTTCACGATTCACACGAGGCTGCAAAAGGTACAAAGGTATATTTTACCTTTTCGTACTCATTTTTTTACTAGTTTCTTTGATTCAAGAACAAAACCCAAGAACTAAAACAAGTCGTCTTTGAACATTTCTGTTTGCTCTTTTAACACGACTGTTAATCTGTGAAGATTAAGCTAATTAGTCTGAAAATTGATTGAAAACAACTGCAGTGTTTACTCGGAGACTCTGCGATTGAACCGACCTCTTTAAAAGGTTCCTGAGCCTCTGAGAAAGAAGCACGAAATGCCTTTTTTTGTTAGATCCTAAACTTCCTCCTCTTATTATTATTATTATTATTATTATTATTATTATTATGAAGAAAAGGAAGGAAAAATGTCTTGTTTCTGTTCTGGTCACATAAACTGCATGAATCCTTAGACTGTCACCTGAACTCGAGCTTGAATTTTACGCCAACGTTGTGATTCAGAAAGCTGTTTCTCTAAATGACCAAACTGCTGAATCGATGTTTTGTAAAGTTCTCTAGATATAAAAAGTGGTCTTGGCTGTTTACTTTATTTTATTATGTTTAATTTGTTTGACTTCTGTCTCTTTGACTCGCTCACATGAGAAACGAGTCAGCTCGGACTCCATGCTTCCTCTCTGGCTGCCACACCTGCCGTCACACAGCTCACCTGAAACTATGCTGACACTCGCTGCTGCCGTTCATGAAGAAATCCACAAGCTCCACATCCACCCATCATCTCTCCACCTCCCCTGGGAGGAGGAGGAGGAGTCATCAGTCTCATCCCTGCTGCGCTTAATTAGATGTTTTCTTGTGGGGAGTCACAGTCGGAGTCACTGCGCTGACTCAGTCACATCACTTACTCAACATTTATATACGTTTGTTAACACGCTCTGCATGTCAGTGTCAGTGAAACTGTAACAGCAAAATCCTTATTGAAATAAGAGGGAGATTATGTTGCTTCACCCTTTTAAAGTTACCTCGTATCATTTTTTAAATTCATAAATCCAAAATGTGGTTATAAACATTTCAGGAAAACAAATAAGCTCCTTTACTTCGAGCTGAAATCAGCGAGTTCACAGATTCTGGTTTGTGAGTTAATTTAAGGTGCAGAGATGAACTGCTGCAACATTTCAGACTGATGCTTTATTACTTTTCAAGGATAATTGGAGAAGAAAGAAATAACACTTATTTTTAAACCTGGGGGACAGACAGACTGATGCATTGTGTGCATAACGGAGAGAAATAAGATTTTAAAAAGCGACAGAGTAAATCCTTTATTCTGTGTTTTGTTAACACAGACCACAGGGGGGCGGGTGGTTTATTTAAGGTAATGCAAACACACACACGTGGTCCTCAGCTCCACCTGTGCCTCTGCATAATGTGCTCCTCTCATTAAAGAGGCCGCTCTCAGCCATAATGCAAGGTCGGCCCTCCAACTGGTGGCTGCATATGGAACCATACATAAGGCATTGCTAGCATGTGGCGGGCCTGTCATCTCACTGCTAACATATGCTGGAACAATATGCCACTCCGCTGCTACCGACTTCGCTCCGAGGAAAAAAAAAATAATAAAAAAGAATTTAAATGAAATAAAGAGACAACGCTGAGGGCCTTTCATGCTCATGTTCTGCGTGTTCAGCTTGAATTTGTGTCCATCAAGCGTCCAGTGTGGTGATAATAACCGGGGAGGAGGAGGGAGCGAGCGTCCCGACCTGACAGGTGCATGAAAGCTCAGGATTCACTGTGGCTTCACTGCTGAAACAGATGCTTCATGAGCTTGGAGGAGCTGTAATGTATTCAGTGTTAACTTGCATCCTGCTGTCTGACATCAGAGCAGCAAAAAGAGCCGAGTTTCTGAAGGAAAGCAGCTTGATGGAGGGAGAGTGGGAGCAGCACAGAGCTGTTACTCCTTCAGTCATAACACAGGCCAACAAACAAGCTTCCCAAACCTTTGAATGCCATTTGAAAGTGTATTTAACTTCTTCCTTACAGATATTTCCTTCTAGCTGAGGCTAATCTGAGTGCAAAGCAGAAAGAAAAACAGTGTTAGAACTGTTTTAGAAGAATCTACACTCGACAAAAGGATGTTTTAATTATTATCTTTTGCCAATACAGCTGAACAGTAAATACTCTCAGTTCAGACGGAGTATTTCTTTCTCTCTGTGCATATTATATTGTGCATATATTGATAATTAAAGTTAAACTAGTTCAACTGAGATTGAATTACATCAACATGAAAATTCATTTTCTGCAGAGCTGATTGTTGGTAATAAAAACACAGCACTCAAACTTCACAGCACCACAACGAAGAGCAAGAAAATATTTAATCAATGCAGCTTTCTGAGTCCTTTTAATTTCTTTATTTGACCAAACATTCATATTCTTTAAAAATCATTTGCAGGCGTGTGCAGCTTAATAGAACTTCACCCTGCTGAAGCTCCGAGTTAATTAAGTCCGTAAAAAAAAATATAGTTGCAATAACATTTTTTTTCTTCCTGAATACATTTTTCCATCAGCAAATAAAAACCAAGCAATAATTTAAAAGACATATGAGGTAATTACTGTTAATCACTGAGCCCTCGCTGACAGCAGAGCAGGGATGGGGGGGCTCTTCTCATTGCAAAGAGAATAAATGGGGAGTTAAAAGGTTAAAAGGAGCTCAGCAGCTCATTTTTGCACCACATATTAACTTACTGTGTTCATTTATATCGTGTTTAGCTTCAAAATCTTATGATCTACTTACTTAAATATGGCATATAGTGCTATTTATTTTGAAATGTTGATATAACTGAACAGTTTTTGACGTATTTTACACTGCAAACATCTTTTTACCATCAGCTAATCTCTTGTATATGTCTGCGACACAAGCCAGCACATGCTTGAAAGACAGAATAATGGCAGTAAGTCAGCCATGCCAAGCTAACACACCCACAGCCACACTCGACCTCAGTGTGTGTACATCCGAACTGCCAAAATACTTTCACTCCGACATCAAGAAAAGTTTCAAAACAGCAATTTGCTGTGATTCACGACGGGAGACTTTGCAAAGACTGGGAGAGACTTGTTGAAAAATGGCCACACTCCCAGTGATGAATTTGCCCTCAGTCAGTGCTTTATTAGAGGCTCAGTGAAAAGAAGACGCGAGAGAAAAGAGCCTTCCCGAAATGTCTGCGAGGCAGCCAATCTCCTGCTGATCAGCCATCGGCTGGAGAGAAGCCAAACACAGAGCGGCGGGTGAACTATGAAGCTGATCAAGACTTTATTTATTCACCTTTAAGTGAATTTTCAGTGTGACTGGGCTGCAAACACCCTGATACCTAATCTCAAGGTGCGTGAAACAAAAAAAAACGTGATCCAAATATAAACAGCGAGCAAATCCTCTCAACAAGCGCGGCGCTGCCAGCACCAGGGGAGGATTTGCCTTGTTTTATTAACCTCCACTTGATCTCTTTGAGTCATAAGTTAATCATTAATACAAAAACCCAAACAAACCTTCTGCTGTTGCACCGCGCCGACCTTTGCTTGGAGTACCGAGTGCTTAGTCTCTGTTAATTGTAAGCAAGACAGCTAAACAGACTAACAGAACCCTGCAGGTCTCCATCGGGTTTATTACTCTAATGCATTGTCACTACTGTAGTAAAGCCATATACTGTAATTTTTAGGATAAATTATCCTTCTCAGTGGCCTTTATTTGGCATTTAATGGCACTATATATGAACTAGGATGCTTTTTATAGGTCTAACGAACCTTCGTCCACACGATTAAAGGTCAGATCTCGGCATCGTCAGTCTCCTTTAGCTCTTAAGTCCATTTTGGGTGTTTGTTATCCCCCAATGTCTCGCAGACTGGACACAATAATGGTGACGAATCACAGCACATATGATGTGAGTCAGGAAGGCGTCCACCGGCTCAGAGGAAGGACATTTAGTTTCATCGGCTGCTGCTTTAATTACTGGCCTTTTCTCTCCTAAAACCTGTCGTACTTTGGCAAAATTTGCACAAGAAAAGCAAAGTGGAGTAGCACTCTTCTTGTATAACATCCAAGGAAATTATGGGTTTTTATTCTAAATGCATCTACATATTTTTAAACTCATTTTGGCTGGAAGAATGGCTGTAATTTTAGGACAGTAAGGGGTATAATATATACTGTGAGGAGCTTCTCTCAGGAACGGAGACTTAAAATGAACAAAAAATACAGGAAAGGACAAAGAAGATGGAGAACTCACCCTGTTTTAGCAAAGTTGGTCCAGTAGGTCATGACCACGGCGCTCAGCATCACGTCATTCTTGGAGAAGTTGCAGTTGAAGAGATCTGTGGGGCCGATCATGGGGATCCCGAACACATACGGCACCTCGTCGCCGTGGGCGGAGTCTGCCCAGCTGGGCTTCATGTCGCTCTGACAGTGGTGGTAGAAAGCGTAGAAATACGTCGGCGAGCCGTATTGTGCGTGGAGGTCGGCTGTGGCCACCGCCGGCGCCACCCACTGGTGGTCGGTGAACAAAGCCACCAGGGTCTTGCGCCTGGTCTCCGGGTTCTCCTTGTCTGCCCAGTCCGTGTACATGAACTTGATGGTCTCGCGCAGAGTGTCCTTGCCCTCCGGATACCCGTAGAGATGGTCCACAAAGTCTGACACAGCAAAGTCAAAATCATTGGCAGAAACGCCGTCCTCGCTGTCCACGATGCCGTCCACGAACTTAAACCCCTCCCCCTGATTGACCCCCAGCATGATGTCGTAGTTGAGGAACTCCCCCTGCTCCATGAGAATCTGGGGGTCATCAGGTATGACGTCGCCGTCGATCACAGGCCCGAAGGCGATGTGGTACTTGGCGGGTGTGATGTACTGCTCGATCAGCTCCTTGTAGTTCTTGTTCTGCAGACACTCGACCAGGTCGATGGTGTCCAGCATGTTGCATCCCACCTTCTCAGCCAGGGCTCGCGTGTACTTGGCAGGCTGGTAGTTGACCGCCCAGCTGGACAGGGCTGTGCCGCTCTGGATGATGGCTTTCTGGAACAGATCTGAGACGGACGCTGGTGTTAGTGACACACAAACACACACACACACACACACACAGAAAATATGCTGCAAAAATAAGTGAAATGCATGAAAAACTAAAGAAAAAAGGAAAAATTGAAACAGACTCAGGGTGTCTGCCAACTGAATTTTGGTGCATATGTGATGCTGATGATGCTTTTTTGTTTCTTAAATTTAATCAAAGCTAGTTTTCTTATTCTGAACTCAGAATTTATGCCTTTTTTTTAATAAAGAATGCTCGTGGGGGAAATATTAGAAATGTTCGGCCTCTTAAAGGACATTTCTTGTCAGTGTTTGACAGTCAGGCCCTTAACTGTGACAGCAGAACAGCAGCAAAGTCAAATAAATGAACTGAAACTGCGAACAAAACACTGACAGCGTCTCGTTAGCAGTGTTATTCAGGTATGAGACCATGTCAGCAACTTAACTGACCCCAGTGACAGAGTAAGTTTGAGCCTGTTATTGGTCATATTTGCAATCCAGCCTGCAAACTGATGTCAGAAGAGTCCTTTTTCCTGGTGGATGTTGTGCTGTAATTTGTAATTTGCTTTTATACTTTAAGCAAACAGAGGTCAATTAAATCAATTCACTGGTAATTAGTTTATAGAAAGGCAAAAGATGCAGTCCTGAAAGATAAAAATTGAATGTTCTCCTTTTGGATTTTTACTTTTTCTCATTTAAATTCAGTTTTATTTTAAAAACATCAGATTATATTCTTGAAAAAGGAACTAATCAAGATATTTAGGGGAAAGTGAGGTTGCAACAGAACGTCCTTGTTGAGCGTAACCGGAGACATTTATATCACAATATCTTTCCTCTTGCACTTGTGCACGGCTGCATCTTTAACCTGAACCTGAAGTTAAACAAAGTCTGTCCTGTAAAGTTTTTCTTGAAGCTTCACTTAATAAAAAGTTTATCTTTAAAGGACATAATGTGAAACATGAGTCATCGTTTTATGAGCCATTATCCTTTAACGAGCGTTGCTATACGTGTAATAAAACCCATTTAATCACTCCAGCGCTTCAAAATAACCTCCTGACAATTAGTGCAGAAACTGACTCAATTTAGTTTCACAAAAACTAACATATAGAGAGAACACTCTGAGATCTTTATCAGCTAACAACACACTGGTGCAGAGTAAAAGGAAAACCACTGCATTACGTTCTAATATATCTATTTTGGCGAACGTACGAGTAGCGGCACGGTGTTAACATGCAACATTAGCTTGTTGCTAAAGGTAAATGAAACATGCATCAGACTGGATTCCTTCCTTTTTCATACTCTGATAATTAAATAAAATCAATCTACAAATATTATAGAGAAAAGTCCAGTTAAACACAGAACTCTCATAAACAATTTCAAGGCAAAAAACAGGATGATTCAGACTATTGACATAAAATCTTTGCGTCCCTGATGAACAAACTGAAACATAAAAGATATTCTCTGTTTTTACTGGAGAAACACCTCAGGCAGCTTCCCCATCCTGGAAAACTGCTTCACTGACTGCCAATCAGCAAGTAGGCCACAATACACCAGGAACACTGGAGTTCTGGGTATTTTTTTGTTTCACACAGAGCTATTTATACCCGTGCAAACACAGTGGTGGTGACTCAACCAGGCCGACTTGAAAAGTATGTTTTGAGCACACAGCAGACATTTCCCACAAGGCCTGGTTAGCAGTGTTCGAGCTTTCAGAGCTGCTGCTGTGAGTCAGATGTGGAGTATCAGTTCAACCTCAAGATGGAAACTTCAAAACTATACATACACATGGGATGGGAGGGTTTTTTTTCTGTTTTCGTTGCATGTTTGCTGATGATACTACGGATTTTATAGCTGCTTTACTACATTTTACTACAGAGCTGCAGTTTATAGGAGCACACTGCTTTTCTTGGTGATGCATTGCACATCACGAACGTTTGGCACTGCAGAGAGCATTCATCAACTCTCGCATCCATGATTTCTGCCTCGTCACAAAATGAAGATTTTATCTGCCGTGCATGTAAAGGAAGAGGCTCCCATTCATCCTCTGAAGCTTCTTCTTGTCTGATCGCTGGATCAGCTCATTTTTCTCACTCGCTCGCTCGCTGTGTACATTTGAGTTGCACAAAACTATTCATTTGTGCAAATGCAGAGCATGTGAGAGCTAGAAAATAAAGACCTTTTGCCTCTTTTTTAGAAAATGCTCATTCATAATAAATATAAATATGTTGCGTAGTAGTATTAATATAAATAGTATAATCATCTAGACTCTGCTCCAATCCATCTGTTGTGTATGAGGCTTTCAGACTGAGGCAGAATTAACACTTGAATGAACACATACTTTGCTTGTTGTGTCTGAATGTCTGATGAAAAGTTAATAAAAAGGGTATTTCAATAACTTGTACTACCAAACTGACTCTGTTCATTCTTTAAAAAGTAAAAAAAAAAAATGCATCTAAATTCCTCTGTAATCTCAAAAGTTGCTAGTCCCCCCTGCTTTAAGTCCACCTTAAATAAAAGGAACCCTGCAGAGCTCACTGAGTGTTTCTGCCGTGAAGCTCAGGATGGATCGGAGCTCTGTGAGTGGATGCACATATATAGAAGAACTGACAAAACGATGAGAAGGCTCTTTGTTTATGAGCATATCTCTGTGGTTGTTCGTGCCTGTGAGCAGGCAGAAATACCTTCGGAGTAATGTGAGAGGGTGAGCAGACTGACGCAGGACGCTCCGGCGCCCGAGCCAAAGATGGTCACTCTCTTCGGATCTCCTTTGAAGGACTGGATGTTTTCTTTGATCCACCTAAGAGCCTGAATTTGATCCAGCAGGCCGTAGTTGCCCTTGGCTGCCTGGTCTCCTGTGCTTAGAAACCCTGGATTGATGAAAACAAACAGGAAAGAAACATATGTCAACATTACTTCAAAAAGGCTTTTGGCATTGATTTAATCTCGAGTGAAAGTTCAAAACGTTGGTATTCTTGTGTGCGTCAGGTGCACAGTCCATTCTCCTGCTGGCTCGAGGCCGTAAATCTCCTGAACTTGTCTCTTTTACTGCTTAAGTGAATAAACTTGATGAAATTTAAGAACGGGGGATGTTATCTCTCATCTGAATCCGTCTGGCTGTTCTTTAGACTGCACTCTCAGGACATAACATCTGCATTGTTGCATTAGAGCTGTGCTTTGCTTCTTTGAACAGATAGTTTTACTGCTCTTTATCAGTGAGGTCTTACTCATAAAAATCTGCTGATAGAAGTTAAAGCCTGCTTTGTATCACAGAGCTCCATCGTTATATCACATCTATAGGCCGCAGTGCTGCAACGGATTAGTTCATTAGCAAGAATTCACACTGTAGCTTATTTTTCTCAATGCCAAATGCACAAATCTGTCACAAATACTCAGAACAGAGCACAGAATGTGAACTGAAGCTAACAGAGGCATACATAAAGCAAAACCTTCCACCTCTGCTGTCGTCGTATCACTCCACCAAGCCCCACCCACCAAACATCTCAAGCTTCAAAAGACCGCAGAAGGAGCTGCAAACCTCATGGAAGGACTCACAAAACCCTCGTCAAGACCCCGGTCACTCTGGCTGCAGCTTATCAACCCAAAGATGCCCCTCCAGCACTTTGCTGCCCCGAGGCAGAGCACCACGACATGCAGATGCAGCTGCAGAACAATCTGATAACATGCTGAGAGGATCATCCAGACCTCCTTCTGATCGCCTCAAAACACTCTGCTTCTGCAGCGAAGGGCGAGAAACAACAGGGACTAACATACTGACCTCTAATAACAGGAAGAAGGAAGAGGTGCACGCTCAGATTTTTTCCAGCTAAAGCTGCAGTACCAGTACACCACACACACACACACACTGCTGTCCACCACACACACACCGCTGTCCACCACACACACACCGCTGCTCCCCTTCACATATTATTCTCCTCCATGTTCCATTTTCCTTTTCCTGACATCCAGTGTAATGAGCTCAAAGCTCCGTGTGAAGCCGCCATGTTTTCACACACGTTTTGCACTACATGCCATTTATAGGCAAAGGAGGTTCTGGCATCGTTTCCCGAGTTGCAGGATTTTCTGTCCATTACTGAATCAGGCTTTTACCACCCAGAGGAACGCGCGTCCACATCTTTTTTTAATGGCCTGAAAACAGAGCGAGAAGGTGAAAAGAAAAGACTCGACATGTAAAGATAATGAAGCTGAGAAAAGACACGAGAATAAAACGCTCTGCTCATGTGTTCGCTGGAGATCAGTGTGACCGGCTGCAGATCGTCACGATGGAGCCCAAACGGGACCGACGCAGTGGATGTTGGGTTCAAGTTGGTTCTGGACGGGACTGAAGAAGTAGATATATAATTTAATGTATCCGGACAGACAGCTGTCTTCTGTATGTCTTTATAAGAATGTAATATGTTCAGTATCAGAGATACGCAGTCTGAGTTGCATAAGTGATACAGACTGTCCTGATAACTCCAGTCGACCCCCCAAGTGAACTTAATATGACTAGAAACAGTGTTTTTTCTTGCTCCAAGATAATGATGCTGCAGGAAAATGTGCAAATGTTGCAGTGCGTCTACGCAAAATTCATATTTTTCACTCATCCGTCTCAAACGCATCCGATGGAGCAGCGATGCCTCAGTTTTATTCAAACCAGCTGTCTGCACAAGATGTGTAACAGCTCGTGTTTCTCTGACGTACCAAAGCCTTTTTTTTACGCTTCAAGTCTATTTTCTTCAGTGTTGCACGCATAGCTACAGTGATTGTGTATTAGGCTCCAAGTGCTGCCAAATCGTGGGTGACCTACTTCGATGCTGTGCCTGAACGCATCCTGTGTAGACACAGATGGAGCTGCTGCTCTGCTAATGTGCTGCTCATGCTATGCCTCCTGTACACACATGATATGAAGCTCTGCAGAGACAGGAAACATGCAAATGAGTGTGTGCTGGTAGATTTGATCGTCTTCAATGCAGAATGAACCCGATAAAAGAGACAGTTTTCCCACATCCCATAATTATCTTATTTTCTGCATTGAAAATCCTCTGATAAGCCTTCAATAAGACCCAGACAATAATGGCACTTAGTTAGCACACTTAGCCTGTTTGTAAGCCGTTCGGCACTGAATTCCACTTCCTCAAGTGCCAAAACACAAAGAGCGAAGTCGGAAAAACCAAACAAAGCGACACGAGTTTGTTTTCACTCGCAGCTCGCAGAGCAGAAATGGCCGACCAGCAGAGATCCTTCCAGTCAAGGGCCAGACTGTGCAACCAGCCTGGCAGCGAGCAGCACATCCGAAACTTATTTACAAATTAGCAAATGCGCCTAAACCCATTAAGTGGCTTTCTAAATGCTGCCACTGGGGGAAGTCGTGGCTCCTCCTTGCCAGGCCTGTGAGCTCGTCGGCCAAGCCTGGCAGCGACAGTCTGTCCCTGTGAGCTGACCAAGACCAAGGCAGTGTAAATGACAAATGGGATAGGGACCGCTGGGTATGAAGGGGGGGGCGGGGGGAGGCGAGGTAGCCTGTGGCTCTTTGATAGAGAGCAGATCCGGTTTGTCATGGTGAGGTGGAGGGGATGATAGAGAGGGAGGAAGGGCAGGGGTGGGGGAGGATTACAAGGCCTGTGGCAGCCTCATACACCCTGTAGGATGACCACAGGCCCTGCTGCCCCCCTCCCACCCCCCATCTCCATTTCAACATCCCCCCTCCATCATTCGCTCTCATTTCTCTTATTTTACCCTTTTTTTCGGTCTCCATCCATCCCTCATCACACAGAAGCCAAGGAGAGTTCACCTTCTGCAGGAACCAATCAGATTTTCATCTTTGTCATAAAAATAAACTGCATACACAACTGAAGTCCGTCACCAAGGACACGTTATGGACGACTGTGGAAAAATGAGATGCAGACCTACAAGAGGACCTTAAACATAACATGGTAAGATCATATGCCTTGTGGAAAAAATAAAAAAACCTTAAGAATGTTGAGTTTTCAATAAAAAATGAGATTTAATTAAAAACTTTATGTGCAAATGAAAGTTCACGTTGGTGACCTTTGATTTCACCAACTATAATTACAGTTTACACACCTGAAGCAAATGTAAAAGAGACGTGCAGACGTGAACTCAGCTCGTGTCTGGTTCACATGTTTCCTGCACATCAGTGTGTGTTTGAGTCCTTTTACTGTTTAATTTAGAGTCGAGGAGCAGGAAGTCAGACTGCACGTGTGTGTTTTAAACGATCAGCTTAGACTTCTGATTTGAAGCTAACAGGTAGAAGTTCAGTGTAAATAAGTGACTGAATACGTTTTCAAGAATCTCCTGTTTCTTTAATTAAAGAGTCTTAAACTGTACTTTTAATATTCAGACTTCATCTCAAAGTGGCAGCAGCTCTGAGTTTACCTGTCCCACCTGTCCCACAGGTTTCTGCCAACACTGACTCATTAAACAGCAACAACTCAAACAAAAAAAGACAACAGAAACACTCCTGTTATCATCAGTATTACAAGTTTTCTTGAAGGTGGATTATTTTCTTACTCAATAATACAAACTGAGAACATCTCCACAAGCTTCATCTGATCTGATTCTGTTAAAGCAGAAAAAACACGTTTGAGACGAATCTCACAAACTCGTCTCTTGTCTAATACTTTGTATCGCTGATATGGACAAAGAGATCGATAAAAAAAATACAATAAAAAGTAACGCAGGCAGTTATGCAACAATAAAAAGGAGAAACTGACACCAAGTTGGATTTTATATTTGAACAGGAGCCACAAAGTGCTGATGTTCTTGTAAAAGAGAATATTTGGTGCAAATTGTGGAGCTCAAGCTGCTGCCTGCAATTTGTTCAAATGACAAGTTTGTAATTTAGAAAAATGACAGTATTTTAATGTAAAGAGGGGAAATATGAAATATCACTTAAAGTTAAGCTGCTGCCTGGAAATCTGGAGGATTTTTCACCCTGCTGTTTCCATCAAAGAGTCACTGAATGAGAGGAAAGTGTCAGCGCTGAAAGGAAAAACACTTTAATGGTTTACATTTAAAAAACGCTCTGTGAACACACACTTCCTTTTCTTTCCTCTGATTACCAACACAAATTTCAAATAAATGCTGTCAAGTGTTATGAGTGCTTTGTTAATGTGTTTTTTTTTTATTAAATGTTTAAATAAAATTGTTCACAAAGTCAACAAGTGTTTATGAAGTGTTGACAGTTTAATAAGTGGCTGCAAACACAATGAGACATTACCGAGCCGTTTCCTTCTGAAAACCTTAAACAAACAAATATCTGTCAGTTTTCATTTAGTTTTCATTCAAAAACATTATTTTTTTTTTTTACGATATAAAAAATGAATTACTTTTATTTGTTACTGAACAATGTCGGATGAAACCTTTCACATAAACACACTTCAGCACGAATCCCTGCACTGAACAGGACAAACAAGATCTTTATTTTGTGCTCTTGAATGAAATAAAACCACTGAGCTCAGAATAAAGTTTCTGAAGGCAAAAAAAGACCATTTCAGGTAAACTTCCACGACGAGGACGAGGCGAAGAATGAGAGCAGCGTTGGCAGAAGGCCACCTTAAATAAGAAATACATCAGTGTTTACAAATGTTTGACCTTGGTGACTCTGCAGCGTCCGTCTCCTTGTTGTCCTTTGTCTTCACCTTCCCTCTCGCTCTGTGTTTTCTGTCTTTCCTTCATCTACACACCTGTTTTCCGTCAGACACTCTGACCCTCTGCAGGGTTAAAGCCTAAAGTTTGACCCCTGTGCCCCTCCATCTTGAACCACATCCAGCCCGCCTGTGTCCACCTTCGTTCCATCGTTGTTTTCATGCACTTCGTCACTCCCCCCTCGCTGAACCTGCTCACCTGTTCCTGCTCTGAAACCTTCTCCAATCTCTGTAAAATAAACTCTACCTGCTCTTCTTCATGGATCTTTGTTCTGTTGAGGAGCGAAAACTCTACATTTGGTTTAACTGGTGCATGAAATGTTGCTTCATTTAAGGTGCAAAACACTCTGATACTTTGTCAGATTGATTGATCACGAAACTCTGGATTTTTTTCAGTGGACTTGTCCAGCTTATTGAGGTATTTATCACTGAAGCAGTGGGGGAGTCTCTTAAATATTTTATGAGGAAAGCTCTTTCTCAGCCTGAGGAGTCTCTCCACAGCAGCTCTGTGAGGTGGTTTTATAGCACAGATGAAGCCTGTTTTAAAGGTAAACGGCTCAGAATCTCAACATCTGACCTCAAGTTCAAGTATTCAAATGCTGCAGAGTTCATCAAAGATGAAGGAAGCTGCATGTTTCTTGTAGAAAGTAAATGAGTCTCAGCTGCTGCACGCCGCTTGTTTCAGGGGAAACTATGACTCTCAGTATCTGCACAGACCTCAGGCCTTTTCTCCTCCTTAAACTCAGAAACATGCACAACTTATGGAGCATTGATTACAAATTTAGAAAGAGAAAAGTGTCACTGCGTTACAAATACAATGTGGTTCCCCATGCTAACCCCAGCAGTGACAGTTGTCCCTCCCCGAGCACAGAAGAAAGCCTTCATCATCATCATCAGCAGTGTTTTCATTGCTGCGGGAAGAAAAGCATTAATCCCTCTCTGCTTCTTCCTGTTTGCGTTAACGCCGCCTTGACAGCGGCTGCGAGCTTAATGTAGGTCACTTATGACAAAGCACCGAGTCTCCGCAGCAGCCAGGCAGGAGGTCCGATGAACGATGACTTTTTAGCTCTGATGGAAATTTAGCTGTTTTAAATGAAGCAGCGAGCAGAAACATTAGATTTTTTTCCTTATTTTTGTAAAGATTGTTTGATTTTTGGCATAAAAGGTCTGACAAAACACCCTTTTAGGTGCTTTATTATCCGACTTTTCTGACTTTTCTCTCACGTCCCTGTGCGACAAACAAACCCATTTTCACTGTAACGTAACTGGTAAAACACGACGTGTTGCAGTGTTATATAAATGTTATTTCAGGAGTGAAGTAGAATCACATTGGAGCATATTTACTGATGTCTTGTCTGTGTATCTGTATGCATAGATCACTGTAAATTAAAACAGTTTGTGAATGAGATTTCTGCCATCTGTGCCTCAACGTGAACAAAATCACTCAGATCTTTTTCTTTTGCCAACTTGACTCAAAAACAGAAGCGACTGGGTTTTTTCAGCATTTTTATAACTTTCACAGAACGTGTCTGGATGTGCAGGAAACATCTGCATCTGTTTTTCTGCAGTCACTCATCCTTTCTGCTGTTGTTGTTGTTCCTTTGCTTCGTCACCTGTCTGTTGTTTTTAAATTGGCAACAAAAAATTCAATGTAGTTCGTACAAAAGGCTCAAAGCATCAATTAAGTTTTTCATTCTAACAGCCAAAATGAAACACTAACATCAGTGTGACAGAGCTCCAAACCTGCAGACCGCGGTGGATAAGGTCCAAAATTAATGTGGTTGAACTGAACAAGTTGATTAAATGTTGGCATTTTACAGACACGCGAGGTTTTCACCTGACAACAGAAATGTGTTTGCAGAGCCAAACATGAGCTCAGTCCCTCTGTTGCATTTGGAGCAGCTGAACTGATTTAATCTGCACAAAACGTCTGAGTTCAGATTCAAAAATTCATTTTTTAACCAAAATACCATCAGGGCGTTATCTAAATGCCACAGCGCGTTACTGTGCAGAGTTTAAGGTTAAAAAGTAGCAGCATCAGATGCCAACACGACGACACGAGTGACAAAAAGTCTGCAGAGTGAAATGCCACTGCAGCTCGGCGGACGGACGGACGGGCGGGGGGGCAGCGACCTGGTGGGAAGCCAAGTGTTTGAGCTTAAAGCACAAAATGTTCACAGACCACATTCGATGAGTCAGTGCATGTGTTTGATTTCATTACATCATTTCTGCTGGAAAACGAGGAAACGTCCGATTTTGTTTCCTCCTTTGAACCAAAGTTGCAAGAAGCTAATAAAGACACGAGCTTAGCTGAATTCTTGATGCCAATCTGGATTATTTTAGTTGCGTTTGGCACAGTGAGTGTAATATTAAAAAACTGTAATAATGCAATAAATATGCAGCCCCATGAAAGAAGTTTTGACAGGCAGATTTTTATGCATGAGGCTTTTCGGCCTCTGGCTCATTTACTGTCGTTTCCAGTCTAATATCCAGAGAGATTTGATAGAATGTTTTTGGTTTTTGCAGAAATTGAGCCCTCAGTGTCACACAGAGCAGCAGCTAACCCACTATTGATCTGCAGAGGAAACCATGTCTAACCGAAGACTCTGGAGAGAGAAAACAGTCAGAGGGGAGGCAGGACGGACAGTTTCTGCATCTGCTGCGATACAAACATGCTGATTGCTAACGACATGTTAAATAAGCCATTAAAAATAAAGTGCTAATCAGCTTCTCTGTGTTAACTCCTGCACAGTATCACATTTATTCTTTGCAGGAGATGCAAACACATTAAAGATCCAGCTAACAGACGCATATGAAGGTGTATAAATGCAAACGTATATGATTAAATTAGCATTTATCAGGGTTTAAAGACAGTTGATGTGACTTTAAAAGAAAAGCTTAGCAGTGGATGACTCTTTAAAAACATCATCTGACATCAACCTCACATTTATAACATTCATTTATAGCAGGTGAGACCAAAGAAAACCTCATGAAAGTGTCGTCCAGTTGTAAAAGGAGAAACTCTGCTCAGACGGGGCACTTGAACTCGAGAAAGAGGGATGGAAATAAGAATCTGATTCAGGCTCCTGTAGAACTTAAAACCACCTTTCATGGTGATTTAAATCCATCTTTCATGCTTTAAACATGTGATGGCTGAGTGTGAACAGGCTGCCTGAGTTTTGTTTACAGTGACATTTTTAAAAAAGATCCTCCAGATTAATGCGCAGAGCAAAAACAAAGCAAACATCCTCTTCGTCGGTGGCAAATTAATCGTAAAAGGAAGCAGCCAAAAGCTTCTCTGCTTTCGCTTCGCTTGAGTCTCACGGTGGCTGTAATCATAAAAATAAAGTGGAACCAGAAAATAGTCTGTTAGTTTAGTTAAATAGATTCAAATCATCTTTAAACTGCATCTTTACTTCTATTACAGCAGACAGTGAAAGAAAGAGGGGGTCCTTTATCATGTTATCCTATGGAGAAGCCGAGCACACTGACAACATGACAGTAATGGCACTTAATTGTGCTCTCTGTCCAGACGGTAATCTCTCCCCGCGCTCCCAGATTAAATGTTAATTATCAAAGGGAACCATGGGAAGGGAAGGGTTTGGGATAAGCTCGGCAAGGTCGGCTCATCTCCGCCACAGTCGGACTCAAACCTCCTGCCTGTCAGATGTGACGTCGCCCAGCATCACGCCGGTTTCCAGCACGATCACAGCGGCGAGGGAAGGTGACGGGAATCAAAGTCAGGCGTTTTTTCTGGCGGCTGATGTCGGTAATGAGGCCGAGGCATTAAAGCCGACATGCTACACGCCTGCTGTTACACACAACCCAACACACCACAGCTGTCGGAGCGCGTCGTGGCGTCTGAGGGTCACATCATGTGGCAGATTTCGGATGACAGCAGAGCAGTGAGTCACAGGAAGGATGGCATTATGATAATGAGCGGAGAAGACAAATGTGGGCGTCCCTATACAACTTCCTTTTTTAATTTAAACTCCAGAGTAGCTGTGGTTGCTTGTGAGACTGAACATATTTGAGGGCACTTTAAGATGAAACCTGTGTCTTTTTTTATCACTTATCATGAACGCCAAAAAAAAACAACAACAACACACAAAAAAATAAACTATGTTGACTGCAGAAACACCTCACCTCCCAAAAACCCGTTAAAAGAGCTCCCAGAGACACAGTGCAGCCCTGAATAACGCCATCAATCATGTTCAACAACACATGCTCTGCAGTTCTGTCTTGCTGCGACTTTATTACGCAGCTAATTACCAGTTTAATGGGACTATTTTAACTTTTTCCATTAACTGTGCATTGTTACTTACTGCTGGTAGTGATGAGGCCAAACAAAGCTGAGGGCTTGGTGGAGAAAACACAGTGATCTCTGCACATTTCCCTCCGGGCACAATGCAAGTTTTATGTAATCTACAGCAATGCAGAGGCTCCTGCCTCGTAAAGTCACGACGGAAAGAAAGAAACCGTTTACGGATGAAGAACTGATTCCACTGCATCTTACTACTTTTACTCTCTCTCGAGCGTTTTTCCTTATCAGGTGACTGAAAAGTGAAAAGCTCCTGTGGTTTGCTGGTTCAGGAGTTTCTCCACATGCTCTTTCATCACCTAATAATCCCAGTTGTCTATGGTTGAACATTATTATTTGGCAAACTGGAGCCTCTTCCTGCTCAGTGTTTCGTCCATGATGCTGAAAGAAGCTCTGAAAGGTCGTCTGACCTCAGGTGTTGGACATTTGACCAGCTCTTTACCCTCACAAAGCAGATGTTGAGGTCATGTGACTTTGCTCATTCAGTCCTCAGGTGTCTTTGAGATGATCTTCACTGAACACCAGTGATGTTTCTAACACCTGTCTGTGGTTACCTGCAGGCTCTCATTCGAAAAGGAGTAGATGTAAATAAAAACGTGTTTTCTTCAGTATGTTTCTATTGACCTCTGTGTTTCAGTGATTCTGACTGATGGGGAATAATATCGAAAAATTCACCTTCTGTAGGAGGAAAAGTGTCTGAGTTTTACAATTTAAAAAGACTCAGCAGCAACAACAGCAAGACAGCAGGAAGAGGAAACAAAAAGAGACTTAACAACAAAAACTGATCAACAACTGAAGAGGCAGGTCAAGAAAAATACAAGAACTAACAAGAAAATTCAAAAACTGAACAACAAACCGGGAAAATACAAGAAAACAAGCAGCCTGAGAAACAGATGCAGACAAACTGATGAAGAATGAGAGAAGAACTGACTCCTAAAACGTTTATGATACCTATCTGAACAGTCAGCAAGGAGGAAAAAACACAGAAATACACGAAACCATGACACACGAGGGAAAAACGTGTAAAAGAAAACAGGAAACAGACTCATTTAAACCCAAATCATGACACTGAGACCGAACATCCACTCAAAATGGCTCGAGAGCAGCTTTCCACCCTCAGGTGAGCCTGAGTCTGCATTCACATCGAATTCAGCCCGACTTTGCATGGATTGTTAAGTTTTAGTGTTTCCTTACAGTGAAAACACTGTCGGGTGAAGTTTTGTTTCTGTGTTTTTTTAAACACTGAGGTCATGAGCTCCTTCACACCCTCTGAAGACAGCGGAGGCTGCTGATATCTGCAGAGACACAAGCGGCCTGTCGTTGTCATCATCGCTCAGATGGGTGAAGATACTTGGTGGATTTTGAGTTTGCTGAAGGCAACTTTGACAAAGTTTTGAGAGTCTTATAAAGAGGCAGTTAACTGTGAAAGAAAAATACTGAAAAAAACAGAAAATAAAAAGTAAAAAAGGCAGTAATGGCAGTCTGAAATGGGCTCATCAGCACGACTCCTCCATCTTGTAGATTGTTTTGCTTAATAGTTGAGCCGGCGCCCGGCTCATGAGCGCCGACCCGTTTGTGAAGCAGGTAAACAGTGACAGCCTGCTGTCGGGGATTTTGTTTGCTTTTTTTTTTCTCCGATTTAAGTGAGAAAATCTTTGATAAGATGAGACTCGTCTGCCATTAATGAGACACAAGTCTCCTCTTTGCTGTGGTGACGATGAGAGATGTGTGTTTCACAGCCGAGCAGGAAGCAACCGTCAGTTCATTAGCTCATCTGAAACAAATCAGCTTTGTGTTTCTGTACGTCGGAGAACAGTCGAACGGCGTGACAGCTCCATTTATTTCATGTACCAACAGCTGTCTCACACCTAGTTAGCTGGAGCTTTTCACCGCTCACATCCAGCTGTGGATCAGTGTTTTGTATGTTGGATCTTTGGATTACCAACAAGGTAACTGCTACAGAGGATCAAACCCTGAGGCCCAGGGTTGTCTCTGGCAATTTCTTCATGATAAATACATCATGTTCAACCTTTAAACACAATAAAAACTGACCTGGTAAATCTGAAGGCAGCTACTGCATTAAAACTCATCATGAGATCTTGTTTATATGATAAAAAATCTTTTAAAATTCAGTTAAGAGTTGATTTCCAGGGATTCAGTGTTGTTGGACCTGTTAGAGGCTCCTTAACAAAGAACCGTCCACATCCATGATGATCTCCTCGTTTTAGTCCTCAGCAAGAGTCAAAATCACAAACAGACAGGTTCCTACGTCACCTGTGATCCTGTAATCAGACACCTGCAGGGTTAACACCCTCCTCCCTCACATCATGTGACTGACATCATGTGACTGACATGCGTCTCCGTCAGACGTTTAAAGCATCCGAGCTTGAGCTGAAGTTCCCTTTACGACACTGTCACAATGTGCTGACAACATCATATTAAACCTTCTGAAGAAGCTGATCTTCTGTTGAATTTGATGAATTCAACATTTGAACCAAGAATGTTCTTTGATTGTTCCCCAACTCTAAAGCAGGAAGAACCTTAAAATGATCGCTGTGTTGGGATCAGAGAAGCAACATGAACCTGCTGAAGATGTTCAGTCGAATCTTTAAGAACTGTGGAAATGAAACTGGAAATGTTTTCTGTTTTCATTCACATTAAACATCAGCCGGGTAAAAACTCGGCCCTCCGTGTTTGCACGGAGCTCGGCTGAAGCCGTCACAGATTCAGAGGATCATTTCGTTCGTGGCGAACAAAGCGAAGCGAAGATTTCATTGTTCTGTGGAACGATCCACGTTTTTACTGCTCAGATAACAATAAACTTCTCAATCTGAATCTTTGCTCTGGACTCACACAAATGAAATTGATATCGATCTGCTCTTCTGTCTCTGGGAAGGAATAATAATAAGCATATTTCCAACCCGTCATTGAGTTCCTTTAAAATGAAGCTGACTGGCACCTCTGTGTTTGAGAGCAGCTGTAAATAATGGGGGTCTATGGGGGCTAACAGAGAGCACTCCTGTTTTTAATTTGACCAAATATCTGAGTCACCTCACAGGTTTTTATGGAAGAGATCTCAACTTTCCTTTGGGAGCAGGTGTGTGTGTGTGTGTGTGTGTGAGTGTGTGTTTGAGGACACACAGTAATACAGGTGTTAGAGCGTATTCGCTGCAGTGTGACATTTGATTAACTTCAAGAGCTGAAAATGGGTTTGATTGAGATAAATCAATGTGAAACACAAGGACGAGGAAGACAAACAGGACGAAAAGCAAACATTTACACACACACACACACACACATTATTGAAAAAACTAAAGCGAGTTAAACAAGCTCTCGGCTCGCTCCTCGTTGCCCCGCAGCAAAATGCACCCTGGGATACATTTGCAGAGTGAAAGCTATTGACACAGAGTGGAAAAAAAAAAAAAAAGCGGGGGGTGGGAATGTGCCAGAGAGATATTCCACTGCAGCAAACCCCACTCAGCTGTGGAAAAGTGCGATTGGTTACACATCCACCCAGCCGGGCCGCCACCCCAGCGATCCACCGGCGTATGTTCATTAAATTCTGCAGAGCTAATTAGAATCTATTTGACATCCGTGGGGAGACATTTGCACAGCTTGCAGAACTGCACAAACAATTCACGGGCACAAGCAGCCGTGCACACTGCCGGCATTTTGGACCGGGGAGGGGGGGGTAACAGCACGGGAGGTGTCGTACAGGAAGTAAATAAAGCATGTGACTCTGCACAGCTAACTGAGACGACACAGACGCTCAGTGAAAGGAGGCATTCGTCATGGTTCATTTGTACCACCTGACTCACCTTTATCACTGTTTATAACTCACTCGTCATGATCGACTGCAAACACATCAAAACAGGGATGAGAAGCAAAAAAAGATGAAAACAGTCATTAGCATTTACAGCTAAATTGCAGGTTTGAGGAAGTTTTATTTGAACACAGGTACAGTAATGATGCAGGACTCTCATGTTCAGAGATGCATATTCCAAAACAAATGTGCAATTACAAAGTTTTTACACAGAAACACAAAAAGAGGGTTTTTTCATTTTTCCTCGAACTGTGAAGAAACATTTCAAATCTCAAAATTTTCCCTAAAAAATTGTTTTTGGTAATAAACACAGTTTAGTTTCAACACAACAGAAGGCATTTTGCAATAGAGGGGAACTATTTCAGGCTAAATGCAAATTTAAGGAGAGTGGTAGTATGAATTATAAGTGTAATAACCAGTAA
Source organism: Acanthurus lineatus (assembly GCA_029814665.1). Classification (NCBI taxonomy): domain Eukaryota; kingdom Metazoa; phylum Chordata; class Actinopteri; order Acanthuriformes; family Acanthuridae; genus Acanthurus; species Acanthurus lineatus. Next base: position 12,695,132 of record JAPZDV010000017.1, read on the forward strand.
TTTGTCAGGAACTCCACTGTTTTTAAGACATTTTTAAACAATGTGACTTTCAAGTTTGTCTTTGCATTTCATAAGTATGAGATTGTGCTGACTGTTTCATATAAATATGTACACAAAATGTCTACAAGTCAGTAAATAAACGATCTGAGCTGTGAGCTGTTAGCAGCTCTTGCAGCTGAAACCTCGTCACACTCGGCTGCAGCAGGACAGAAACGTCACAAAGCGACTCGAGGCAAAGGTGGGAACAGTTGGTGAAGACTGAGCTTCGTTTCTGCTGATCGAACATGAATCAGTCACATCTCACCCGAGGTTGTTGGTGTGTTACAGGTTTTTTTGTGTGTGAATTCACATCAGCAGCTCAGCATCGGTGTGAAGACGCAGCGACTCGCAGGAATCACCTTGGAAAAGATCTGCAGACTCGTTCTGTTACATTCCAGCGTGACGTGAGATCCCGAGGCGTGTGACTCGCCCCGTGTTTGTCGCCTCATAAATGTCAGCTGACTTGTCAAACTCCGGACCAAACGTGTGTCAGTCCGAGTCAGGGCCACTTCCTTTTCCTCCTCCTCTGCTCAGCCTCCATCAGCGACGGTGGCGGCGGTGGCGTCGGGCCTGGAGCAGAACTGCTGCAGCTCCGGCGCCCACATCATTAAAGCCTCATCATCACAGGCCGTCCACGTGACGACACACACACACTCACACACACACACACACACACTCTGTTTGCAGACAGACAGGTTTGATGCAGAGTGTCTGACAAAGCTCCTGCTGAACAGCCAGCGAGGATGAATCAAACCGGCACCCACGTGTCTGCGGAGCGCGGGCCTGCAGGGCGTCTTCCCCTCCTAAATATTCAATCCTTTCTCTGCTTTCGCCCCCCCCATTACATCCACCCTCACCCCTCCTCCCGTCACGAGGCTGAGCTGAGTGGGGATGTCAGCCCCCCTCTTAGTTTTCCAAATTGCTCCCGAAACCTAGCCAGCCATGGCAGATCCACATTCAGCAGAGGACGGAATGAGGGCACGGAGGAATAAGTTCCCCAAATGAAACAAGTAGATGTTTGGGAGCACGACGGCCCCCAGAAACCGGCTCTTTAAGGGGGGCGAGGGAGTCACTGAGTCACACCGGCTGATAAAAGCCTACCTTCAGGACTCTAGTGCAAGGACAAGGTACAGAAGTCTGATGATCGTTTATTTCTGAACCAAAGTTTGAGGATGAAAACGTGTTTTTTTTAAATAACTGAGATG
>JAPZDV010000017.1:12697343-12707836 GCA_029814665.1 Acanthurus lineatus
GTCACAAGGCATTAAATCCCCTTGTTCATCAGCTGCCATCTCACACACACACACACACACACACACACACGGACAGACGGGGGCAAACACACACACTGCATCCCACTACTGTCACCTCACCACACACCATCTGTCCTCCAAAAGCTGGGCTATGAAATCCATCAGGGTCTCACAGGTCAACCTCCTCAGAGCTGCCAGACTCACGTGAACCAGCCGGCTGACGATGGCGACATCTCTGCTAACGACACGGCACAAGCCAGGCGGCGACGCTGAGCGCCACGAGCCGGGCGGCGACGCCGAGCGCCACGAGCCGGGCGGCGAGGCCGAGATCCGCACAGCACCTCTGTGTCCGGTTCAAGTGGAGTAAAAAAGAAATAAAGTAAAATATTTTCTGCTTTACTTTAAAAACGTCCCACCTGGTCTGTTTCCAGTCACATGGACTTTTCTGTTGTTTAAGCGCCGTAACATCTCAGGAAGCTCTTACAGAGAAAATGTAATTTCTTTTGTAAATATGATGATTGGATATCTGCAGTCTCTTTGTGCTGCAGCTTCTTTCTGCTCACACTTGTTTTCTTATCGTCGGTATCAGTGGTGACATTTGCAATGACGGCTTAACTTTGAACTTTCTGAATTTAAACTGAATCGTTTTGTAAAGAAAATGCACACGGAGCCTCATGAAAAATGCATGAAAAAACGGGAACATTTTGTTGCCAAACGTCCTTTTTAAATATTTTGAAAAGGAGAAACACCACATTAAAAGAGTTTGAATACTCTCCTTTTAAAATCCGCACAGAAACATCCATAAGCAGTGAATAGCAAGTTGTTATTGGACGTCAGAGTCCAGAAAAGAGCTTTAAAGAAACATATTTAAACAGAAATAATTATTAATCATAAGTTAGAGTGTAGTAGCATCTCACAGTCATCACAAAAAATAACTTACAGTGTAAAACTATAAATTTAGTTGTCAGAACTGTGTGTGAGAGTCTCATAAATCCTCATTTGTTTGCCCACCAGCAGAGACTTTGTGTTTGCATCCAGACTCGAACATACTGTTGGTTTGAGGCGATATGTGCAGCCCGCGGCATGCTAACGCTGCTAAAGCCTGGATGTTTTCATCATAACCCTGAAACACCTGTGGCTTTCTTTCTACTGAATCCCAACCACAGCTGTGTAGGAGCCGCTGGATTAAAGTGAGCAGTCGCAGCCGAGATAAAAACAGAGGAAAGAGTCTCTCCTCCTCCCTCATGTTGACTTTGTGTCACTGCAGAGGTTTCATGTCTGACAGTCGCGACGTTAACGTGAAACATGTGAACGTCACACGGCAGAGCTGTGCTCAGGTTCACAATGAAGCTGTAAGAGCTGATCCTCAATCAGTGGCTAACTTCAACACAGAAAACGGTGTATTTTTATGTGTGAGCCAGCTGAGAAATCAGAGTTTAATGCAGCACACGGTCACTCTGTTAATCACTGATAAAAACAAAAGGAAGTCGAATCGTCTCTGAAAGCCAAACAGCCCGACAAAAAAAAGGCACTTATTTCACTTTCACTGAATCTGCTGGTTTTGTCGTAATATTTTGATCCAGCTGCCACCAATTAAAGGAAATTAAATCACTTTGTAGATAAAGTCACTAAATATATTTCACTACTTTGTTATTAACAAAAATCCAATAAAGTAAAAAAATAAAATCTGTTCCAACCATAAAAAATGTCAAGTTTCTACAAACACGAACACTCTTTGGTTCCTACAAATGTGAGATGACACTGGCTGCTTTTCCTCTTTTCCCATGGTGCATTTCTTCAGCACAAAATGCTTAAATACCTTTATTTTGTTAAACTCTCTGCAGGGTAAAGTTTCTATACTGTGACCTTACCATCCTTGGTCAGTCTGCTGCAGATTCCTGTCAGACAAACTAATTGGCCCGCTGACAGAAGTGACCATAAAAAGCAGAAGAAGCAGGTCTGAGAAGAGTCAGAGGGACACTGGGGGGGGGGGTTTGTGTCGAATAAAACAAGCAGACAGAGGAACAGAGATCAGTAAGAAGCAGAAACAGCCACGTCAGCCGGATTTTTAGATAAAACTTCAGCACAGCTGGTGTTTTTTTCCAGCTGGTGTATCTGCTGTCAAGCTCCACCATTAAATGCGTCAAGTGCCCTGATGTTCATTTTGACTTGAGAAAAATCCATCAGGGGAGATGAGAACGCTGACCTCCACCACAAAGCCAGGAGGAACAGGAGCAGACGTCGTGTCCAGCCGAGCGGCAGCCGGCACTTATCGGTCATGTCGAGCCGCCGAGCTATTTTAACACCGCCCGAACACCGCCCGAACACTTCTGAGGCCGCTAAATCAAACTGCAGCCACGTCGTGTTTGAGCTCCGACAGGTTTATGTGGCGGCTGAAGGGAAATTACTCCGTATAATAAACAATCAATATCTGTGATTACATATCAAATTGACTCTGGAGGCCATTGATGACAGAGCGCTGTTGTCTCTGCTCTCACTCGCCATTTTTATTTTCATGCCAGGTCAACAGAGGTGGGGAGTGGGGGGGGGGTCGTAGAGAGAAATTACATAACAAATCAATAGAAGTCAAACACACTAACATGTGAAAGCAGCAGCTAATCCTCTCTGTGAGGAGCGTCGGCCGCTTGATGAAGCTTCACCCTCAACCCCCACAACGAAAAAACAAAGTGTGAAATGAACCTTTTATGGCTGGAAAATGTAAACAGAATGGAAATAATCACCTCAGTCTCGTCTGTGCTTTGTTACATTTAAAACGAACGTTAAAAGGAGGAATATGCAGCGTTTTTCTAATCCGACATCTTTCCCTTCAAAGCTGAGACGAGTGAGAAGCTTCTTCACTCAGCTTCAGCTGCTGTTTGTAATTATCACACATGGACGCACAGGTGAGTGCGACAGGTGAGCAGGACATCAGTGGTCTCAGTCACACGGAGTGATTCAGGTGCTGTGGGAAATCAGAGTTACAGGCTGTTTTTTTAAGATGAGATGACCCCCTCCTAACTTAATTTTAATGTTCTTAAACTCAAATGAAGCTCACACTGTGCAGCCTCACCTCCACCTGCCTCCCTTTGCTTTAAAGCTCCAGCTCAGTGGCTCTTTCTTTGCCCCCCCCTTACATGTTTTGTCCTTGAGCGAGACACTGAGGCCCAAATCACTCCAATGTATGTTTATTGGGAAACATATTGAACCACCTGCCTGCCAATGAATAAGTGTAATGACTGTGATCCAACAGACCGACCTTACGAGGCGATCGTACTGAGCTCAGGTGCAGGGGGGGGAAACGGCCTCCAACTTCAGTATGAAATACAAAACAAATGTTATCTTCCTCTTTTTAATTTTTTGAAGATAAACATGTCCTAGTATTGCAAAAAGAAAACCTCCACTGCTCCATAATTTATGGTCACCTACTCATCTGTTTGGCAGGAGGAAACAAATGAAATTCAATGTGAACCGGCTCTTAATAAGCTCTGTGCAAATGAAATGAATCTTTGTGTCCTGAAACGTAACTCGTTTCATAACTGAGACTCAAACTGGATCCATCCTGTGTGAGCTGGATCCACGGCTCATCAGGAGCGATCCTGTTATATCGGAGCCTGGAGGAGATCACCTGCCTCACTGCTGCACTTCACTGCGTTCAGCTGCGACGACTGCAGAAACTCACAGGACGCATTTTTAACCAAACGCTGTTTGTTTGTGGCTCCTGTGCTCTTAAAGAAACGACTGAAGTGATGTGATGTTTTTATGACACCATAAAAACTTTAGAGAACGAGGTTGGTCGTTAAGAAGTGATCCAGTCATTAATGTCTGTTTCCTACTGATATTTGATTTTAGTTTCTTCTGAAAATGTTTATCTTCTAGTGCAAAAAGGGAATTCTGGGATGTTCCTTAAACCTGGACCTACATTAACTTTATATTACTTTATATATTTTGTTGTGACATTATAATACTCCATCACAAGTAAAAATGCTGCATTAAAAAAATCCCACATTAGAAGTTTAATTAGACTCAAAACCTGCAAGTATAAGTTTTATATCATTGCCAACATCTCTAAGAGTTTCATTTTAAAATCAATATAAGTCAACAAAATAGTACTTGTTTTTGCTACTAAATACTTTGCTTCCCTGATTAAAACCTGCAGGGTTTACATCCAGATTAACTAGCAAACAGTCTCTCCTAACCTGCCTTTGCTGGCACATCACTGCATATGTTGCCCACCTCTGCCTGGATTGTGCATCACCCACATGCACCTGTGCACACATGCATTGTTATGTGTGTACAAATCTAAAAAAAACCCTCTTAATCCAATTTTAAATTGATAATAACTGTAAATACATAGTGTTTTTATTCTTCTATTGATTGATTGTAATCCCAGTCATCAGTGCAGCATTTACTTGCATTTTTAAGAGGAAAATCAGGTGTTTTTTCCTTCTAGACTTCCACAAAAATCATAAAAATGTCAAGATCGCTCGACTCTGGACCTTGACATCCTCTTTATTCATTTCAAAATAGAAATCAACTGTCAGAAATGTGCAGAGTTTTATGTCATTCTTCCTGACAGCAATATAGATGTTGCAAATCCAGGTTTTTCACAGCGGCAGTCATCTGAAATTCATAAAACTCTCACTGTAACTTGTTCAGAGTTGTAATTTAGAGAGATCAAGTGTGCACACAAAAAGAGTTTGGTTGCACTTAACCTGAAAAATGGTGCTCAGGCAGATGGTCGTCTATATGTAGAGCAAATTACGCTGCGTGCTCATGCATAAAGGTCACAGCGTACGCAGGGAAAAAAAAAGGACGTGGGTTATACGAGTGGAGCGGCTCATATTCATGTGCATTCATTAGGATTCAGATGGGTTAATTAGGGAGAGAAGCAGCAGCCGCCGCCTCCACGCTCGTGTCTTCAGAACTTCAAAGCAGCGCCGGCCCGCTTGGTGGTCGACCATCTCGCACTTCTCCGTCTCTGCCCTCAAGTTGTTGAGCGACATCACTCTTTAATCAGCTTTGCATCTTGGGAACGCTCTGCCCCACAGATATAATGCAAATGAGCCCACTCCTCTTTGGTGGAGCAGCTCCTGACGCATTCTGGTGGTCTCCTGCTCTGCGGCCCGTGCTGCAACGCTCCATCCTTACGTAAGCCAGGCCGAGCCGAGCCGAGCCGAGCCGAGACGCCTCTCTCGCCGGTCTCACAGGAAACAAAAGTTTACCTCTTAACCCTCCTTTCAGCTCTGGCATGAATCTGCTTGTTTGTGTGGGTTTCCACATGGATGAAGCTGGAAGGAGATCTTTTCTTTTTGGCTGGCGAGGTGTCTGTGGGTGTGCAGCTGGGTCACCGAAAGCATCACTTCCAAACACATTCACCACAGGTTTTACACTTTTTTCTTTCGTGGCTGGCCTTGAACATAACAGATTAAATAATAAAAAAGGTTAAACTAATTCACAAAGAGAAACAGGGATTTGCCTGAAAAAATAATGAGAAAAAGAAATCCCAGTCTGCCAACGAGCACTGAGAAATCTTTGTGGAAAATCAAAAACATTTTGATTTAAATTGGCAATAACAGAATCTTAGTTTTTTACTCTTCAGAAGCAGAATCGAGTTAGGAATCGTGATCACTGGGAGTAAAATCGACTTTACTGAGCAGCTTAATCATTTATTTGTAGCCATGTTTTCATGTTAACTCTCTTTTACTTCTGCATTTGGTTTCTAACTAACCAACTCCAGAGAAAAACATCTGTTTTTCGGCTCTGAAAAGCTCGGCTATGATCACCAGACGGCCTCTAATTGTGTCTGTCTGCTGTTTGGTGCCGAACAGGAAGTGAACAGCAAGTTTGGAGCTTTTTCTCTAAAAATAATCAGCTGTCGTGTTGGCATTTTAAATATATATTACATCTAAAAATATATATCCATTAACTCATTTTGAGAGAGAGAATTCTTTTTGAACTTTCAGAAGGTCAAATAAAACACACTTCTTGCAGATCGTCGTCTTAAATGACCTTCATCAGGAACAAGAGAGAGCCGAAACCAATTCATTTCCCTCAGCAGATTAAACAAATGTCATAAGATTCTGGAGAAAAGTGATCTTTGTTTGGTGAAGTTTTAGATTAAAAAATGTATTATTTAAAGTCATTTAGTATGAAATGAGTTCAGTTCTCTCAGTAAACTCAGTAAACTCGGTAACGGAGCGTGCAGATCACGATGTCGACGTTCAGTTTGTGAGCATCAGAGATGAAAAGTGACGCTTGTGAAAAGCGAAGCTGCCAGTGTTTTTGCAGGCTGCACGTCAGCCAAGCCTCCTGAAAGCAGAGAGAGAGAGACCTGCTCCAGGCCACGTTCATCTCCACGTCCATTCAACCCTCCACACCAGGAGCAGCAGTGAGACCCGACCTTCTGCTCCGGCTGACAAACACCACAGCAGATCTCAGACAGCTGTCGACAGTTCAGCTTTCATTGGTGCCATGAGACAGCAGATCCCATCAGCCAACAACCTCACCCGCCTTCATCCACCTCTGAAGCATGTTTATCTCCTGAAAGCTTCTGAGCAGACCACGCCGCACCATCAAGGAGAACAAGCTTAGACTTTCAGGGAGTTTCAGAACCAGAACTCATGGCGTCTACTCGTCAGAAGGTTGATGGTTCGAACCCACTTTACTCTGAAAGTTCTTGTGAACGTGTGTGCAGAAGGTCCTGATGAGCTGGTTGGTGCTTTGCAGAGGAGCCACCTGCTGTGTCAGTGAACAGGTGATTGCTCACTTCGTGTGGCAAAAGGCTGGAAAAGAGCTTCATGAATGCAGTCTATTTACCGTCCACAGGTGGTGGCGACATGTGACTGAAATGCATTCTGGTCCGTTACGGCTGCGGCTGGTGGAGATCTTGGTATTTCTTCCCTTAAAGTGGAATCCACTCTGTGAGAAAGCTGAAGGTCAGAGCAGGAAAAACAGCTTCAGAAAAAGCCGCGACTGTTTGATTCTGACACCAAAAGTCGGATCTGTGAAACATTTCCAGCTCTCAGACTTTAGAACAGAGCCGAGCGAAGCTTCCTCACGTCTGATATCACAGCAGAAGAAGAAACTTTAATAAGAAGCGAAAAAAGGAGTCACTTCAGCTGTTTTTTCACGTTCTGAGGATCCACTCTGCTTTTGTGTGAGAACATGCATATTTAACTGGCTGATTACAGAATGAAAAGGGATGTCCATCCTTATCTCTTCCCTTTCTTTTTCCTCTCATTTCCATACCCCCCCCCCCACCTTAATGCAGGATGTGACAGCCTGCAGACAAGAGAACATGGCTAATATCCTCTGAAGGCAGCGTTTGCCTTTCTGCAACTGTAAGGAAGTGTTTTCTTTGATGTGCTAACTGTCTGCGTGAGCCGAGAGAAGCTATACGGAGCCTTCGTGCATACATCACGCTCTTCAGCCATAACAGAGAGCAGGCGTGAGTCAAACCTCACAATGACAGCTGCACATTCACACACACCTTTGAGAGATGTGGAACAAAGCCGCCGAGCCGGTCGTCTCTCTTCGCCGCGGTTTAGTGTTTCATGTTATGGCTTTTTCCTCAGTTGTCATTCAGATTCCAGGGTTCGGGGCTCCGTTACACAGATGATGTGACACACCAGCTGCTAACTAAACATTACAGATACAGATTGACCACAGGAAGAGAACACTGCTCCACCATTTTTTATGAAAGCAAAGCATGACTAAGCAGGAGCCGAGTACAGATTACTCATCAGTATTCTCAGGCCTCGTCGCAGGCACTCATGCAACACACTGCGTTTAAAAGCAGACAGACAGAAAACACAATGTGACTCTGAAGAAATCCAATCAAATAACCCAAATCAAACGACAGATCAAACGACAGCGTGGATGAGGCTCAGATTGTAGAGCGACTCGTCCTGTTTAATCACAACAGCTGAATTTTCGGCTTCTGAGCTCCACATATCACAAAGTCTTTGGGTTAGAAACTGAACTTTGGTCTTTTTTCTGTATTTCCAGACTTTAAAGAAACCTTGACCGTGATGAGAGGTCATCTCAGAGAGAGTCTGCGACCTTTCGGCTGTGTTTTCGGACGTGCACGTGTAACCTTTAGATGGTGAAACGCTGATTCATTAGCATGAAATCCTGCAACTTCTGATTAATGTAATGACATATAGAACAAACGTGGGCTCCACACGGAGCGCCGGGCTCATTAAGTCCAACACCAGAAGAGTCGGGATTACAAGCTGAGGGGTGTAATTACATCTGAAGGGGGGGAGTGCTTTTGCTTTGAGCCTGGAAGATTTTTGCAGGGAGGGGTTTTATGAGGCTGCAGGGGGAAAACGTAATGTTTTGCACCTCAAACTTTAAACTCATTTGCTTCTTGCTGCAAACTGGAGATTTTAATTTGGATCGACTCAAAATTTGTGAATTTTGTTGTGATTCAGGTAAGAATGTCACAATAAAAGGCTTGTTACATAAAGAAGCCAATCATGTGATTGATATACTTAAAGTAATGACAGGATGGTACAAACCACAACACACACACACACACAACACACACAGCTACACTCAGAATATCAACAGGCACACGGCGTCTTATTGTGATGTACGGACATCTATAAGACATTAAAATGCTTTTAATTTGAAAGCCATGATTGAACTGGAACATGTGGGGTCAAAGGAAGTGACTCATGCACTCCCAGCAGGCAGTGTGTGTGTGTGTGGGGGGGGGGACGTGGGTGACTGTAACTGTTAAGCCGATGAAGACACCAGAACAACAGATCAACCCTGTGACACGCTGCTATCAGAGATTAAAAGCTAATGCAACTATCCGCGCTGTCATTCTGCTTCAATTAGCCGTCTCTGCTTTAGATGTTTTGGGGATATTTTTTTGTGTTTTGTTTTTTTGTCAAAGCATCCATTTGGGAGAGCTGTTTGCTGCTCCCTTTCATTATCTGTCAGACCTGCTGCACCGCTTTTCAATTCAGGCAAAATGAGCCCGCCATCTCGCCAACTGTAATTGCTTAAAATTCATTTGCAGGCAGCAATTATCTTGACTATCTTTGCTTATGACGGCGTTTAGTCAAAGGAAAGTAGATCACACTCATCTAACGCATTTTGTGTGAGAAAAGCACAGGGCTGTGTGTTGGTGCTGCAGTCATTATCTGTCATTGGACGGCCGACAAGGGAGATTGAAAATAACACAGCCTGGGATCATGGAGATTTACTCAGCCGCTGACCAAAAACACCCCATTTTAAACACCACCCTGCTCTTGGCCATTTTGTCAGCCATTTTATCACAACCCTGCGCTGTGCGTGTGCAGGTTGAGGCCAACATGGACATCCATCTCCTGCCTGGGAAAACAACCATCTGGGCTCTTTTCAAGCCTCCAAAATCCCTCCAGTGCATCTGTTGCATTGTGTGAATGACAGTATGTATGCAGAGAAGCTCCCACAGCTAATAAATGCTTGATATTGTGCTGCTTTCTCAGCCAAGAACGACGCCGCCAAGTCACTTTTTTTTTTCGCTGTAAACCAACATTTTTTTCCTCCGATCCTTCCCAGTTATTTCAGACAGCAGAGTTTTCAGAAAACACAACTTCAACACGAATATCAATACAGTTTTGTTTTTGTTTGGAATCAAACTGAAGGCTGAGCAAAGGGCAACGACGACGCCGACCTTTAAAAGGCAGGACTGCTTAAAAAACACAAAGGCCGACATTATATAAGGAAAAACTTTTCCCAACATGGTCTAAAAGCAGACGGAGTGAAGTCAGTGAAACCTCAGGAGGGTCAGAGACTTTTAAAGGAGCAACAAAATCAAATCTTATTTAAGTTCATTAACTCTTTTTTAATTCAGGTTTTATTTCAAAAACTCAGAACTCTGTCAAATAATATCTTAAACATGACGTTTCATCTGCTCTGGTAAGTCGTCATGACTCTTCTGTTTAATGTTATGAGATCACTGTAGTTGTAGTTGACCTCGGGGGTCACTGATGATGTCATGGGGGGGGTCATTGATGACATTTAAACACTGAATCCTGACACGCATGACGGGCGGCTGTGGCTCAGGAGGAGGAAGTGATGGTCTCCTCATCAGAAGTCACTGGTTTTTATCCCCAACTCCTCCAGTCTGAGTCAAAGTTACTGACTCTGTGTGAATGTGTGTGTTCGAGTCCCTGAGAGTGTGTGAATGTGTGTGTTTGAGTCCCTGACAGTGTGTGAATGTGTGTGTGAACGGGTGAACAGAAAGCCTCATATGAATGCAGTTAATTTACTTTATAATCATACTGTGTAATTATCACAGGGTCTCCTGAATCTTTTCCTTTCCTTCATGTGTTTTCATGGCAGGTCGCAGCGCTGCACCTTAAGGCTGGAAACCACACACACACACACACACACACACACACACAACATGAACAAATCCATTAGGTTTAATTGCAGCTTCTGTAAGCCTTTGTGTAGTTATTGTCACACACTCTGAGGCTCCTGACGAAAGGTGA
>JAPZDV010000017.1:12710324-12728715 GCA_029814665.1 Acanthurus lineatus
GCTCTGTAAATAAATCTTTACTGACTGAATCTTGATGACTTTGCTTGAACTGGAGCTCTGTTGTTTCTGGTGGATCAGATGGATCAGATTGAAAGTCCTGTTTCAGAATACACTTATTGATTTGTTATTGAGGAGAGGCATTGATAACATTAATGATGATTCAGTCCAGCAAATACTGCTGCAGCATGCAGCTATTAAAAAAACTGTCCCTTGTGTTGGTCAAATAAAAAATGTTTTACTGTGAAAAAAGGCTGAAAAACTTTAGATTCACCGTGTTTTTTCTCTCCTGGTCAACAACAGTAAGATATTCAAGAATATAATGGAGACAAAAACAGAACAGGAGGGGAGAAAATACTGGATTTACACTCTTAAGGTGGATAAAAACACAACATCAAATGCATTATAATGCTGCTTCTGCATCTGCTGGATGCTGATATATATGAATAAGTGTTTGCTAACACATTAGCAATAATAACTGTAATAGTCAGATATGAATAAATAAATACATTCTGAGCTGCATTATTTTATTTTGCTTGATAAAAATGGGTTTTAGCCGTCAGTTTTAGTCATTCATAGTGATTTAAGTGCAGTTTCATAGGTATTTATACTCTGACCTGAATAAAAGTGTGTGGGAGTCTCACAGTTTGAGCAGAAGTTTTAAAATAGAACCAAAAGAAACATGCAGCGATTTTTCTAAATGTACATATGAGCAGCTCTGAAAATACTGCAGCACTGTTTGCATGAACAGTGATGGATTAAAGGGTCTCTCATATACCAGCAGTGTATCAATACATTAAGTAAAACAGTGTGCAAGTTAAACTGAGTTTTGCAGGGTTTTTCTCTCCCTCTCTCTCTGGTTTTGATGGAGGGCAGAGCAGTGAACTCCATCAGGCAGCCATCACCAGTCATCTCACGTCTGGCCACGATGGACAGTCGGGGTGCTGAAGGAGAGAAAATGGATAGTAGCATGTGCCTCTGACAGATCCCAGTGCAGCATAATGAAGCTCACCGTCACTCTGGCTCATGTGACAGCTTCCTGAGGCCAGATGGCACTCTGTGTTATCCAAGCGAACCTCATCGTGGCCCCCGCAGCACCCCCACTGCTGGAACCGAAATCCTTATTCACTGATGACCAAGTGCACCAGCAGGCTGCAACCTGAGGGCATTCTCACTGTAAAGAGGCGAAGTGACAGACCTCGGCCCTGCTGCTGCTGTGCACAGATACCACACCACTGCCTGTCCTTCGGAGCGTGTGCCGGCCTGCAGACGTCACGCTTTTACGCCCAAATTACATCATATTTGTCCTCTGCTCGCCACACTGTGAGGAAGGCACTCCGGTGATGAGCCGTTGATCCCTGTGCAGCTTCTCCACCAACATTCTTGGCTATCTCCTCGTTCCTCTCGTGGAAAGAAAACCATTACAGCCTGAAGAGAGCACTTTGGCCTTAAGTGGACTTCTGCAGATCCCGGACTGAAGAGGCACCGGTTGGGTGCAACAGAGCCGCATAAAATATTGAATCACAACTACAAAGATACTCCGGCTACTCTGAATTGTCAAAGTAAAGGCACACAGATGCTCCAGATGTTCCTGGGGCAAATATCTGTCATGTTTCCGATGCAAAGTACAACTCAACTCAATGCACTTTAAATACCTGGTACCTTTTGTTTTCCACAGCAGCTGGAGCTGTCTGCACGGACATGGAGCTTTTTAAGCGAGGGTGAAACTGCATACAGACAATCATTTAACCTAACAAATGTAACTGTTTGCTTTTATTTATCTTTTCATTTTTAATCTAAAATGTCCCGTTTCTGTGACAGATAATACACTGAAAACTGAATCGGAAATTGCAGTAAAAAAGCTGTAAAACTGAGCAAAACTCACTTGCTTATTGAGACCTAAATAAGACTTTTATAAATGAATAAATACATGACTTTTCTGATTGTACAGCATCACACAATATTTAAATTCCAGGTAGATTTATTTTATATTCTGGGGAAAATTTTACTTTATTAGTAACTTGTCCTTTCAGCTTGTTGAACATTTCGGAGGATCATGAGCTGGGATGCTGGGATGCTGGGATGCTGGGATGCTTTCATGGTGGTCAGCTCCGTCTTAACAGACTTTTGTTTACACTCTGTGTTACTACATTGTTCTGCCAGTGTTGTGGTGACAAACAGAATCTGTGTGTGGATCCTGTTTCAGAGCATCAGCAGGGATGATGGGAGGACCGAGCAGCACTCTGACACCCGAAACCAGGGTTCAGATCCGGAGTCCTGTCTGCGCTTCGCTTCGAGCAGTAATATCACAGTGTGTTGTTGTTGTTAAACCCACAATCACTGATGTTTTGGGCCAGAATGTGCAGCCACATCATCACATTTTAAGTTGCTGTAGTGAACTGAAAACACTTGCAACATTATCATTCAGTATTTACTTTCTTTAAGCTCATTTTTTGGTTTCCGCTAACTCCAGAGGGAAATAACTAGCTGGTAAATCCTGCGCTGCGTTCACTGTCGTCTCTTTCTGCGTCTGTCTGCTGTTTTGTGCAGAGCAGGTACTTTACAGGGAGTCTCCTCAGAGCTCAGAGCGAGCCTGAACAGTAAAGTTTTGGGCTCGACAGCCAAAGAACGAAGTGATTCTCATAATGAAGCCTCTGTGTTGCCAGGAGGAGCAGAAGATTCAGCTGATAAAGCTCTGTGGGTTCATCAATACTCCTTTCACACCAGCCCAACATAATAATACTGGTGGAAGAGACCTTGAATGTTAAAAAAAAATACAGCTCCAGACTTCCTCTGTGTTTAACGAGACCCTGATCTTAAACCAGTAACTTAACAGAACCTTATAAAGTTTCACTTTGCTGCAGTCACAAGCAAACATGTTGGCAGGAAACATTTTGCTGATGCAAAACATTTTCAGTGAAATATATTTGCTGTTGGCACATTAGTTGTATATAAAATTATATGCAATTACAAGCAGGCTGGGAATGGGCTGAAGCTGAGCAGCAGAAACTAATGCACACCCTCCAACCAATGAGAATAGATTATTTTGTTTGGAAAATGGATGAAGAAAACTTAAATTTTAGTTCAGTACTATTTTTAAAAAAGTATAACTGCATTATTTTTTATTCGACCATATTTTTATTTGACATGTCATTGAATTATCTCTGACATCAGTGACTCAAATATGCGTCTTGAAGTTGGTGGAAAAAATGACAAACTGTGTGGTGATGAGCTGATTCTTTACAGTCTGCTGAGTCATGCAGCCGTTTGAACGGGAACAATCTTCTTTTGCAGGAAGTGCATTTCCTCTCCTCGTCTTCTCTGATTTTCTGCTCTGAACCAAACAGTTTGTCGAACACTGTGTTTAAATACGACCTCTGCTTCACTGGTTCATACTGACATTTTAAACGGTCACCATCGTTACAGTGGCGTAACCACAGGTAACCACAGGTAACCACAGGTAACCCTGTCACCATCACGGCCAACAAAGTTTAAAAAACGGTTTGTTTGTGAGTAACCATGTCAGGTGGTTCGGTCTGAAAAAGCCCTTTAATGATTATGTATTCTATATTGTTACAGACTGTTTGCTTCAGAAGCTTCCTGCAGTAAACAGGAAGTGACATGAACTGAAGCTGTGACTGAACTGCGTCTCTCTACATGTGCTGGACTCACATGTTCCTCTGAATAAACCCGAGGGAACCGAGCCGCAGTAAACGGTGTGAGCGATCAGATCGCCGTCGGTGAGGTTAAAGTGGTGAGAGGTGGTGAGTGTGTGATGACTTCTCTCACTCCTCACACACACTCCTCACACACACTCTGCCTGCACAAACACGACTGAGAGCTGCTCGGTCTGCAGAGCTCATCAACCCCCTTTGCACAAGATGTCTGCCTCAGCCCGACTCGCTGTTCACACACACACACACACACTCGCTGCAACATTAGCACCTTCCCCGCAGGAGCTGGAGGTTTGAATCGTTTCAAACAAAACACCCAGAAGTCTTTGGAGGTGAAGGAAATGTTGTGGTTCGCTCCGTTCATCAGAACTTTCCCGCCCCTCCACATGCGAAACCTAAAGCCTCTTTTTTCACACGTAGTCTCCAGAACTTTACTGTCGTGACCTTGAAGGAACCGCTAGTTATTTCCTCTGCTCACACATACAGTCACATTCAGGAACATCCTGCCTCACACTGCTTCACACATGCAACGCAGCATCAGATACTGCTGATGGAGGTGCAACAGATGGTGTTAATGCAACACTTACAGATGCAAACCGCCTTAAAACTCAATAAGAGAAGATAAGGTGACATCAAATCTGTGCATTCAAATTCTGCACAGTGAAAGGAACATATGGGTATTTAGCTAAACTGCATGAGCAGGCTGAGAGGGAGGTTTCAACATCCGGATGTGTGTATAATAATACACAACATTAGCTTGCATTAGCTTGCATTAGCGCCGTTTCAGACCAAAAAGATTTAATTCCAACTCACCTCCAGCTAATGCAGCAAAATGCATCAACCACGGTGGCTCCACCTTAACTTTGTCCATGTTAACTGTCTCTTTATGTGTCTTTTACTCACATGAGGATTAGAGGAAGGGACTCTGGCTTTGAGGTGAAACGCTGGTTTATTACGACAACAAAGGGATCGAAAACACGACAAATAGTTCCGGTCCTCTTTGGACTGAAGCTGCTGGATGTTGTTGTGGCTAAGCCGTTATTTTTGTCACTTTTCTGTGCACAGACGACTCCCCTCCAGTGCCTGCAGAGACACGAGGATTTCAAATGAGCAAACATGGTGAATCTACTGTGTGTCAATTAGTGGAGCCCGAACAGTCGTGTCTGTCAGAGGCACAGACACTCTGTGATTTGGGGACGGGTGTGTTTTTGCATCTGCAGAATAACAAGATCACCCATTTCTACATCGTCGCTCTCGTTTTCTTCCTGTTTCTCTCTCGCTGTGCTACTTGCCGTTCTCTGTTGTCTCTGTCTGCGTTTTCATCTGCATTCCCTCTCTCCCCGTCTCTCTCTTCATCTCTTTTTTTGCTCTCTGCAGTGCACACTTTTCCAGAACACCTTTTCCCCCTGGCTCTCAGGCAACTAAATATAGTGACTGGTGCAGACAGCTCGGCCTTATAACAAATGGTAAGCAGAGCAGAGCAGAGCAGCAGCGGTGGAGGAGCATCAGTGTGTTCTGGCTTCACAGACAATGAACCACATGCAAACAGCAGCCAAATCACAGCCAATTTCAGGATCATGTAGGTGAAACTTATTAGCACTGAGACATATAATCTGCCTGCATCTGGATCCTACAGATTATTGACAGTAGTTTCTTTAGACTCCTTATGCAACCATGCAACCATGTGACCATGAAAGTCCCACAGTTTTACTCAAACCGTGATCTTTCTCTAAACCTGACCAAGTGATTTCTGTGCCTGAACCAAGCAAACCTCGGTTTGAGCATCACAACATAAAACAGCATTATAAACAGCTCAGTTTGGTGATAACTGCATCAGATTAGAAAGTATTTAAATACTCTTTGTGTCACTCTCACAGGCATGGACAAATGATGTATTACACAAAAAGATTCATGCATCAAATCTGTGCAGCCTTTCTGCAGACAGGACGTCAGTTTCACTCCGACTGGAAGCAGATATTTGACCAGAGGAGAGTGGAAGATCATCCAACATGCTCCAGGCTCTCAACTAAACTCCAGAGCCTTCAGCCACCATCACCAGCCATCGAGCGAGTGCAGCCTTGAAGCACTTTCATGGATTCTTGACTAACATTTCAAGCTCCATGGCTGAGGACTCACTTTAAGCACGATCCAGACGTGTGGCAGCCCAGAATCAGATCACAACACCGCAGAGCATTCAGATAGACTCGGTTACTCC
The DNA here is from genome assembly GCA_029814665.1 of Acanthurus lineatus. NCBI lineage: Eukaryota > Metazoa > Chordata > Actinopteri > Acanthuriformes > Acanthuridae > Acanthurus > Acanthurus lineatus. The sequence continues at coordinate 12,716,211 of JAPZDV010000017.1, forward strand.
GCTGCTCATATACGTTTTTTATCTGCATAAATATTCAACCATACTGATGAGAAATTCTGCAGCTCAGACTCAGACTCATTAAATCTGCCCTGAGGGACGGACTCCACTTTAAGTCACCAATTAGGCACGACAGGCTGATCACAAAGGTGAGAGAGAACGAGCTTCACCGGTTTGTTTTCAGGCCAAATTTAGAGGTTACAGTCAAAATCAGGCAGAACACACATCCTGAGAAACATGTTTTGTTCCTGTGTTTTTTCAGCACAGCAAATACTTGTTCGACTTGGACAGAAAAGGGGGCAATGTTCTGTGAGAAAACAGCCACAAATCTGCTCCCTCCTGGAGGATTTCAACACAGAGCGTCTCAAAACACTCTCCGTTAAAATGTTCGGTGTGTTCAGCCACCTCTCACACTCAGACACTTTCTTTTTCTTGGGCAACAGACATTCAGGAGCCAATTTTTCCTAAGATAAGGAATCCCTTGGAGAGTCAAAAACTACTTTCATCTTACACGCAGGAGCAAAATCAGACGCACAGCTCTATGGTGTAGACACAGACTAAGATCACAACACATCCATTTTACTCCAGCATGGAAGTTTTTGAGGCTGTGGGCTGTTTGATGCAGCAGAATGATTAAAGCAATAAAAAAAGCTACAAATCTAAGAGTCTTTGTTTGATTTGCATTTGCTTATCTTGTGCTGTGGGGGTCATTCAAGGCTGCATCCGAGCACAACCCTTTCAGACAAAGACAAGAATGCAGAGGAATGCAAACTACCACCTACGCCGCCATTAGCAGCTGATTTTCCTCTGAAAAAAAACACAACTCATGATAACAGGAGGCGGAGAACCTGACAAACCAGGAACTGTGCAGCTCACATGTCAGCAGAGCTGATTAACCTGCTGATTTGCTTCAGTGTATATTTGCTTTATAGGAGTGACATCACAGATTATAACATATAGACCATGAGCGATTTCAGTTTAATGAAAAGCCTCAATGCATTAAAAAAGAGCTTCAGAAGGTCAACACATCCAAACAGCAACATAAATGTCCTCCACCGTCGCTCTCCATCACACAAAGACCGGCTATTTGGTGGAGCCAATTAGTCATCCAATCAATCATCCATCCAATAATTCAATTCCAGACTCATTTCACATTCTCCAAACTAATTAAAGCCCCAGATCGGTTCGACTCACCCAGAACTCCGAGCCGGTAGTTGATGGTGATGACGATGACGTTCCCGTAGCTGGCCAGGATGCTGCCGTCGATCATGTTGCCGGTTCCCTCCATGTAGGAGCCGCCGTGGATGTAAACCATGACCGGCTTTAATCCGTTCTCATCGTGGATATCTGACAGGAGGAGAGAAACAAGACAAAGACATTAAAAACATGTGCTTTTTCTGTGTGGCATCTAGTTTCTGGTCGGCTTTTTATGGAAAACCACACGTTTAATGTCACTGAAATCCATGTGATATATGATGTATTGTGGTAAAAAAATGTATTTTTATTTCTTTCTTTCTTTCTTTTGTTGATCACATTAATGTTGTTTGTGCTCTGTGTTGTTTTGTGTGTTTCCTCCTACAGTTTTACAGTGTAATTGCACATTAATAGAGACATAATCTGTGTAAAACCAAACATTGTGACCCTCAGCTGGTCTCAAACTGGCGTCACTTTTTACAGAGAAACTCCCTTCAATGTCTGTTTTTCTTTCCTGCCTCCTGATTGTTGACCTGATATAAAAATGCTGCTGTTTTAAAAATGTTCAACATTTCACATCAGCCTCAGTTTGGTTTGGTTTTGTCACAGAAACATAAAGAGAAACTTGGTTTGGTAAAGAAAGTCTGTTGGCTTTCACTTTCTCTGGGACTTGAGCCCGAATCACTTGGCTGAAAGTCCCACTGAGTTTAATCCCAGCTTTCTCTAACAGGTAACAATTATCACTGCAGTCAATCCAGCTTCATAACATGTTAAATTAATCAATAATCATGTTATTTTTAACATGTAATCAGTTTAGAAAGAGTCAAAACACAGTGGCAAAAACGAAACGAGCTGGAGTCTCCAACATGCACTGAGATACAGAACTGTGTTTGTTTTATATTTTGTCATTATATACGCTTACTTCATCATGGCTGATAACCAATCACCTGATTCCACTTCAGCAGGTTCAGTAATGAAAAACAGCATCAGCTGTTACATGAACGTACATAAACAGATGAGAGGGGTTTTTGAAGAAGAAGAAGAAGAATGGTGAAGCATTGAGAAGGAGGTTTTGTGCTTCCTGGTGGAGAAGACGTCGCATCAACAAGCAAACACTATCAGCATCCATGTTTACCCAACAGGAAGCAACTCTGACCGTTTGAATTGATCACTGATCATTTTGACCATAAAGCGATTAAGGACAGATGGTGCTCAGACTCAGTTGGACACTGTGGCGGCGTTTCCATCACTTTAACCCTCCAATCTCTCCATCTGCCTGCTCTCCTGCCTCCATTTGTTCTTGGTGTAATAAGCAGAGAACACTGCAATTAGGCCAGATGAATAATTTGTTTATGAGGCTCTCCAGTTGTGATTAAGCTGTGTGATTAGTACATGTGTAGGAGGTGATTATAAATTAAGAGTGGGTCCTTTTCTATGAGAGAAGATGTAAGGAGATGATATAAATCCTCCCCAACGAGGAGAGTTTGCAGTAAATCTGCCAGCTGCATCTTCATCATCAGGAGCCGCCGACCGGTTTCAACGCGAGGACCCCTGGGTGCTTTTTACCGACACTTAAAAACAGGCAGTCTGTGGCACAAATAATGTTTTTTTTTGGACACTTTTTTTTTTTCACTTCACTCCTTTTAAGCGCAGAAAAAAAGCACACCATGGTTATCCTCACATGGCCCGAGCCTCAGATCTCCTGCGCTACAGTAAGCTGGGGCTGCCTGGAACCAGCAGCTGAACGAACCCATTATCCCCGGCCCTGCCGACCAGGCTGCTTGGAAGTCTCTCAAATGTCATTCGGATGAGAGCATCTGCTGAAGAAAATATCGAATTGAAACGGGAGCTGGCCAGCTTGTGTGCAGTTAGTGTGAGAGATTTAAAGCCATTATGTTGTTCTAAGCTGTACACTGCTGTATATTCTAAAATAGTGTCTTCTTCTCGACTTTGCTGCAGAAATCCAGGCCTTTATTTCAAACAGACTTGTGTAAGCAACAAAAGGTCATCACTTATTTTCAATTTCAGTATAATTTTGTAAAAAAGTCCGAGCAATAATGGCATCTCTTCCACAACAGAACAGTGTCGTGCTCATAAATTTGTCGCTGTGTGTTTCTGACAGAGTTTTTGTTTTATTTTATCAACAATTTTCATTTTTTTTTCCATTTTTTTAAATTGCTGTCAAGCTGCAATCATTAAAATTCAACTCATCCTATTTAGTGTGAGCTCATAACCATGAATGCTATTTGAAATCACCTCTGCGATGTTAAAACCAAACCTGCCACCAATTCTGGAGCTGGAAAAACCTCAAATTTCTAAAGAGCTGCAGTCTGTGCTGTGTAATTGGTTTAAAGAGGGTGCACGCTGCCCACACCCATTACTGGTCTCCCTTCCAGTCGCCATCGGCTGTGGCCAGATGCACAACAGTGTGCAACTGGAACGCTGACAGCACTGTATATGTTGCACCTCAGTAGGTTTGGAAGAAAACAGCACAGCCAGCCAGCCAGCCGAGCAGGCGGGGGGGGGGCAGGCAGGCAGGCAGGCAGGCAGGGCAGGTGGAGTGTATCATTCTCCTCCTCCGCAAAAGAAAACAGCGAGGCGAAAGGAGTGGAAAGCAGCCCACAGTGACAGGTTATTAATCTCCACGGCGCTCTGACGTGGCGCCTCGGCTCTGCTAATGTGCATGCATCTCTTTCACAGCCCCCCCACCCCTCCGGCTGCAAACAGGCGAGCACGGGAGATGTTTTTGAGCTGGAAAAGGGGCGAAGGGTCGATGTCCTGGACCGACCTGGACAGATTCAGTCTGGTTAAATACAGGAGTGCTAATTACAGAGGCAGGACGGACGGCGGGATGGTGTCAATAAGTTCCTGTTTGTCATTCACTCGCACATTATGAGAGGCCTGCTGGAACGCCGTGGGCGGCGGAAACAACCTTGAAGAGGCAGATGCACATAAAACAAGAGAGCGGCCATTAAGTTGTCATAGTCTCTAACTGATACCCATCTGATCGCTCCTGCAGGCCTCTGTGGGCTCAGACTAAACTATTTGGCTGGCTCTCCATCAAACAAACAGGCAAATTGACTGCTCCTACCCGTCTCTTTTGGTGAAATGCAGCAGTGGAGTAGGAAGTCAGGAGGGAGGGATGGGGAGGGGAGGATGGGGAGGATGGGGGATCCACTCAGAGCACTTTGATCCACCAGAGAGATGCCCTGCAGACTTAGAGCTGTGTTTTATAGCTGTGGAAGGAGAGGGTGGTCTTGGGGCATCGTGTCCCCATCCTGTCAGCGTGGAGTGCACTTAAAACTACAGAAATCCAACTGCTTCGAGTGCTCTTCTCGCTCCGTGCTCCGGTATCTCCGTGTCTCTCGGGCCCGTGGAGCTTCCTGGGTGACTGTGCAGCGAGTTCGTCCGCGACATCCATCACTGCCACCCGGGCCACGGGGATAATATATTCCTCCACTGGCTGCACAGCGTCGCACACATTACTCATCTTTATATGGGTGAGGAGGGGGAGGCAGGGGGATGGTGTTTGGTGGGGGGAGGGGGAGGGGGTGAGCTTGTTTGCAGGGGTTGATCTGAATTTTCCATTGCTTTCAGCACTTCCTACTGTTAGTGGGACAAATACAAATGGAAGTTAATGGAGGCCATGTTAAGTGTGTCCCCCCATCGCCGCCCCCACCCACCATCACTGCTTTCACCACCGTCTGTCCCAGCATGCACTGCACAGGCTGCAGCACGGTTCTGTAAACGATAGGAACTGCCAGCTTCTTTTATCTAGAGTTGCATTTTAATAGTAATATAACCCAAAGCTGCCAGGAAGAACTAAAAAAACTACAAAAATCACCAAAAAACTACAAAAACCACAAAATCCAGAGTGAAGCTACAAACATCAAGATTAAATATGAAATATTTATGTTTGATTGTTTGGTTAGTTCAGAAAATAAACATGTTGATCCTTTCAACATGTATTAAAAACTAGATTTATTTGTGTGAATGTGAATAGGAACAATCGAAGCAGGAAGTCAGGAACAGACAGGAAGTAGATGAAACAAAGAGAGGGTGATGCATTGACAGGTTACAAGCTATGAAAAGTTATTTTAAAGTCGTCCTTGTTTAGTTTCCACTGATCTGAGATGAGTTATGATACACACATTTTTACACACATGCAGGGACACGTGTGTGAAAGCTGCACATCAGCACCAACATTTAATCAAACCTGAGTGTTAACAGAAGTAGCACCAGAAGTAAATGAGTAAAGTAATCAAACTTTATCATCTCAAATCGGATAAGTTGCATCCTGATCGCCTCAGTCAGTCTGTTTTACGTGTAGTTCGGGTTAATGTAGAGCACTTTTTATCACCACAACCAGAGAGGAACAGCCTGAAACCCTGCTGGCAAAAACTGTAAAGATAAAACCAGAATTAAACACCTCAAAGTGCCAGCAGGTGACTTCACTTTCTAAAGAGATGCAGCCATTTTTATACTCTAAATTCCCTTTTTTAGATGCTTTTTCTTTTTTTTGTGTTCCTTTGTTTATGTCTTTTACCTGCTTCACCAAAAGTCCCAGGCTTACCTTCAGACTGTGGATAAGAGGAGGAGATATGTGAGTATAAATCAGGCGTTAGAGCCGCTGTGTGTGGACGTGCCCTTCACAGATGGAGGAAAATGACCTGCGCCGTGAAGGCAGAGCTACAAACAGAATAAAACATTCTGCTGATGCCTGAAGTGATGGGATGCTGTTTGGGAATGCAAAGTCAGGACGCTGAATGTTTGCACAAAGAGCGTTTCAACATGAAGTAGAACTGCATCAGAAATAATCAGAAAACTTGCAACACTGAACATGTTTTTTTAAACTTTGAGCTTTTTTTATCCACTGATCTTTGTGTTGGTTCACTTATTATCATCATTATTGTTGTGAATCAGGGTTTGTGGGTCTCTTTGCAGGATGTGCAGCGAGTTTGAGGTTTTAAAGTCACACAGGACTCTGCAGTGGAGCGGGTAAAAGCAAACACTTTAAGAAATGTTCACAGCTGTTCAGGAGATTAATTGAAATACTTCTGCAGCAATGAGGGAGCGCAGAAAGCTGTCTCGACACAGTGCAACAACATGCAGGAGAAAGGTAATTACTGCAGCAAATAATTTAAAAAACGAGCAAAAAAAGGAGCAGAGTTTCTCGTTGAATCGACTCTGTTTTCCTGTCTGAGAAAGTCTCTGCACGCCATCAGGCCGTTAATGTTTCATGAGCTATGAACATATTAAACATACATTTTTTATCAGTATTACAAGCATATAGTCCTGTTTTACCTGCCACAGGTATTTACCATACAATTCAGGCCATTATGATGTGAAGGGCAATCTGTCATGTACTTATATAGTAATAGATTATATTTATCTACTCTTTTGTACTCATGTTACTTTTATTATCTAAAAAATAAAACAAACAGGAAGAAGCATGATTCTTTGCTCAGGTCTAAATCATCTTCTCCTTTTTTTTCTCAACTTGCTTATACAAATATAAAGAGTGAATTCACTGAACTCTTAACAATAAACCCCCGACAAATACGAGTAACTGAGTTCTGGTAAAAGAAATGGAGCAGAAGCAGAAGAACGCTGAGGATCGGACATAAATATCCTCCGTTCATGTGGATATACGTGCAGCTCTTTGCTTTGAACTCACCATAAATTTCTTTCCATGGTGTCTTTTTATAAATAGAGAAAGTAATTACAGTAAGAGCTCAAGAAACAATTCTCATGATGCCCCGAACGATTCTTGTTCTGGGAACATAATTGAATAATTAGAACTGAGGGTACGTTTGATTCAAGTAGTCCTCACAAGGCGAGCGCTTCTGAAAAAAAGCTCATTTAACTGTAAAGAGAAAAGTTCCAGCAGAATTGATGTCGGGGGGGTTCGGCACATAAAATGTGAGCGAGGTTGTCTGCAGTGGCGTGAGGTTTCTCTGCAGCTGCTGAGGCAGAGGAGGAACCATGGGGGATCCACAGGAGGAACCACGGGGGATCCACAGGAGCCATCCATCGCAAGCCACTGCAGATGTTCAGAGCGTCAGAGAGCATCGATCCTGCGTTTCTGTCCCGAAAACAAACGAGAGTCACGCTGGAGCCCGGAGACGCTTCTGTTCTGGACTCTCTCACCATGAAAAGAAGAGTTTGTCTTCTCTCGATGCAGCAGAAACTAAGATCATCTAAATTGGACACTTGCGTCGTTCTTTAGCTTCATCTTTATCTCTCTCACACTCAGATGGAGCTTATAAAGTCTGACGAGCTGCATAATCGAAGGCTGCGAGCTTCCTGTTTGAGTTTTAAGGTGGATATTGTTTTTCCACACCAGCTGTGGGCAGATGGCGAGTTTTAAGTAGCGTCTCCCAAAGATCTGGCCCATCTAATTTGAGGTAAACTATGCTACATCTGCTCGGCGCTAATCCAGTATATTTTAGTATTTCCTAAAGAGCCAGGAGGAAATTTAAGCTCCAGAACATTTCAGGACGAGAAAGGAAAACATAATGAAAGGTGTCGCTTTCTGAAAGCAATTTAAGGGTCTTCGTCATGTCACAGGAACATTCGACTGACTTTGTTGGAAAATGAGCCCACAGAGAAAAATCACAAGCTACATTTTGTCTTTTGTTTTTTTCTATTTTTGTCGTCTGAGAGCTTTTATTTGTAATATGAATGAGATGTGAAGAAAAACGGCACATTACGAGAGGAAGAAGAGAGTTATTTGGAGGAAAAGCTTTAACTTTGAGTCAACTGAACAAAATTAGAAAAGAAAATAAAGTAAAACTTGCTTATTTTCTGACACTGAAGTCATAAATTTACAAAAATACTCAAAAACTAAGTGTCTGTTTGTTGAGTAAAAACAGTGTTTCATTGCATCAGGCTCTCATTCCTGCACAGGTTTATCTTATCAAGTTATATCTCACTGCTCCTGCTGTTTTTTCCCATTTAATGTCCCTGTGCACCACAGTAATACAGACACATAACAGAGTCTATCTAAATATGAGAAAATTAGGATAATTTAATTATACACATGGGCTAAATCTCAGAAGTCAATCTCTTAATGAATTAAGATCTCCCTGAAGCGCTGGACTGTAAAGCTACCTGTGTGAATGAATATATAATGTTATTGTGTTGAGGATAATCTCTGTGCTGTGATCATTTCAGCTGTAATCCCTGTGGAAAACACACCTGGCAACAAGTCGGAGCGTAATAAAAGATGTTTTATTAAGTGGTAATAGTGTCTGATCATTAGTGCTCATCACAGATGTGAAGCTCCAACAATATGTGTGCCAAGTCCACCGGGTCTGTAAAATATGCCTGTATTTTTTATTTCAGATGATTTTCAGCAGAGTTGAGGGTCACGCTGAGTCGACCCTGAAGGTTAACGGGGATGATGACGTGTCTCGTGTTAAAACCTGCAGTTCAGAAGTTCAGTTTGTAGTTTGAGTTTAGTTACTTCCTGTTTTATTACAAAAACCCCTTCTTGTTTCTTTTATACCAGTGTCTTCACAAGTTTCCCTCCTCTTGTGATCACCTGTCCTGCCCTGATGTGCTTCACCTGTGCTGATTAGCTCACCTGAGTCTCATTACTCCCAGCTGTTTCTCCTTTGTTTTTCTTTTGTCTTTCTCAGTTTATCTGTCGTTCTCTGGCTGTTTCTGTCTCTAAATCACGTTTCTGTCTCTGTAACTCTGTTCTGTGTCCTCGTCTCTGTCCTGCCTCTTTTCTACAAGCTTCACAGTTTGTTGTTTCATGCTAGTTTGTGTATTTTCTTGATTTTTTTGAATTTCTTTTTGCTTCCTTTTGCTCCCATGGTTTTATTTTTGTATTCATCTCACATTCATTTTGGGTCCTTTCTGTTCAAACCATGTCAACTTGCTTTGATGACAGAAGCTGCACAGCTTGTTTAAAGAGCTTCACTGTCTGCAGAACTCATATAATAAATACGTCCATCCTGAGGAAAATATTTAAAAACCCTGAAGAACTCATATATTTAGATTTGAATTGTTCATTTTTGCTTAACACAATGGCTGCATATTAAGCAGAAGTAAAGTCTCCTGTCAGGTCAGCTGCTGCTTTAACATTCATAAATCTGTCCTCTATGAAAAACCCATAAAACCACGAGGTTTAAACTCTGGTTCCTGGTCCACATGCAGCACACCGAGCTGCCTGGCTAATGATTACTCATGTAGAAGAATGCACGGCAGGGATTATGTCAAATATCCCTCTCTGGAGCAACGTCCGTAAAAACTGAACAACTGCCCATAATAATGTGGTTCAGAAATGTCACTGCCTTTCCTTTCACTTGCACGTCTTCCCCCCACAAGACAAACGGTGCCCTTTAACTGAAACATCCTCTATGGCTCTTTCACCTCCAGTCATCTGCCAGTCTCCACAGACAACCAAACACAGAGAATGGAAAAAAATGTGGCAGCATTTGGTTATTATCATGCAGAGAAACGAGGTGTTAATAGAAGCACGGAGGGGAAAAAAAAGAGAGAACCATGTGGTGGAGATTTTCTCTCCAAGCCGCTGATGAACAAATTTTCCACTGTCAAAACAACATGGGTTAGTGCTCATGCTTCAGCGAGCAATGAGGGGGGAAAAAACACAAAACGTGGGGAGGAGGGAGACATGATCGCTTTAAAAAATGGAAGTCATCAGAGGAGGCAAAGCATCATGCAGAGCTGGAATCACATCACAGGTGAGAACAGCGACGACAGGTGAGAACAGCGGTTAGACCTCCTTCCTGTTCAGATCCGCCCTCTGACCTCAGACCAGACACTCATTCACAGACTCCAAAGAGGAAAGAGGCTGATACAAAAAAAACATGAAGATCTGTGCAATCAGATGCACTTAAAGAGTAAAAAAGAGAGGAGGAGGAAAAGAAGGAGATTAAAAAAAGAGGTCTGCAGGTTTGCTTTCATGCACAAGAGTCAGGCTTTTTGTTTGGTCGGTTTTAAAAAAAGGGGAAAAGATGAAAAAATACCTTCATCACTGCTGAAACCTGGGCCTTGTGCTTTGTTTGAGCTGGCTCCTGGTGTTGAGGAGAAAAGTAGAATAAGGGGAGACATTTAAAAATAAAAAACGAGAGGGGGGAAAAATGTTTTTTCCAAAAAAAACTCTGAGTCAAAAATGCACGTGAAGGCTGGTGTGAAGAAAAACAAGTGGGAAGAGATTGATAGTGAACTGAAGAGGCTGCGGCTTGATGAAGAGGCTTCGACTCACAACAGCAGGCTGGCAGAGCCCAAACAGCAATTTGTGACCAAATGTTTCCATCAGCTGAAACAAATCTGCCACACTGGTGTGATACACACTCTCGACACCCGCACACACTGCGAGCAGCGTCGCAGCAGCGTCGCAGCAGCTGCATAAGTCAGACACAAAGAGTGTGTGATCCTCAGGAAATGCACTCGAGTCCAAAGACATTCAGAAACAAGTAAAACAGTTCAGAATGACAGTGACTCTCACTGTGAAGTGTGTATCCGGTGGTTTAATGCATCTGCTCCGTACGTCACGATATAAGAGACCTTCAGCTGCCAGAGTGTTTGCTGCAGCTTCCTCAAAGATTAATCATATCAGACATCATTTACTGTTTATTTAAATGACAATTCTTCAAATGAAAAAAAACAACAACTAATGGCTAATGTTTGCCATCACCATGGCAACACAGCGCATCGTCTGACGCAGGAGTGTCAGCTGATAACAATGATGGACAGATTCAACAGGGGGGAGATCAGAGAGACGCTAAAAAAACCCATCTCAGCTCAGTGTGAACCAGAACGTGACGACAACAACAATGTGTGTGTGAAGCTCATATATGTGGTTTGTTTGAGAAAACGAGTGCAGAGACGCCACAGAGAGTCAGAGCTGCAGGTTGAACTCTGCAGATCTCACATTAAAATGCCTGAAATGTTCAGTATCTGTCCACTTCTGTAAGTATGTAAACACTGGAGGAAGGAAAAGAAATGCAGAGCATGCAGGTTTTAAAAACTGGATGCTGTCAAACCCAGAGAGAGATTTAGGACTTTTAGCACCAGGTGAGTTCCTGCAGAGATGCACATGAGCTTCAGATCCTGGTCCTGAAGCTGGAGATCTCTCAGTCAAACAGACATGAACAGCAACATCTGATTCTCTCTGACACTCAACCTAAAGGAGAATATTAACGGGTGTTTATTGTCTCATTTAAACTGGCAGGTCGCTTCTCATCAGGTCCTGATCTGGTCACATGGTCCCTGACCTGCAGGAGGCAGCAGTGTGAGCTTACAGTGCGAGTGTTTGGCTTTAAATGGCAGCGTGACATGAGATCGGGTCCACTTTGTCCTCACAGACACAAAGCTGAACTAGTTGTAGATGGTTCATACTCATGTTTTCTGCTACGAGCTGCTGCTGCTGGGAGATCTCCAATTACAGGCGCCGCGCTCCTCTCTGCAGCAACGCTCATGCACTCTCTTTCTTTATGTGATCCTTATTTACCAGAACTCTCAGAGTTGCTGTATTTGCTGCCAGTTTGCCTCATGTATCATTTTTAAAATAAATTTTTAAGAGATTTCAGTCATTTCAGCATGTTTCTCTAACAGCAGCAGCATTATTTTTTATTAAGACGGAGCAAAAGTGTCTGATGCCTCAGTTTGCAATAAGCCCTAATGTCTCAAACCGTTTCTCACACTGTAAATATTTAAGCTGCAGGGAAATAAACATGCCCTATGTATTTATCTGCTAATTCTAAAGATATATTTTTGTAACACCCTTTAAAAAAAAACATGTGGGTTGTAACGACACTCGAGTCCTGCAGGAGACCTTTTCTTACAGGCCGGCTCTCACTCCTCTTTCCGTTTCTCTCATTCTTTTCTGTCAACATTTCACAAAAAGAAAACAGGAAAACAGCGAGCAGATTCCACCTGCAAACACCCTGAAAGCTCAGTCATCAAAATGGGTCTCGTTTTGTAAAACGTTTAACAAAAATAAATGATTTTAGAGCGCATTGAAAATGAGATGTTGGAACTTATACATGTAATGTGAACTTCAGTGTCTCTGACTTCAGTGTGAGATGCTTTTTCTGTGTGGAGCACTGGCTTTGTTCTGGTTTCTGTGCAGGTTTGATGGAGAAAAACCTGACAGTTTCACTGTGACGTGACTTTGGGACGCTGTTGGTGGATGTATTTTATGAAGGCAGAGTTTCTGCTAAGCTAGGCTAACTGTGTCCTGTGACTTGAGCTCCGACGTCAGTCCTCATCACCTCCAAACCATTTTTTTAAAGTTATACTTTCTGATATCACAAAAGATTCCCTCACAGCTCAGAGT
>JAPZDV010000017.1:12733434-12746770 GCA_029814665.1 Acanthurus lineatus
AAAATGTGTCTCGTTTTGTAAAACGTTTAACAAAAATAAATGATTTTAGAGCGCATTAAAAATGAGATGTTGGAACTTATAAATGTAATGTGAACTTCAGTGTCTCTGACTTCAGTGTGAGATGCTTTTTCTGTGTGATGCACTGGCTTTGTTCTGGTTTCTGTGCAGGTTTGATTACAGTTTCACTGTGAAATGACTTTGGGACGCTGTTGGTGGATGTATTTATGCAGGCAGAGTTTCTGCTAAGCTAGGCTAACTGTGTCCTGTGACTTGAGCCCCGATGCCAGTCCTCATCACCTTCAGACCATTTTTTTAAAGTTATACTTTCTGATATCACAAAAGATTCCCTCACAGCTCAGAGTTTTCTGTAAACTGTAAACAGAAGCTGAGAGCATCAACCATCGAATGCATCCCTTTAAATGAGAGAGATAACAGGGCTCACTGCTGCAGGAGCTGTTTTAATGAAAGAAGCAGACATGATATAAATCAGTTTTTGCTTAACAAAAGGTTGTTGTGGTGGCGGTGGCGGCGGTGGCGGTCATTATCCACGCTGCCCAACAGTCCTTGAGCTCCTTCACTGCTCTGAATGCATCATCTCCTTGTCACATTGTGCTCCCACCTCCATGATGGGAGCTGCAGCATCCACTGATCAGCAAATGGTGGAGAAAAGGTCTCAACAGGCTCATAATGTGGCAGCACGGCCGGGATGGCGGCGTGTTTGCACAGTACAGCTGCTCGCTGTGAGAGCAAGCTGCACAAACACGGGCTGGTGGCATGTCAGCGTAACCCGGCTGAGCGTGAACCTCCACATCTGCTCGACACACACCACATGATGAATCTGCATACATGCATAAAGATGAAAACACACAAGCTCTGCCTTTTAAAATCAATATTTCACTGTGGTTTTAGTGAAAGAATCAAGCTGCTTTTCCCTCCAGAGGAATTAAATACATGTGATTTTAATGAGCATTGATGTTGTTTGGTATGATTTCGTACGTTTCCATCACCTGTGCTGCTGTTAGCATGTAAACTAACTGATGTGTCCACACTGATATCCTTGTTTCTGTATCATTCAGGCTTGTGTGACGTCCTGCATGGAGAAGTCCACCTTGAACTCGACCTAATGGCCTCCACAGGCTGCATGTTACAGGGACACACACTCCATATGTCACATCCTGGCTGTTTTCATCCGTCAGTTTGCACTGAGATACGGTGTCTCAGTCCTTCTGTCGTGTCGTGATCCGGCCTCAAGTCGTCTCCATGTGTGTGACCGTCTTTAATGAGCCCCCATGCAAGAAAAGGGACTGGCAGCTCCTTTCAGAGGCACGTTAAGCACCTGAAGGCCACTTAGAGCTGAAAAGAGCCAGAAGATCGCAGCTCTGGTATTAGTGAAAATGTTACCTTTACCGATAACAACCGGATAAGAGGGGGAACAAAAGAGCCCATTTTTCAAAGGTGGCAGCATGTTTTTTCCTCCTTTTGAAAATCTTTCACCCTACTGTAGCTGTATTTGAATATAAATAATGATTAACATTTTGATAAAAATGAATCCAGAATAATATTTTAAAAAGTAGGAACTCAAAGTCGATGTAAGTCGACTGCTGTCCCGCAGAGCAGCAGGCAGGTTGTGGTTGAGTGTAGCAGAGTTTGGCTGCAGGGACACAGAATAAAGTGTAAGTGCTGACTTTACACCCGACAAATTACATAATCGCTTGATGCGTTTGGCATCGGGATGCAAGTAAATAAAACTGAACTGCATTGGCTCTGAAAACGCATTCTTACAACCATTTCCTCTCTATGTTTGCCTCATTTTATCTTCATCCAATAAAGCACTGCAAAGAGTATTTTAATTTAAGCAACATCTTGCTCCAAAAATCTGAAAAATGTCTTTTTGTTTGGGAGCTTCAAGATAAATCATGGCAGCTGCTGAAACATCGAGCTGCAGCTTGTTTCTGAGGAAGGGCACATGAAGGGAACAGCAGCGAGGTTTACATCTGAGCTGAGTGCTGAGCAGTAAAACAGAAGTGATGCTGGAGATGTCTGCAGTTAAATAATGAAGACAAGGCGGCCATGGTGAACACCCCCCTCTGAGAGCGCCCCCACCCCATGGAAACATCTTCATTCTGATCAATACACTGTAAAGCTGCATGCCACCTCTCCAGTGAATCTGCAGAGGGTGATAAAGTCGTTGCTGCTTTAACAATCACACACACACACATTTTAATTCTCCCTCCACACTCCACACACACACTTACAGCCTCTTTCTCTCTTTATGCACACAAATAAAAAAGAGCTCTCGGCCATTTCAGCTGCAGACAGGCAGCACCTCAATGGACGCAGCAGGAAATCTAAAAAATATCCAACAATGCAGTCGTTTCGGCGTGCTTAGTGCCGCCCGCAGTGGATTTGCTTGTTCAGCTTCGAATCAGTTGAAAAAGAATAGGAGTTTCTTAATCTGTCAACTCACTTGAGGTGCAGTAAAACTATAAATCCCTTCCTGATCCTCAGCTGGCAGAATAGTTTGACATTACACCGGATTTCTGAAAAGGCCAACCCAGGGGATAGAGAGATGATGGGCGGTGAGGGAGCTCTGACTGGGATAGACGTGTCGTTCCCCGCTGAGCTCAGCCTGCACTCGTACATTCATGTCGTTCTTTGTCATTTGCTTCTCACACTTACAGCTCTGTTTGCAATAATGTGTGTGAAACACGTTTTTTACAGGTGCACCTCACCTTACAGAGCAAACCTGGCATCCATTGTTTGAAAAAATCCATTAAAAACACTCGTGGAGCCACGTTGCTGCCTGGACTGACGCGGTGCATCACATATCACAGTGTCTGTCCTGATGGAAACCTTTTAAAACATCTGATTCATGCATGAAGTTTCATTGTGTGGTATTTGGAAGTGTGTTAGGGATATTTAAATGCACTCAAATCTGACATTTGCATGACTTTCGGCTTTATCAAAGAGTTGCAGATTCTGTCAGCTGACTAAGTAATCATGTGCTAAAAGCAGGATTTTGGAATTTATTTATCATTAATTTAATCATCGTAATTATTTCAGTATTTTTAAGCAGGAAAGTCAAAGCTCCCAAATGTCTTCATTTGCTGCTTCTCTCCATTTTAACAATACAGTTGTGAGCTGAGTGTCTATAGACAGCTGGTTGGATTTGAATTTGTCCCCACGGGTTTCTGGAAGCTGTGAATATTTTTCCATGTATGAAAGTTTTTACAGACCAAAAGAATAGCTAATTAGCTCAAATCCTTATTATGCACATCTCAATAGGAGGCTTGTTCTGGGCACAAGGGTGAACATTCTCCAATACAACATGCAAATGCAGCCTCCCAGAGACCAAAAACTAATGAAAAACACACCATATTTTGACATTATGGGGTTAAAAAAATCACAATATACGTCTGATTGCCTGACACGGTTCAACAGCTAATCACACCCCCATATGGAAGCTGTTTAATTAAATACTGAGAGAAATGTGGAGCACATCTGTGAAATGAGTGAAACCTGAAAATGATTAAATGATAAAACTCGAGATGCTCGAAGCAGATGTGATTTCCTTAAAGAAAAACACTAAAGAAACTGTTGTGGATAAATGAATTAACAAAACGGCCAACACAGAAATCACCGGTGACACGCAGAAATCAAACACCGAGCCGACAGATGAAGGACTTCCACTCAACAAATAACACAAAATGCATCGAACAGAGAGCGAGCAGCTACGTTCACTCCAACAAAAACTCTGTGGCAGCGAACGTAACAAGCACAAATTATTAACTAAACGCTGGTATTCAAATAACAGCCAGAACAAAGAAACGAGAGTTTAATTATTATAACAAACAAAAGATACTGAGTCGGTTTCTGACTCTGAGGAACAGACTGATGAGTCTCAGACATGTATTGATAGAAATTGCAGGGTTTCTCCCCTGCATCCGTCCTAATAAACGGTGCTCTTTTAGCAGCCAAACTGGTGCAACCAGCAGCAGTGTGAAGGCTTTGAGACCTGTAATTGATTGATCCATATTATTTTCAACGGCACACAAAGAGCAGACGTGCCTCCAGCTCTCTTTGCTTACTTCTCTATAGGAAAACCCTGCTAAAATATTAATCATAGCAGAGTATTTTTACATACTTTATATATGTATGTGTGTGTGTCTGGAGAGGAGCCGAACTTCAGAACAAAGAGATTTGGTTAGAAGCTGCAATGAACACACAGACTTTTTGCCTCCGTGCAGGAACACATCTGCATGTTGGCAGCAGAACAAACTTTATTGCACATGTAAGTCACTTGTCCACTGTTTTATTACGCTCAGTCCCTTCTGGAGAATAATACATGTAATATATATATTTTTCATGTAGTTGAGTCGGTTTGGGAAAGCCTCCGACTGTCCGCCAGGATTGTGAGATTATCTCTCCGCTGCACTTTTTAATCTAGCATGCCCTCACGAGCTCGGACTAAATTTAGAGCCGAGCTGTCAAAGATCTCAGACACACACACACGTTAATGTGCTCTGCTGCCCTTTCAGAGGCCGTCCACGCCGTGCAGATACCTCCTCAAACATCTCAACCAGCCTGCTGCTGCTGCACCCCCCTCTCCCAACGACCTCCAACCACTCACTTATGTTCAACACACTTTCTAACAGAGCACACACACAGAGTCCTGAGCGCACGGCGGCAGCGGTGGCGGCGGCTGAAGTGCTCGGCTGGTGTTGTCACGCCCACTCCAAATCACAAGTGCCCACTCAGATGGGAACGCATAAAAAATAAAAATCTGTAAATGAGCCTTTAACCTGAAAAGCTCCCGTTTTAATCACTCCTGGTCAACAGCACTCTCTTGAGTCGTGGCAGGAAACAACATGGACTGATGGAGCTCTCAGCACGAGACAAGAGGCTTCACACCCCCCCTCTGCTAGTCAAAACCATTTTTTTACTAATTAGATTACTGGGGAAAAAAAATAAGGGGAGATTATGATGCTCTGAAACAAAAACACAAATGCATTGAAGAAAGTATGAATGAGCTGGTCTCTAAGCTGGTTTCATAAGCTTCTGAGGAGAATAAAGCCACTTTCTCCATTAAAGTTCAGCTCAGATCACCAGTGAAAGCAGCTCAATCATGTCAAAGTGATTTTTTTCATTTTATGGTTTTTTCATTAAGAGGAAGAACAAAAGCTCTTTGGGGAAATATCAGAAACGTTACCTTGTCTCTGCCTCTTAAAAAGGAGCATGAGAGTGTGTGTGTGTGTGTGTGTGTGAGCCAGAGAACACGTTTTCTATATATGTAGATGAAAAAACAGCATTACGACTGTTTTAATGCACAAATAGAGAAAAAAAAATCGCCACACATTCACGAGCTTTCATACAAATCCTCTACAAATGCCTCAGTTTTATGTTTGAATGCGGCCGCTGCAGACTGACCTGAGACCAGCATGGAAACACTGCACATATGTCACAAGTCTGAAAGGCTTTTTGCAAAACTACAGGACCTGGTTGTCCCTTCAGCTCCCATCAGCCACTGCAGCTACAGTCTGAGAAGAGGATGAGCCCTCGTCCCTGAAGCTCAGGAGGGAAAGGAAACGAGTCTGCAGCCTGGAAGAGTTCAAACACTAAAAACACTGATTCTGATAACCATGATGGTTTTAAGGCTCAACAAAGAGCAACGTCACTGGGAGGAAACGACCTTGTTCAAGGTCACACACACAGAAATGTCAGCGTTTCAGCAGTCAGAGGCAGATCTGACTGTTGTTGGAGGTGATTTTTGTCTCACACTGGTTTGTTAGCATGTTTCTGTTTACATGAATGCTGTGATGCTCGGCCATGACGGGCTTCAGACAGAGGATGATGTTTAGTTCAATAATAATTGTTAAATAATAACCTCAGTGACAGACATTCAACGTGATGTTAATCATGAACACGAGTATTTACAAATGGACAATCATTGCTAATCTGAGTAATCGTTCATCTATTGATAAAGATTGATTTTTTTATGGTGTATCTGTTGGTAGTTGACAGCAGTTCTGCTAACAGTCTCCAGTGGGTCTCTAACATGTTGTGAACATACAACCACATGCGTCTCCTTTAGTCCTCAGAAAGATCTCACTCTCTTTGATTTAAATCCATCAAAAACTCAGGCACTCAGAGGCACTCACACACATTTGAGGCACTCAGATCATTTATATTGAGGATAACACAGCTTTTTGTCCATTCTCCTTCATGGTGAAACATCTGCATCTCCTCCGTTCATCACTGATGCTTTCAAGTCCATGACAGCGTCCTCGTTCTCCATCCCACAAACCCTCTTCTCCTAATTACCCATGAATCAGCACGGGTGCATCAGCAGCCTAATCAACATTAAAGTCCTCGGACTATTGATCATCTTCTCTCTGCCAATGCAACATGAACAAAACCTTTGACCACGTGAAGATCCTGTTCCATACTTGCATTAAATGTTTGAACCTGCTTTGATGCTTCAGTGTGTTTTGAGGTGAGCTGGTTGACAGAGTTCATTCGTCTCAGCGTCTCTGTTGTCAACTTGATTACAAGTGGACTGCACTAACTACACACTGTATTCTCCTCATTATGTGTTCATTGGCTTCACACAGTCGCTGCTGTGCAGGCAAACACATGAGACACCCTCCCATCAGCAGCTTCAGGCTCTGAATACAAACTGTTTTCAAGAGTTAAGAAAATTTCCAAAAACTTCCAAAATGTAATTCACCTGCAGGGAGTGATGAGGTCTAAACATAGATGCCAAACTCTAACCAAAGTTTTCAGCCACGTCCTGCATGGTGGAGCTGCTCTGCTCACACAAGTTGTTTCTGTCGTTGTTCTGATGGAGTTTGTGTTGGAAAAATGTTCATTATGTTCAATCAGAGCACTGGTGCTTAGCTTTGTACTGCTGGATCAGAATGACCTTATTTTCAAATGAAAATGATATTATAGAGGTATGTGCCATCAATTTGCATTTAGAGTTAACCAAGTAATGATTTCATCTTAATCACAAATGAAAAGTAAAAATTGCTTTTGTGAAGAAAATGACTGTTGGGTTCACAGTGAAATATGGTGTCAAAGTTCAAAGTTGACCAGCAGGAAGATAATGCATCAGACAGCAACACAAAGACAGACAGAAAGAGGTGGGAGACAGACAGACAGGTAAGGGCACCTACCGTCCTCGGTGGGGACGTAGATGTTCAGGTAAAGACAATCCTCGCTCTGCTCCTGCACGTAAGTTACTACTGTATCCAAGTTGGCGGTGAACCACACCGGGAGCATATCATTGAGTAAAAAGCGGTCCTCCAAGAACTGAGGACAAACCGGAGCAAACTGAGTAGCATTCCTGATGCCCGGCCAGGACATGGGGGGCTCCGGAGGCTGGAATCTCCGCTCCCCCGTCGGGGCCATCGCATACGGGATCCCCAAATACTGCTCCACCGGTCCCAGGATCTCATTGGGTAATGTTACCTTCACTCCCCGCAATTTCCCGTAATTGGTGGTGACCACAGGGTGCTGCTGGGCGTCGACAGAGCCCAAACAGATGGACGCGAGCCCCACCCACAGCAGAAGGCCGGACCCGCTCGTGGAGCGACACATCCATGACGGGCCTCTCGGCGCTGACATGCTTCTGCTGTGCTGAGCCGGAGCTTGGCAGGTCGTGGTTACGGTCCACCCTCGGGGTCCTCTGCTGCCCCCCCTGCCCCTCCACCAAGGTGCTTCCTGCCCCCTCCTCAGGCTGTGAGCCGAACAAAGGAGCCCCAGTCAAAAAAAGCACCTTTCTCAGAGCTCCCCATTCCTAAAGCCGTCATGAAGGTCGATGGTCGCTGTAAAACTCCCCAGTGCACAACGAGAGCGAGCCTCGGAAACCCTGCAGTTACCTGGAAAATCCTGAAAGAAGAAGAAGAAGAAGAAGAAGCAGCATTACGAAATGTGGCGATCCATTCATTGATAAAACAGTTTCTCATTCTCAGAACTCTGCAAGACCATTTCAGAAATCCTTCTCAATTATAACTTTGCTGTCGGCATCTTATGGACATTTGAGTCAAAACTGAGTGACATTCGACTTCATAAATTAATCTGTTTTTGGAGCTTTAGCTTCACTCCACTGCCCCCGGTCATGAAACCATATATTTTTCATTTTTTAAGTGGCTTAATCAGAGAAAATATAAATCCTTACAGTTCCAATGTAAAAATGTTGACAAATTAGCCTGAAAGAGAAAAACCAGTGTGTTCCACTCGACGTCGGGTCAAATCAATTATGAAGTCTCACGCTGACCAGGACCGATTCCTCTCTGACATCAAATATACATGAAAAGGCCTCATGAATAAATAAATTGAATTTTGCAAAAAGAGTCAAAGTACATGCCAATCTTTGTAAGCAAGATTTTTAAACTGAGCAGTTTTGCAGCCTGAAGTGGTGAAACAGAGAGAAGTCGGGTTTACAGGCTGCAGCTGCGAGGATCTGTCATGTCGACGCGTCTGTCTGCAACACGTCAGCTCAGACGAGAAAATGGCTTTACAAATGCTGCAGAAAATCCATACAGACACGGCTGACTTTAACATCAGCCAAACAAGCAGAAAAAGCTTCACTATGTGTAAGACGATGATGGGAACAAAGTCGTTACAAGGCGGCGTGATGATGGTGTTTCTGAACCTTTCACTACTCTTTTAAAACGTTCGTATGAAAGTTAGACTGAAGGAAATGTGTCGGCCTGCCAGATTTTCAGAGGATTATTACTATAAGACTGCAAGGCCTCTACAGGAAGAAGGTCCTGCTGAATGCAAGGTGTTGGAAACTGTTCAGCAGTGACTTTTAAAGAGATTTCTGTCTAAATTTAGCTAAAAAAGGAGCAGAATCTTGTAGCCAACTTGCATCTTCTCAACAATTCTTTCTGTTCACACAACATGAAAATACTTGCAGGTTAGACAATAGAAATGTGTTAACAAGTCAGAAAATATCAATGTAGATCACAAATATGTGAAAATTTGGCTTTTAAAGTCTGTTGACGATGAGCCAAAACCATCAAAACTGTCCTGTAATGTCCACTTTGCTGACAACGTTATGAAGCAGGCATTAAGAAGAAAAGACATGTATTCAAGTCTGCAGTAAACAAACCCTTTAAAATATTGTTTTAGGAGGAAAATGCCCCCCCATTAGATCATTGCCCAGGTAAACACCTCGTCGCTGTGAATTCCTCTGCTGGAGAGAAAGAGGCTCAGCAGCCCGACACACGTTTCAAATAGAGAAGGATGAGATAAATACTCTTGTTTGGGACGTTTTACATACCAACAAAAAAACAGCCAGGGGACTGATCCATTCCTGTCTGATCTGCTGTTTTTGATGTTTGGCTGGCTCACAGGGATGCAGCTCGCGTTCTGATCATCCTGCTAAAATCTGCAGCTGATGTTTGCATGACTCAGTTTGCAGCTCCACCAAAAACACACACCTTAAACACACACCTTAAACACATAGACACGCCTCCCTGGAAGGACCTTTTGCAGGTTGGGATGTCTGTGGATGTAAACAGGTTCAATTTTAACTTCAGTCTGCTGATAAGTGGACACAGGCTAAGTATTTAGATGCAGAAGTGAGTGCACGATGGAAAACATACTGCTGAAGCATCATCTCAGTCGGTCCTGCCCGTCTGCTTCTCTCAAAACCAAAGTTTTGCTCTGACTTCTGGAAGGTCAGCAGTGTCACGCAGCTAAATGCATTTCCACCTTGGTGATGGATGATTGCATCGAGCAAAGTCCAAAAGAGCAGAGAAGATTTGTTGGGTCCTCACCAGTCTCTGAACAAAGAGAGGCCTGCATATAATGGCTGAACCCTGATAAGAATCAAAGCAGCAAAGAACAAAGGATTGGCTCTAAAATCCCCATCAGACTCCGAAAATCCAACCAAATCTGATCAAACCTGGTTTAAAACCAAATCCTGGTTTTCCTTTGGAGACCCAGAGTGACACCGAGGAGTCCATGTGACGCAGCCATGGCATCACCACAGGTATGAACTCAGAAAACCTTTTCACACCTGTCTTTCACACCTGCCTGGCTTCCTGCCCGTCCATGCAAAGTTCGCTTGCTTTATTCGTCTCCTTTCTGATCAGACTTTACTCTTTTGTTTTCCTTTGTTAGCCCTGGTTGCAGGTCTTTAACTTGTTGGAAGAGCTGCTGATTTGTTTTGTGTTCACTGAGAGGAGATCAGCTGTTCGTGTAAGGGGGCGGGGCTTATGTTCTGACAGCGTGAAGCCCGTCTGCTGCTTTTTATTGGTTAAAAGAGCAGTTCAACTGCTGACAAGCCCAAGTTTGCATATCAGGCTTCATCTGAAACAGATAATTACTGTGTTTTTTTTCTGTTGGCTCGGATCTCCTCTTGGCTTGCTGAAGAGTCTTTCTCTTCCTCTCTCCTTTACCAACCCACACACACACAAACACACACACACACTTTAGCTTCACTCTGTGCCACAGTGTTGTTAGAAATGTGAAAGCAGCTCCTCCATTTCACTCTTCATGCTGCTTAGCAAGTTTTATCTCTGGGGTGTTGGTGTAATCTGATGATAAAATAAGTGCTAACTCGAACGAGCTCTGCAGCCTCCAAGTGAACATCGACCATTCGATGCCTGTTTGACGCCTGAAGTATCGACTACTGTGATCATCAATCAATAGCCAATAGTTCTATAAATGCTGCTGTTGCAGAAAAACTGAGATATGCAGAAGCAAAACCCACTGGCTTCCTTTTCACAGTAACTTTTCCTCAGTGTCATTATGCACATGAGTTACTGACTGCAGGAGCCTCAGTGAAACATTATAGATCTTCTCTTTTCCTTTATTGCCCCTCTGCGCTCTCAAGTATTTGCATACATTTTCTTGAAACTCCTACACACTTTCAGTTCTCAATACCCAAGGTGGTAAGAAGAATGTTACCAGTGATCTACATTTTATCCTCTCTGATTTATTAAATTAGCTCAGTTTGTGTTTACTGTGTCATGCTAATTATGGAGGGAAACGTCGGTACTTTTACCTTCTAACTGCTAAATTAAATGTAATTTTATTCTCATGTCGATGTAACTGCTTATAGAAACCTCTTGTTTTTCTGTTTGACAAACCACACGCAGTTCATCATTAGCTGTTTGCCTTCGAGGGCCATTATTTAGTGATGAAATGTACCGTTTCCGTGATAAAAGCTGCTGTGTTTGCAGATGTTTCACGCGGCAGCACAGAAACCATCAAACCTTTAAAGGGATGAACGAAGCGACGCTTGTTGCTCGTTGCTCACTGGACTCCTGCACTTGTTACGGTTTCCGTGATAAAGTGGAAACGGTGTGCGGTGTCTGTAATAACATGGTGTTTTTTCATGATGAACTGTCCTTCAGCAGGCCGAATGCAGAGCCATGCTTCATGTCTCTCCTTGGAAGAAGCACAGCGGAGATTGCGAACATTGTTCTCACTCTTAATGATTACAGGATATAAGTCTTATGAATATCAATGAAGGCGCCCTCTGTCATTTGCATTTCAATCATCATAAAATGTTCCTTTCAGAGGCACTTCTCTCCTTCCTTTAAATTTACACACACTTTGAACCACTGCAGCTGATAATTAGCTATGATGTGTTTGTGTTTCTCACATGCTTTTTTTTTTATTGTCTGGATAGAAAAGCACATGAAGCAGAATTTAGACCATTATGGGGTCAGATTCAGTAAACCTTCAGTAAATTACCAGCAGGGCCATGAAACATGTAGATTTGTACAAAAACTCTGCTGTAACTGCAAAACCTTCAACTACCAAACCTCAACCTGTGAAGCGTGTGAGCACTTGTGAGATGGAGATAATGGCAGAACCATTACAGGAAGATGCAAATGCAAAAACAACAAACCAAAGTGTGTTTAGGTGTGAACTGATGCTGCAGCCACACCGCCTTCATGTAGAAGGAAAAGATCATGTCTCAGCTGATGCATTGTCTCCTTTTTCAGCGAGGAAACCTGCAAGAACGTCCATCCACTCGGTTTCTGCTTCAGTTTGCACATTCGGAGTGTTTTCCTTCCTCAGAGGAGGCTGGATGATGCTGGATGTGTCTGTCATCGCAGCAGATGGTTTAAAATTCTGCAGAGAATTTTAAATGTAAATAAGGAAGTGAGAAAGCAGGGAGAGACTCTTTTTTTTAAAAAAGAGAAAACAGCTTGTTTTCTGTCTTATTTTTCTTGTGTGGACTGAATGATGCGTGTTTGTAGGAACAGGCGGGACAGTGGTTGTTAGGCAAAGAGAAGAAGGTTCTGCTAATATCACATGAGAAGCTGTTTTGGCTCAAACTCATTTAAATCACCACCTTCAACTGCTAGAGGAAGCAGGAAGATTTTTTCCAGATTTGAACTGAAGAGAAAAACAAATTATAAATATTTCTCCTTTGTAGCTGAAAGACAACATCACATGCAGGCTGGACGACTGGACGACACTGAGGTCATTTGTTATTGAACTCAAGAAATAAATCACGTCTTCATGCACCAGTTTAGTCGCCGTGTGATTAGAGTACAGCCAACTCATTGCTACGTATGTAAATAATGTATTTTACAGCTTGAGAGGCTTGTGATTGACACTTTTAGCCTTTTTCCGTTCACATGTGCTGGCTCGGCTCGTCAGTCCGGCTCATCATGAGGTTTACATCACCATTACAACTCAGCCGCTAACTTTTAAATGGGTTTTTAACTAATGACACTTAACTTCAGTCAGTAATGTTGAAAGCAGCTTCCTATTTGGCCAACAAGCAGAGTTACAAGGCAAAAGCGGCAGCAAGGCATCACGGTGACTTTACTAAAAGTTTTGGGCCGAGCAGAGTTTGGTCCAAGAATCCAAACAACCGGGCAGATGCACAAAAACAGCCGGCAAACAGGCAAAAGAGGCAAACAGGCTGAGGTCAAAGGATCAGAGAGGCGATACGAAGCAGACAGGAGCTCAAACTATAATCTGACAAAGAACAGAGGCGACCTGGCTGCTGTCAAACATGAGCAAACCAGCTACAGGTGAGCAGACTGGAACCTGATAGGCTGAGACAGTTAAGAGGGGGCGTGGCCAGTGGCTGTGGAAGGTGTACTGACTGGAGGAGGAGCAGAGGGAGGATCAGGAAGCTCCAGCAGTGATCATGACACCTTTAATACATGTGATGAGCATCAGTTTCTGGTTTCTGGCTTCTTGTCACAGACGATCAGGCTGCTGTTTGATTTTATTTGGTTACTTGAAACCTGAAAAACAGATTCTGGATGATTGAAAATGATTAAATACATCCTTTGTGTGGTATCAGCGGCGGTGGCTGTTTAAACATGTGGCTGAATCATTCATGAAGGGT
>JAPZDV010000017.1:12756644-12773732 GCA_029814665.1 Acanthurus lineatus
TCAGACGTTACAAATTGCCACCCAGGTGCCCTTCCATCGTGAAGAACGTGACAAAGTGCCCACCAAGGTGTCCTCACAGTGGACAAAGTACAGCAGAGTGCCAGCCTGGTTGTGTTTCTGGTGGACAAAATGCAATAAAAAGCCCTTTAATGTGTCCTTCCAGTGGACAAAGCGTGATGAAAGTGTCCTTCAGGGCGTCTCGTTGTGCAGGACGACGTGACAAAGCGTCCTCTGCCGCCCTTTCAGTGGATTAAACTCAACACAGGTTCATTAGTTTGCCTTCACATACTTTAACATGCAAGAAGACAAACCTTTTTACACAGCAGTTTGCAGCAGCACGATGTTGCTGCGGTTCCTGGTCACAACTTTGTAGAATATTATAGAACTATTAAAGTTGTAAGCATGCCAAGATAAAAAAAAAGTTAGCATGTGCTCATTCCCAAAGACTCTAGTACTTCTCCTCCAACATCATGAGCCATCCTGATCTACTGAGACCGATCCTCATCACCCTCCACCACTTCAGCATATTTCCATCAGCTCTGCATCACCTGCAACGTACTTGACTTGTTGTTTTTTTTCTGCATCCTCTGTTAAAACCCAGAGGAAACGAGGAAATGAGCTGAGAGTTACATGACCACTTCACAAATACAGTTTTGATACTCAGACTAACCTGGAAATATACAGCTCAAAGTTTTCAATCGTTGGAGGAAACTTAATGTCAAACAATCAGCAGCAAACTAGAAGCAACCAAAGCAAACTGAGAACAACAGAGTGACGAGTTCAGCAAGAATCTGTAGTTTGATTGAATTAAAGCTGTGAAAGTGTGTTTGCTCACTTAATAAACTCATCAGAACAATCAGCAAACAAGGACAGAGACTTCAGTTTGTGGCAAAAGCAGTTTAAAGCAGGTAAAAGTGTATTCTAAAAAATTAGTAATCTTAAGACATCATTTTAAAATATTTTTGATTCTTAATGATTGTTCCCATTTTCTCCTTAAAACACAAATACTGTTTTTTAGTGTTTAATTTCAATTGCTGCTAATTAGCCGTTTTTCAGCTGCTGTTGATTAAATTCTAGATTTAATTTGGCACCCGTCTCTGCTGGGAGCAGCTCAAAAGTCATAATCTCTCTTAGTTTTTGGAAGTTTCTTAATGTGAAACATCAGTGTGTTGAGTTTACTTGTAGCTCAACACAATTTTAAAAAAAAGGCAGCAGGAAGGCTGAACTTGCTCTATTTCTTCAGGATAACACATGAGAAACAGCTTTTCATGTCATCCTGACTCTTAGATCACAAATCTCATGTTGCAACAGATGTGGAAATGTGACCCAGTCTTACCTGTCTGCAGGTGGGTGTCTGTGGGGAACCAGGTCATCCGTCCGTCCGTCCGTCTGTCCGTCTGTCCGTCCAGCAGCACTTCAGTGTTTCTCTTCAAACAAAGCTCTTTTCTTTAAGTCTCCTGTGTTTTTAAAGTGTTTTGCATCAGGTGTTTGACCTGCACAGCTTCCTGTTTCTGTCCACAGGTGAAGCTTGTTAGTGCTGAATAAGTTGGAGCCCCCCCCCCCACCACCTTCAGAGTGAAGTCAGAGTGACACTGCTGTTCTCCATCCGACCAACCAAACCTGCTACAAAACATCGTCATCAAAACTGTGACGAACTGGAATATTATCGTCTCCTTCAGCCAGTTTAAATTTCATGAAAGCAGCTCTTTAGTTTTCTCATTTGCTCGTCGTGTTTTTCAGATTTTATCTGATTTTCCTTCAGTTTGACTTCCATGCATTTATATATTTAAATAAGAAGGTTTTTTAATCAACAGCCCACTTCCTTCTGTTTTATTTATGTAATCATTTTTGTAACTTCAGCAGTGAATCTGTGTCATTACATGATGTGTCCTCGATGTTTGACCCTCTTTCATATCTTCTTTTTTCCTTTTTTTTTTTGATTTGCCAGATTTCCTCCTCCTGTCTTCATCTTGCATTGATATTCCCACTCCCCCTTCTCCTTGACCTCTGTGTAATCCTCTCTCCTCAAACAGAAGTGCACCTCGCGGACCTCCCGTGTCACCTGTGAGTCTCATGAATTTGGATTGATGTTGCCCACAGTTTCTCCTCGACCTTACAACGCGGAAATTTGCAGGCGATCCGCTGACCGACGGGGCTTTTGATCCAGATTGTAAATGGCAGCTGCCACAGCGAGCAGACAGACGGACAGATGTGGTGTCATGGATCACAATACATACAGGACATCGTTGAGTCGACGGTGAAGTGCATGTTTCAGTGCTGCAGCTGCTGTCGGTTGTGCATTTTAATCAAATTATGTCATCGGTTTGAATGCAATCAGTGCATTTGAGCAGGACAGAACTGACTCTGAATCAGCTTCAACTGTTTTACACTGGATTCATGAAACTGCTCTGCAGCAATCCTTTTGTTTTACCAGCTCTTCTGTCTTATTCTCATTTAGTATCACCTGACTGTCTCTCAGTACCCACTGGCTTTAATCTGACAGCCCTCAGGGACCATTTCAGTTCAATTTATGACTTCTTGTTACATAAAATACATCAAATTTACCAGCTAATTCTGTTTACTGGCACATTTAAAAGCTGTGCAGCCTCAGAGAACAAACCTCGACATGTTAAACGTCTGTCACTGTGGCGTTTCTGTTGTGTTTAATTGTTCTGACTTTATCTTCTGATGCTCTTAACTCACGCTGTAACCTGTCTTTTGGCTGCATTGCATCATGGTCCGCTGAGGGAGCTGTCAGTGAAGAAAAAGTGCATCTTTGCCTTTTCCATCAGAGTTCTCGCTCTTCAAACCCGACAGATCCTGATGAACTTTCAGGTGAACTTTCTGAATCAAACATGTACAAGAAGTCACATCATCTGTTTGACTCTCAGTCAAACGTTTTTTCTGGCAGAGCTGGAACATCAACAGGAAGGCAAACAGTGAATGAAGGAAACTTAAAACGTTGCATATGACTAGTGTGTCTAATATCACACTAACATGATTTAGCATAACTCATAACTGCATAACTTTTGGCTTTTAAACCATAAACATCTTCATTTTCTTACCTTCAGTGCCTTGTGTGTATTTATTAAACAAAAGTGATGTTAGAAATGGCCTCTGCTGTGATCTTATGTTTTCTTTTATTGCAGTATAGAAACTCTGTGTGGTGAATTAGAAATTGATATTTCAGCCTTCACTGGTAGTGTGTGTGTATTGCATTGACTTTAGCCATAAAGGACTGAGCCATTCCACCTTAAAGGTTCATTTTGCCTCCAGAATAGACTGTTGTGTTGCTGTGAGCAGGCTGCCTCTACAGGTTTATTACCTTATCATATGTACTTCATTCATTCATTCATTCATCAGGGACACGACACATGACTTTACATCAATATGATGAGCACATGTCAGACTGATATAATAATCTGCAGCCCCCGTGCAGGGTTAGGTTATACATTTACGGTAATAAACAAAACATATAAACAAAAAAGTTCAAATGTGATTTGATTTTATCAGGTGAGTTTTGTGTTACTTTACCTGTAAAGACAAATCCTAAAGGGTTTGTGTCTCTCATAGGTAATTCATGCTTCAGCAATAAAGAAAAACACCAGATTAAGACGATACAAAATAAAATGATAAAATCAGGAATCAAATCAAACACGCCAATCATTCATAATCTGCAGAAGTTTTATAATTAAAACCAAATCAGACTGATGAGTTGGAGTCTTATATTTTCCTGTGGATGGAAACATCGAGCACATCTGCTGTTGGTTTTCATACGATGTGCTGCTGCACGACGTCCAGGACTCCCAGGAACACGTCCGACTCCCTAAACTGTTCACCACCTGCTGCATTCAGGAGCAGCTGCTGGAGAAACACCTGAGGTAACTCCCCAAATGCTCCCCGCAGACGACTGAAACACAACCCAGAATGCAAAGCTGCTCCGCGGGGACAGAAATCCAGCGCGTGACCTTGACCTGCAGGAAGCAGCTCCACCTTGCAGCACTCGCTGGCTGGCTGGCTGCAGCCGCTCAGAGCCCATTAGCTGCTGGCAGGTGGTGTGGATGCTGCAGAGCTCGCCGCCTGCTTTTAGAAATTTTGTTTAATCACATAAAATCATAAGCAGCGAGCATTAGTTTGTTTAATCACGCGTGTCTCTGTCTGCGTGAGTCAGCGGAGGCAGGAAACAAACTGTGTCAAATGTTCATCATAGCTGCATTAGAGCTCGATCTGTCAGACGGAAAGTGGCAGGTTGAGAGTCCACGGTTACACAGCTGTCATGTTGGATTAAGATGGATTATTTGTTTGGCGGACAAGTAATCCTGGGTGATCTCTGATTGGCTACAACATCCCTGCGTTGTGATTGGTGGATGTGGTGACAAAGCTTGTGTTCCTCCAACAATCAGCCACACGAGTTGTTTGTTTCTATTAATTCTGCATCACTTGTCAGTCAACCTGAGATGCTTCAGCTTTATTTAAAGCTGAGAGTCGGAGTGTGTGTGTGTGTGTGTGTGTGTGTGTGTGTGTGTGTGTGAATCACGCAAGCAGCTTCAGCACAGCGACTCTTTGTGTGTTTGTTTCAAACATAAGTGGGATGGATGCATTTGTGTTGCACCTCTCTGGTCTTTCAACTACCCAGAGAGCTTTTACAGCACAGGCCGGCGTTCACGTGTTCACACACTGATGGCAGGCAGCTTCTCTGCAAATTGCAAACTGTTAACCAGACACTCTCACACACACTCACACACACACACTCGCACACACACACACATTCGCACA
The DNA here is from genome assembly GCA_029814665.1 of Acanthurus lineatus. Lineage (NCBI taxonomy): Eukaryota > Metazoa > Chordata > Actinopteri > Acanthuriformes > Acanthuridae > Acanthurus > Acanthurus lineatus. Next base: position 12,761,421 of record JAPZDV010000017.1, read on the forward strand.
GCAATCGAAAGCAACCATCAGGAGCAATTTGGGTTCACTTTCTCGCCCAAGAACACTTTAACATGCGGACTGCAGGAGACGGGGATTGAACCAGCGACCTTCTGGACCTCCTGAGCCACAGCCGCCCCTTCAGAGAGAAAAACGAGACTTTTCTCTTTTCCTGCTGCTCCTTGAATTTACAGATAATTCACAGAAGCTTCATCTGAGACTATGATTATGTATTCAGGCACTCACCTGCAGCCCGCAGAATATTTCTGCAGATTTTCTTCTGTTGAATGAGGAAAAGAAAAGGATCTTTTCTCTTTGCTCTCTTCTCAAAAGTACATCAGCTATTCACGGCTTGAGTGGAATTTAAGGTTTTTGAAGGACTTTAGTGAGATCACCGGTGAGGTATTTGGCTAAGAGACAGAGGAGGAGGAGGAGGAGGAGGAGGAGTGGTGAGCAAAGACTCTTCCTCTGCCTCCACCAACAGTAAGTTTTGTAGTTGTCGTCAATTATCTGATCACATGCAATTTGACTCTAACTCAAAGTTGATTCTTGACCCTGAAGGCACCAGCGACAAGCGAACAGTCAGTCTCACCCAAAGGTGCTCAGGATTATTTTGATCCTGTGACATGGAGGCTGATATCTGAAGACATGATTAGTGTCTTTTCCTGGTTTTAAATCTTTAATACACTGGAATGATGTAATCATCTGACATTATCAAATTATTAAAGATGATCTAATAATCAGTTTTGCCCACTTGGTCGTTATATCCACATCACTGATGATTATTTATCAAATATCTTGTTGTGTTATCATTTTGTAAAAGCATCAGTCTTTATTCCCACTATATTGTTGCAATATTAAACTGTTGGGGACAAACTAACCTGGTAAATCTAATGAAAAGATTCTGTTCTGTTTTTCATACCTGCTTATCTGGACTTGTTGACTCGTCACAACATGGAAAGTTGTGTTGAAGTGGCGTCAGACGGTCGTCTTGTGACAGTTTCAGTGATCCTCTCGACCCAAAAGCAGACAGAGAGACTGAGGAGACACTTCAGATGTTTCATTGGAGGCCTGGGAGAAGATGATTTGTGCCGGTTGGCAGAGCGGAGGCAGAGTCTCAGACCGTGAACGGACGGTGATGAGGGCTCTAACAGGAGGAGTCAGTCCTGGATGAAGACGTCCTGGATGGAGTGACGGCACGAGGAAACAGAGGAAACACGGAGTGTAAATGATCCACGCTGAGTTCGCTGTGTTTTCACACTGTGGAGGCTGATTAGTGGATCCAGATCTGCTGAGATCTGCTGAGCCTGATTACAGAAAGCAGTGCAGTTAAAGAGCCGACGAGCCGGAGGAACGACACACCTGATGCTCTGAACAAACAGAGAGGAGAGAGAAGAAGAAGAAGAGAGCATGAAAACACAACAAAACACAACAAAACACAACATACGATCCATCTCACCTTCCTGCCTCTGATCCTGATTACAAAGTCAGTTTACAGACATGAAACCTGAAACATGTCGCTCTCAAACGTGCTGTAAACACACTGATATCATCTGTGTGAGATGTGTAATAGTAATGGATTACTGAATAAATGGATAGAAACACACAATAACAACATGTAATTTATGTGACTGGACTGTTGAGTGTAAGCAACATGCTAAGAGGAGGTAAGTCTCAAGGGCAACGACCTCTGACCTCTGAACGGAAATAAAGCAGAAATATGACATTTATTACCAAACGCTCCTCATGTAGATGTTTACATTGTCTCTTGTCAAAGTTCTGTCCCGTCTGAATTGTTTCTAGGTTTCTGTTGTGTGTTTCTGTTGTGTTTCTGTTGTTTTTGTCGTGTTTTTGTCGTGTCAGCTCTCAGTTTCCCTCCCATGCTCCTCACTTCCCTCCACACCTGTCCTGCATCAGTCTCGTCAGCTCTGTCCTGCAGCCAATCATCTTCTTCCTGTTATTTCATCTCATTTCCTCTTTAGTTTCTCCTTCTGCTTCTCGTACTTTATCAGTGTTAAGTCCAGATTTTTTTTGAGGTCAGTCTTTGAGTTGCTTTGCTTGTCTTTTCCTTAAATCTCTTATTCACAATACAGATTCCTGGTTTTGATCCTACCTGTCTGTCCACCTGTCTGTCCACCTGTCTGCTGTGTTCGAGTGCTTCCAGCTGCTCCCATCTTTTACTGTGATGAATTTTAGAAATTAAATTAATGATTTTCCAAATAATTTAGCAGACAGATCTTGGACAGATGGCTTTAGACACGCTTGCAACTAATTCCTAATTTCCACCAAAACCTTCTAATTTTAGTCCGAACTGTGCAGCTCGCAGAGAGGCCGGAGCCTCGGGGTGTTTTTGGGCGAGGAAGGCGAATCTTGGCTAAATTTAAAAGCAGGCGAGGATGCTTTGGGTGAAACTGAAGTTCAGGAACAGTTCAGCTCTTACGGAGACGTGCACTCTGAGTGCCTTCTCATTAGCATGAGTGATGGAAACTCTTTCTGATTTTACAGTCGGCCTTGAATTCATTTTCACTGTCTCTTTTTCCAGCCCCATTAAAGTGTTTGCAGAGCTTTTCAGGCAGTTTTTTAAGGAGCAGAGAGGTTTGCTTTGGGGGTGCAATGCTCCCTGCTGATCTTCACGGTGGTAACATCACATGAGCCGATACAGATCACAACAACAAGCCGGAGAAGATGCACGAGCTGTTTGTCCCTGACCTCCTTCACTGCTTCTCTTTCTGATGCTTCAGTCTGAAAACCTTCAAAAATGTCCTGTAATTGTTCCAGAGTTTCCTCGAGAGTTATTTCCTTTGGTCCTGGAACGTAAGAGCAGGTTTAAACTGGTTTAGATCCAATAATTTCATTGGAATAAATACACTGTGTAAGCCAGGATATATTTTAGTCAGTGCACAAAAAAACCAAACACAAATGTGTAAAAAATAAATTCACAATAATAATTAAATGCAATAGATCTGCAGTCAGCAGTGTGTTCAGAGTGAATAATAAGAAACTGCTTTGAGATTATGGACCTGTAAAAGGAAAGAGTTCAATTCTGGCTCCAACACTCAGATCTGCTATAAAAATAACACATTTTGCATTTTATACTGATTTTATTTAGTGTTATTTTCTCATCTGTTTATCTGAACAAAATGCTGTTATGTTTTATTGTTTGTTAAAGAAGGAGGGCATTGTCATATTTTGGCCCAAACAGCGTTTTTTCCACCGAAGCTTCTGCGGTCGACAGTAAAGCTGCGGCCGCGGTTACACAACACAAATCAATTTTAATGTAAAGTGAAAAAAACACACAGATTAAATATAGCAGCTATGTGGTGTTAATCTCATCAAGTGTGCAGGTGGGTGTGGAGATCAGGTGAATGGGAGAGGAGGGTGTGGAGAATGGCAATGACTGGATGAGCCATTGTTACAGGACCAAAAAGGGAAGAAAGAGGTTTAAGAATAAAATGAGGAAGAGATGTGGTGTCACATTATTCTGAGCTAAATTAGCAGAAACCTCGTTGTTATTCTTAGTCAAAGACGTCAGAAAATCCCAGCAGATTTAATATCTTCCACCCAGAAAAAGTCAACAAAAATGGTGTCAAAACGAATGCGAAGCCTCCACTGGCATCATCACAAAAACATGCAACATTATCACCTCTTTCAAACGTCTCCACACTTTTCTCCTCCCATCGTTCTTGAACAAGATAAACTTGGTTTCATCGTTCAAATAACGATGAAGACTAAGCAGGTTTTTCACATCTGTAACGGGAACATGCTCTGAGCCAAAACGCTAACACCAAACCATGTTCAATAAAAGAACAAACCTGAAGCTTTAATGTCACAGTGACTCTTGGATTAAACAGAATCTGATGTGGAGAAGGTCGGAGGTTCCCTCACAGATAAGAAAGAAAAAGCAGAGACATTCTTTCAAAGGATGCCAGAATTTATGGACATTAAACAGGCTGCATTTATGTCGAGCTCTTCCTCGTCTTTCCTCCACTCAGAGTGCTTTACAACCCAAGCGAGCACTCATCCGTCCTCACATTAACAGCGGGTGGCTTCTCTACAAAGCGCCGACCTGCTCGTCGGGGAACTCATACACATTCAAACGGATGGAGCAGCCGTCAGCAGCAGTTCGGGGCTCAGTGTCGCTCCCAAGGACACTTTAACATGCAGACCGGAGGAGGCGGAGATGAGTGGAGGACCTGCTCCGCCTCCTGAGCTGCAGCTGCCCTGTTTTTAAGCATTATTTCAATCTACTGTGGGTTTCTTGTGCATCATTTCCTGTGTTTGTTCAGGAAGCCGCTCACCTCGTCTCATCCTGACTGTTTTCTGCTCATCCATCACTGTCTGCTTTGTGTCCGTCACCAAACAGGACAGGAAGCAGCTCAAAGACAGACAAAGAAATCCTACGTTCAGGACTCGTTCATGTTCACCTCCACAGGAAAACACCTGCCACAACTTCTCTTCCTCTAGTGGGCGCTAGAGAGCAGTGTATGAAGAAACAACCAGACGCAACCAGGGACAGTTTTCTTCATGAAAAGGTAATTTAGTCAAACAGTGTTCTAGATTTAAAAGCACATGAATACAATTTAAACATGAACTTAATGTCGCTGTCGATTTGAATCATGCAAACACGTATAAATCATCATAAATCATCACTGGTTCCCAGTCTGGAGGTTTTAACTCTAACTGGTCCTGACTGGGAGTCGTCAGAGTCTTCAAAAGGTCCTTCAGGTCTTGATTTTAAGGAGTGAAAGAAAAGCTGTAGAGCAGAAATGATCCTGTTTCATCGGACTGACCTTCACACTGGTTGGCCCTGATTGGGAGCAGTTTTGCGTGTGTGTGTGTGTGTGTGTTTTGGGGGGGGCAGATTTCAGGTTTGCTGTGAGTCAGCTGCTGATTGAAGGCAGGTGTGTGTTTTTAAAGTGTGTCTCTGCTCTGTTGTCCCTCTGTGCTCCGCCTTCCTGCTGATGGCGAAGGCTCGGACGAAACCGCCATCTGATGCTCCGAGACGCCATCAGCTGACCGGCGGGAAGCGACCGATCCGCCACACAGCCGACTCTGAACTTCTCCTGTGCGAGCACAACACTAACTGTTTGATAGTCGAGGGATGAAAGCACCAAACTGACCTTTTAAACTTTTATCCTTGATTTAATATTTTCATATTAAAGGTCCTGTGTGCAGGACTGAGGAGGATCTGATTGTAAAATACGTCACAAATGTAATTTAATATTCACAAGTATGTTTTATTGGTAAAACCACCTGAAACCGGAGTCCTCGTTGAGGTTTACCTGACTGTTGGATCCACTGACTCCACCAGTTTCCATACAAAGTGAATTCAGAGGCTGGAGACGAGCTGTTTGGTATTCACCGAGGCCTGCAGGAATGTTTTCACCCTGCAATATATTTTTTAAGCAGCATCATTTTTTTTTTGCCTTCATAAATTAATTTTTTGAAGGAATTCAAACTCCCTGAGCTATTTGCCTTCTGCTCTGCTGCATGGTGGGTTATGAGTCCACTTAAGTTTACCAGCAAGGCTCGAAAAATGGTGATAATATTGGACATCCAAAGACACAGACTCAGCTTAAAGGTGCTCCCTCCAAAAACACCACTCTCTCCTCTGCTGCAAGCTTTTAGAGTAGTTTTTGTAGAAGTAATCTTTAACATATTTTACCAAAGAAAAATCACCCTGATGTCTCAGTGACAGAGGGAAGCATACGTCTCATCAGCATTGTGACAGAAAAAAACAAGCTTAATTATTGCATCCTGGGATATTTGAGAAAGCTGTAATCTAAACATAACACCCCCAAAAACAGCTTCAAACTAACTTTCCCTCCTGAGAAAATGCAGCATATGTTTATTTACATCCATGGGAAGCCTCGGCGTGTTAACTGGCAGTGTGTCAGTGGTTTTCTTTGAGATGCCGAGCACATTCAGAGCATAGAAAACGCATTGTGATGCATATAAAGCGAGGTGTTACAGTAGGTCTGACACTCTTTGTTTGCACTCAGCAATCTGCAGCTAATTTGTCTATTGAACACTATTTCAGAGGATGTTAAGGGATTTCTATTGTTACTGCGCTGCTTTAACTCACAGCTCGTGCAATTGTTTTATTGTCCCGAGGAACGGAGCGACCAATCAGTGACTGCCACAGTTTCCTTTGTCTCATATCCACCAATAGATCCACCAGAGACCCTCTGCGGAGGAAACCATCACTCAGCCCCCCTGATTCAAAGTATCAGGCCTGTTTCTTCTCTTTCATTCTTCTCTAAAACACTTGAGAATACTATCTTCTCTTTCTCCCACCTTCTGCACGAGTCGATCAAAACAAGCTTCTTGACCTCCACTTGTCTCATTTCAATCAGGCCACTTGACTCAGACTGTCTGAAGACTGAGAAACCAACGCTACAAGAGCTGCCTCTTTCTTTTCTGTCTTCCTGTTGGACCTTAAAGCAGCGTGAGCGACCGAACTGTCCTCTGCACCGTCATACAGCTGGCAGTCTCCAGGCTTTTCCTCCTCACATGAAGCCTCGGGGGGGTCACTTACAGGATACACCGGACAGAATCTGTGTTTGAAACTTTCACAGTCATATGTAATGAACCCTGGACAGGAAGCGGCTCCCAAACCTCATGTGTGAGGCTTCAGATCGAGCTCACAGAAGCTGCCTCCTCAAATCAAACCTTCAGCGCGTGAAGTTAAAGTTTGAAAATGTGAAAACAGCCTTCTGACATCAAACTCTGCACATATTTTACTCGCTGAAGCCAGAAGATTCAACGAGAAGAAAAATCTTTTCTTTATCAGAAGAAGACTTCCACACAGAACTTATTTATAGCTGCTGCGTCAGACCGCAGTTCTCTTATGATACGCTTAATAGTAGCTGTGGCATAAAATATTGATGAGGCGATATATCCTATTACTTTCCTCTGCTATGTATTATTGATACTCTGCTGCCAAATATTCCCTTGTCAATTTAACTTATCACAGTCACTTCCTCATGACATGGATCCGGATTATTCTGCCTTCTGGCTGTTTGGCCTTTTTGAAAACTTTATGTCTGTTTTACATTGGAATGATGGCACACATCAACATGAATGAGCTGAAATCAGTGTGTGTGTGTGTGTGTTGTTACACACAGACGGATGCTTTTGCAAAGTTTCAGCTTATCTGTAAAATTATAAAGTATCACATTGCTGACTTTCGCCTGGTGACACAAACAGCTTACAAGAAATAAGACAAGGTTCAAGCATTATTCATCGTTTTTTTCCAAACTGAAAATTAACTGTAAGGGTTTAATACTGTGAATAATAATAATATTTAATAATATTAATGATATTAATAATAAATAGCAATATAACCAAATAATAATAATGATGACAAAAAGGTAAATCCACAATAAAACAAGTTTGAACTGCCTGAAAACTGAATATGCTCATGATGTTTCCTGAACTTCGTGTCCGACTGTGTTAATATTTTAGAAAAAAATGTTTCAATGATTTCAAGAATTTCTGGCTTCTGCAATACTTTTTTTTTATTTGCACTCAACGTTTCTACAGGCCGAATGTGAGTCCGAATGGATTTTTTGGTGATATTTGCTGCCCTCAAAACCAGGCAGTTCCTGAGCACATGACCCGTGCAATCACTGCTTTACAGTCAGTTTCCCGAAGCCAGAGAGTGCAGTGTGTGAAAGTATATTAAGGAAGGGAGTCGGCATGGGGGGAGGGGGACGGGGGGGGGGGTTAATCAGCCACAGTCGGCGAGGCTCAGGGCAGACCATCAGTGGCATTCAGCTGCCCTGCACATCCAATGTGAGTGGCATGCAGCGGCCCCGGCCCACTTCTCCCCACTGAGAGACCATTTATGGGCCTCGCGACAAGAGGAGGACATGCATAAAACAAGGCTGCGCCCCTGGGGTTAGTGTGCGGACGGGAGGCATGGGTGCAGAAAATTCACTGACACAGAAAGCCTCTTATGAAACCAGAGAGGGCAAACAGAGAGGAGAAGCGTTGCCGGACACATGGAGGGGATGATGGATGCACCGGCGGCTCTCAAAGTTCAAGGATGAGCGAGAGCTGGTGAAGAGGTTCGGCACGATTCTCTGGAAAATTAGTGATGAATATTCAAGCTCGGAGTGAATTTCAAGAGAAAATCTTGGGGTGAAAATAACCAACTTGAGAATCCCCATCGACTGTGAGCGTTTACATCCTCATACATGTGATATAAAACCTGTCATTCGACTGGAGGAGCGAGGAAAAGCTAAATCAGACTGAAGTTCGAGACTTTTCCTCCTCTGTTCCTTCTTAAGTTTATGCTGTCAGTTTCTAAAGTATTTTGACAGTGAAACAATTTTCCATTTTCTCCTTTTCAAAGCACCACAGTGGATTTAAAATGAAGCAAACAAGGTGTGAGGAAACTTTCAGCTTTAACGAAAAAAAAAACACTGCAACAACCGTTTAGGAACAAGAGATTTTAATACAGGAGTCCCCTATTCTCACAGGCACAAAATAATTGGACTATTGACTGACAAGCATTTTTATTGCCTGCTGTGGCCTGAACTCTTGTTATTCTGGGAGAAAAATTAAGCAGAAAAGGTCTCGAGTTGATTCTGTTGGTTGAATTTGTGTTTTGTGGCCTTTTAGATTTTTTGTTTCACTTATATTACACAACGCTGACTATTTGTACGTCGTTTAAAACCTGTTTGTATGTTAAATTGATGCTTACACTTTATTGGAAGGTGCTGAAATGCAGTAAAATGGTAGTAAAAGTCCTGTATGGCTGTGATCTGCATTTTCACCTTAAAGAAGAACATGTTTGATCTCTTGCTGTTGAAGTTGTACACGCCCGTATTTCAGCTTTCTGTTCCTCTTTTGAGTATTTTCAGTCTTGTAAAGTGTGTTGTGAGTAATAAAAAATGAAAAGGAAATGCAGACAATGCTTGCTCTCCATGCACAGCCCTCGCACACATGCAGCTGTAACAGCGATTCGTGTGTTACAGCGATGCAACGTTCACACGGAGCCTCGCAGTCCTGTGATATCATCTCCTTATTTCCAATTCTTTTCTCTGCTCTTGAATACACCATTTCCCTACTATCTCCTTTTTTTTCCAGCAGCCTCCCTGACCTTCATCTCCCTGTTGATATCTCAGCTGCAGCAGCATCATATAACAGTCACATGGGCTGCACATGAACAGTATCAGTACCTTAGTGGGGGGGGGGGGCACACTTGGTAACAGAAGTTGATGACAAATGCCACAATCTGCCTCCTGGTTCTGTGACGTGCAGCTGCAGATTTGTCATTAGCCACCCAGGGAAGCGTGAGGGCAGACTGGACCGGCTGTCGGACTCGGTGGACGTTTTCTTGGAATGGTGTGATGAGTTTTAGGGTGTGATCAATACCCCCACCGCCTGCCATCCATCTGTAATGCCTCGCTCACTTCATCCATCACGTCCAGAGCTCTACATGTTCCCCACTAACCATGCCGCATCTCCAGACAAGAGCTCTCCATTTTAATGGATTCTTACTTCCCCTCCAATAAGCCCACAGAGGAGGAGGGATATATAGAGAGAGCTTTCTTCATTAGGCAGCCAGGGAATCTTAATCAAAAAGCTATTTGCCTCCTGCAATTGATTTGTGTCTCGGTGTTCAGATATTACTGTGAAAATTCCCTCTGAGCTGGGTGTCCTCCTCTGCATTAAAGGTGATTAGAAGAAACGGAGAGTCTAAATCCATAGACAGAGAAACGGAGCATCTCTGAGAGAAGTTTTATCCACTACACAGTCTGTTATTACACCAGAAATCCTCCTAAAAGCATCAACAAATGAAGCAATATTGTGAAAAATGCTATGTTTTGTGCCTCTGCATCAGCGGTGGCAAAGAACACAGCAAATATAACCCAAACACAATCATGTGTTTTTAAAGTGGAAGCTCAAACAGAATGTTAAAACATGTCCTCCATCAAATCCAGCACATCTTTACATTTCTGGACCAAACTCTTTAAGAGGAGGAACAGGCCTGTGTTTCAGAAGACCTGAAAATTAAAGTGTTATAGTCAGTGATGATGCTGAAATGACGAGGCACATGATTTAAAGTGATGATGCAGCTTTTCTTTAAAACAGCTAGCTGGGTAGTTTGTCTCATAAAGGCTTTGTAGAGGATGTGATGAGCAGGAAACGGGTGAAACATCAATTTAGGGTGAACTATCCCTTTAAAATCAATACCAAAATCCTGAGCCAGCATTAACAACGACATATATTTCATTTTATGAAAGAATAAAACAAATCTATAGTTCCTTCGTATTATAATAAAGAGTTCAGCATCACTGCTGTTGCACATTAAATGCATCGACTCAATGTTTGGTGTGTTTGGTTACTGGAGGTTTTAAAACAGAATCTCCTCTTTTCCTCAAAGAGATATCCGAGTTTTAATCAGAGGGGCCAAACTTCGAGGTATTTCCTCGATCGAGCTTAAGCTCAGAGGTCAGAGTGAGGAGAGGGGCCTTGAAGAAGTCGAGGTGGATGCAGCACAAAAGGCTCGAGTGTTCACTTCAGGACTGTGCTTTATGTTTTATATACAGACACTTTTTCCCACCTGATGCTCCTGAAACTGCGTCACATCACCGGCATACTGAAGGTCATGTCAATGCCGTGTTCGCCTGCAGTAAACAAAGGGAGGATATTCTGACGGGTTTGTCATCCGAAAAGAGCTTCTGCTTACCTGCTCACAGCCACGCAGAACATTCACACACAGGAAACCTCGAGACAAAGGCATCACAAAACAAAGGGGATCTTTGAGAAACTGAAAATTAAAAAGTGAAATCGGTTTCTAAACACAATCCACTGATTGCCAAAAAATGAGAGCAAAAGGAAAATTTAAAATACACAAGAAAAAGAATTCAGAGGGCTGAAAAAGTGCTCTGTGCTGTTCTGACCTCCAGAAATGGACGCCAGTTTAAAAAGACGTGTAACATGTGACGTATGTAACTGCATGTGAAAACCTGGAGCACAGACTGTTCGCTTCACGCACCTCATGACATCGATGTGGAGAACAGCAGCGTTCTGTGGAAGCATCAGGTCTCTTTGCACAAACAGATTCATCTGATCTGAGCTCTGCAGCAAATTCCTGCGGTCAGCAACATGTTTCCAGCTCCGTCCCTTGATCTCGCCGTGGCTGTGGACCCAATCCAGGTTCTCCAGGACACTTAAAGAAGAAAACATACGAGAAACGTGTGTTGATGAGCTCTGAACTTCGTGGCGTGGTGACGATGTTTTTCAGCGTGTTGTTGGTCTGTGGAGAGTCTGTGGGGTTTCCTGTGCTGTGAGTCCTTAGCAGGGGCTGGGCGTGGCCTCCTGGTGGAGCTCTGATCCTGACACACCTGTATCTCATCAGCATCGTCAGATAAACCCTGGTCTTCTCATCACAGGTCACCAGTCTAACACGTCTGAGTCGGCTCCTAAAAAAACATCTCATGTACTTCCTGTGTGAGTTTCAGTGTGTTTGTGTTGTTGTGTTTGACTTCCTGTTTGACTTGTTTGTCCTGATGGCGTTGCAACTTCATAAGGGAGAGCAAAACTTTCTCAGCTGATTTTTAGGAACTGACTTGGCAGTTTCTTATCTCAGAGAGATGCTTTTATTTTGACAGTGTCAAGACTGATGTCTTAACTTTGAGACGGAGCTGAGAGTTTCACCGTCTGACAGAAGGACACTGCGGTGACAGAGGAGGAGGGTTTTTTGGACAGAGAGGAACCAGAGCTGTCATTTAATTGGTCACATAGCAGCAAATGTCAGAGATGAAGCGCCGGTGGAGACGAGCTGTAATTATGTTCCTCTTTTCTAAACTTCTGACCGCAGAAAAGAGCTTTTACAACACAAATCAGCATCCACAGTTAACGCACACATTCACACAGTAATGACAGGTTGTTTCTTTACAAAGTGCCGACACGGTCATCAGGAACTCATTCACACGTCCACAAACCGTGACGACAGTGCGAACGGATCAAGGACACGCCGACATGCAGACCGGAAAAAACAGGACTCGAACCACTGACCTTCTGGTAACGAGACGATCAGCTGGAGCCTGAAGCGTCTCGTTTTTGTGACAAACTCCCGGTCAAAGACTCAGCACAACACAAACTCAAACCAGTGAGCATCTTTCTGTTTTATCAGAGTTTTGCACGACTTCACAGCCTCGTTGTAATTGGACTGTTTTAAATATATTATTACAAAAAATCAAATATGTTCACGATGCCCTGGACCAGATTTCAAAATAAGACTTATTCTTTTAAGACTTTTATCCTCAGTGGAAATGATCTGTATTTAAGCAGGGAGACGTTTCTGTG
>JAPZDV010000017.1:12773832-12792605 GCA_029814665.1 Acanthurus lineatus
GATTATAAAGAGGGAGGATGAGACGAGGGAGTTTTGCAAGAAATCTTTGAGGAATTAAGGTGAAACTTTGTGGTTTCGTGGGATTTCTGTGTCATGAAATAATGAGGATTTATTGCAACTTTTAGTGTTTTTTGTTTCATTTCCATGTTAGATGATGAACAGGTTGAAGCAGGGACGTTGTGTTTAATGAGCACAGGAACATATGCTGCTGTTTGCTGCCACAGGTTTGTTATTGCAGGAGAAAACTCTGAAAAACACGAAGGAAACATCAGTTTGGTTTCTGTCACTTTGCATCCAAGATGGAAGTTCAGAGACTGGAGAACAACACAGCTGAGGGGCGGACAAAAAAAACCAAACACCAGGAAACTAAACAAAGCTGAGAATTAAAGAGAGCAACGAACAGACGAGACCGAACAAAGACAACGTGGAGGAAACTGAGCGCCATGAAGAGGAGGTGGACTGATCACAGGATCAGGGACAGGTGTGTGAGGAAGAGCAGGTGTGTGATGAAGAGCAGGTGTGTGAGGAAGAGCAGGTGTGAGTGATCAGGACACAGGAGCAGAACTGAATTGACAGTTGAGAGAGATTTTAAACTAAAACTGGAACAAACTAAGTGTGTTGACTTGAGATGTTGCAGTAAAGCAGCTTTGAGCAGGTTTGCAAAGTGCCATCAATCCAAAGAAGAAGCGACAACAAATGAAACAAGATGGAGGGCAGTTGGGTTTGTTGTGCTCTTGGTTTTTTGAAGATTATTGACCTGATTTGCGAATAAATGTGAGTGAAAGAGCAACAAGAAGGAGAGAAAAGAGGTAGGTAGCTTCTTTTAATGTTAAGTTGGCTTATTGTAGTTTACAGAGGATCGTTTGTTGGTTGAAATGTCCAACATTTGCATTCATTTGATGGGAAAAAGATGTAAATATTCTTTCTGTTTCATTTCTGCCTGTTTTATTTCACATAATGTCATTGATTGCAAAGGAAGATTGAAGTGTGTTTTTACCGTAACTGCTGCAATATAAGGTAATTAAACAGTTATTAGCAACCTAAAAAGAATGTGGGACAGAAAGTAAAGTGAGTTTTGTGGTTGGATGTTGAAGATCCATCCCCTCTTTCCTCCACATCCGTCTGAGCTCCTTCATGGCGTCGGCGCTCATTAACCTGCCTCTGAGGATTAGACTCAATTCAGCTGCTTATATCCAGGATTTAATTCTTTCTTTAATAATTTGTATGTTTATAATCTGAACCTCTGGTGGTCTCTTGAATCATTCATGGTAGGACTGATTCCTGACTAATGGGCCTGTCGATTACACCTCACTTTCCACTCGAATAACACAGGCGGTGTTAAAGCACCGGGGGAACAGTCATCTTCGCTCGCCGCAGCAGAAGTTCAGCTCACACTTCGGCAAATCGTTGCAGTTTAGTCGATGATTCTTTACTGTTGAGGACTCAGTGAGAGTTAGTATTGATTATCTACTGCAGAAAGGAAAATATAAAGCAAAAAGGGGCCCATGAATACTCTGCTGAGGGGGAGAACGGTGACAAACAAGCTAACGGAGCATCAGCATCTCATTCCCACAGTCCACACTCCTCTTCTGTGTTTCTTTCATTTCTCGCTGTTATTCATCTCTTTTAAGATGTACACAAAGTGACTTAAAGCCTCCATTGAAGCCAGCAGACTGCGAGTGAACAACTGTTTCACAGAAAAAACTCTGTCACTGTGCATCAGCGGAGCAGCATGAGGAGGACTGCTATCTCGCTTTACAGAGACGCCGTTCTGCTACAGCTGCAATGAAGGCAAATTAAATATAAATGCATGCAGTTGAGAGAAAACCACTGTTTAAATAAAAGAAAATAATCCACTAAAGGTTTGAATGGGTTTAATAAAAAGTGCCTCGGGCTTCTCAGTGAAAACATCAAGAGAGCTCGTCTCCCCTGATGCCCTAAATTATGTATCTGGGCATCGGTTTGATGTGGTGGGAGCCACGTTTCCATCTCATAGCAGGAACTGCAACACGCTAAAACACACACATCACTCAGTGCACCCCAGCCCAGGTTTAAGTTCCCCACCGGGACACAAATGTTGTTTCAGGGCAAAAGCATCTGACCCACAGCGAGGCTTTTTTTTTTTCAAATACAACATGTCAGGGCCTCAGGATCTTCAGATTAAATCCATCAATCTTTATGTTATAATGTGTTTAAATACAATCTTTAACGTCAGTCTGAGAGTCCAGTCGGGTTTTAGCTGCTGGCTTTTGGATGAATGTCTTGTATAAGTTGTTCACTTTGATACTTGTTTGCATAAGTTATCAATACAGGTGATTTTCCAACAAAACATGAAGCCTCTTTGTGCAAAAACAGCTCATTCTGCAAAATACAAGAGACATCAAACAACCAGAATTTAAAAACCACTGAAATGACAGCAGGAATTAATTCTTCTAAGCAGTGAAATCAAGGTTTCAAGGCAAATTGAGTACATTTCTGCATTTGGAATGTAGGAAAATAAAACTTTACTGCTCTTTACCCCGAGGAACCCGAATCTCTGACCGAATGGAAGAAAAACAAATTCCTCATGGAGAGTCAAAGCTGGCAGCGAGCGAGCGAGCCTTCTGCAGGATCCGTCCGTCATAAATATCTGCCAAGGAAAGCTGCTGCATGCCAATTATTTTGCTGGCTGTTTTAACATGGATGACAGCCGCTTCGGAGATAAAACACCATTAACCCTGACTGCCCGAGGCCTGCATGTTAAAAAGTCCAGTATCCATTTTGAACAAACCAGCATGGAGATTAAAAGAGGACAGCAGTTTTACAGTTAAAAAGTGTTGTGTTGGATTGTATTTAAAGCTCAAGAGGAAACAAGCAAATTAAACCTTATGTGAGTTTTGTACTTTCAGATTCCTGCATGAATAGAAAAGTGAAGCATCAGTAGCATCATCAGCCCCCCCAGTAACTCCGTATTCAAATCGCATCGGGTCAAACAGGCCTTGAACATTTTTAATCAGGATTCTTTTGACCAGTTGCTTGAAAGTCTTCATCACCGGTGGAGCCCGAGGCCTCGAGCTCTTTCAGTGATTTGTACTTAACCTCGGGTAAAACTATGGATTCCTTCCACTTCTTCTGAACCTTGTGCTGACTAAGTAATATGTTAAAGCGATCGGTGAGAAATGTAACATGGCTGATCTGCACAGACTTAAAGAAATGTTTCCCGTGATGATAACAGGCCCAGGGCTCTTTCTAATATTACATTTCTGGAGCACAGATCTGACAGAAAGGGCTGTGATTGGAGGCTGAGAAGTGGCAGCACAGTCTCCTCACGTATCAAACAGAGAGCCGCAGCTCACTTCGCATTTATGAAACCACGTTCGTCATTAAAAATCATTCAGTGCGTTTGCAAGCTCTGAGTGTTGAATTAAAACCATCCAGGGTGATTGACCCATTTCTTCTCTTTGTCCTGGCTTCTCACAGCCTTCATGCCTTCCCAGCATGCCTTTGGGTCATTGCTATGAGATGTCTCCTCTTTTCTGCTCTTATATTCCAGTCTAACCCTCTTGATGTCAAATCTTGCCTCTTTTTTTAGCCATCATCATAATCCTACACAAAGGCATCATGCTCACTGTGCGGCGCATCCCTCCTTACTTTGTTTAACAAGGATTTATTCATCGAAAACCTTCACATGTTGGCGTGATTGAGTCTTTCAGACAGAGAACATCAGAGGAC
The DNA here is from genome assembly GCA_029814665.1 of Acanthurus lineatus. NCBI lineage: Eukaryota > Metazoa > Chordata > Actinopteri > Acanthuriformes > Acanthuridae > Acanthurus > Acanthurus lineatus. Next base: position 12,777,544 of record JAPZDV010000017.1, read on the forward strand.
CTCAACCCTTTTTATCGAGATCATTCATAAGGATCTTTGAAACATTCCAGTCTGCACTTTCAAGGGCTCCTTTAAGTTTCTCAATAGAGTTTTTTTAAGACCCATCTTCACCTTTCTGGTGGCTGTATTTATCTGTTTCAGAAGTGGTTTTGCAGGTTTGGATGAGAAGGACGGCGATGTGGTTTTATGAGACGATGCGGAGAAGAGCTGCACACTTGTGGGAGCATAATAAGTATAAAAAGCATAATGCTGGGTGTTTGAAAGCAACATGTGTCTCTCACAAATAGGCTATTTGTTGCTTTAGCATTAAAAAGCCTGATGAATAATAAAAAAAAGGAATAAATAATGTCACACATAAATGAGATTTACTCCTGTTGTGTGGCGATGAACGACACACGGGGGCCTGCAGATAACTGTGCCGTTTGCAGCTTAGCAAGATGTTTGCAAGAACAATAGCATTAACCACAATAAATAAACAGGCTACGCTTGTAGTCACACTCCCCCACACACACACACACACACAGACAGAGCAGAGAGGAGATGCTAGCTTAGCTTCAGCACAGGTTCCCACACACAGTGTCTCTCAATGGGCCATAAATGTGCTTGTAGTGACTGTCGGAGCTCCAGAGTGTGTTTTCTGTCCCGACAGCAGCTGCTTGTGAGCTCTGATTAACAGCTTCACATCTTTGTGCATGACAAACTGAGCTGGGGTCAGTCTGCATCACACACCGTGCAGCCACGAGGCCACAACTTCCAGGTGTTGTTACACTTTTTTAACATTTTGCGGGAGGGAAGGTGGAGGGCTCGATCATACAAGATGCAATCAAAGCTTTAGAGACTGTTGCACTCAGACTGAAGGCTGCTTTGTAGCAGGTGTCAGCTGTGAGTCTCATGCAAAGGTTTTCTGGATTTGTTGCTTTTCTGTCGTCAGTATCTGAGTTTTACATGTTTCTGTGAAGCTTTTGCAACTTTCTGACTCTCAGCAAACTGAACATAATGTGAGTAAAACTTTAGTAAACCACCTTGTTTGTGGAGAGTTAAGCCTGAGTCTGTTGCACAGATTTCATCTTCAGTGATGTCGGTTTAACAGAGAAATAAACAAATCCCATGATTCCACAGTATCCTGCTTGTCCATTTGTAACCATGGCGATAACACAACGTTCACTGTGTTTCCTCCTGAAACACAGAAATTCTGTCTGTGTGACATCTGACGTGATTTAACTTAAACTAACAAACACATCTATGGCTTCCTGCTAAACACACCTTCACACCTGCAGCAGGATTAATATCAGATCTGTAAACACGACTGATTCTCCTCAGACCCGCAGCAGGACACCGGCCTTTTACAAACCCTCGTTGTGAAGGCGTCTTTAATGACCCAGGAGCCCCCGAGGATCCTAACGGACAGTGAGAGATGCCCCTTGCCCTCCTATTTAAATGTGCATGTTAGTGATCCGCTGAGTGGCCAGGAAACAAGCCTCTGAGCTCCGTCATCAGTCTCACATCTCAGCGGTGATCATTCACCCAGAGACAAATCGGCGCTCGGGGGGGGCAGGAAATGTTTCCCCACCAGGTCGTCACCTGCTGAGACGTCAATGACAGTCAAACCGGGACAACACATCAGTTTACACCTCAATCTATCTGTCCCCCGTGTCCCTTTAAAGCTGGTTTGAAGCAACACCGGCAGTTAAATAAGTTGGGTTTTTTTTTAGGAAGTGTTAATGTGACGGGATGCAGATCTACTGGAAAAAAGTTCTAAAAAATCTGCAAAATGCTCCTTTAAATGAGTGATAAAATGGCTAAATTATCTGTTTTCTGAATTTCGGTGCTTCACTTATGAGGAAAATGTAGCTATGAGGCTTGAAAAGGATTTTGTTAAATTGAAAATAAAATAAAAACTTGTCTGCGCCCAACGCGGTCAACAGAGAGGCCGTTCGATTTGGTAAAAAGTTTAACGTTGTGATGAGAATTCTTTATTCTAAATAAACTTTCCTTCCTTTCATAACCTCCAGTCATTTTCAGCACACAAGCACTTGACAACTAATTATGCACCCGAAGCCACGACAGCAATACATAATCATCTCAAATCAAGGTCCATCTACTAACTTCCCAGAGATTCCAACTTCATCAAGGTCTTTTTCAGTGAATAGAGACATTTTTATTTGAAATCAAATGAAAAAGTTCCTTTTTAGTTGCATAAAAACAGTAAAATGCTGCTGAAAAGATTAAAAAACCTGAAGTTGCAACAAGTCCATTAAATTAAAAGACAAAAGATGTAATTTCTTCACAACACTTTAACTTTAATGATCAAGAGTTTAAGCCTTTTCTTCTTTACATTGTGTTTACTGCGGCAACTTTCTATATCCTGCATATTTACATATACAACCCACCATCCAATCACAGCTCAGCGTGAGTGTGAGTGTGAGGGCTTGTTGTTGCTAATAAAAGCTGCAGCCTCGACAGAAAACATCCACATTAAAACAGTTTCCTCTGAGCTCCTCAGCTGCAGGGACGCAACCATCGATTATGCATCGGTTACATTTGAAATATTTGAACTGATTTTGCTGCATGAAGCAACACTGTGAGGGATTTTTTATACAAACTAGAGTTTAAAAAGGGCAGTTTATCTCAGGCTTTGATTGCTAACAATACATGTGAGTAGGATGTGTTAACTTTTGGTTTTTACATGTAAATGATCTTCTCTGTTTGCTTCCTTTTGTGTTTTCAGAATCTGATATTTTACTTTGCATAATGAACATCTCGAGTGCAGAAACATCCTGATGCTTTTTTAAAGTTTTAACATCTGAGCTGCATCCGATGTGTGTACGATGAAACTTTAGTCATTAAGAGGTGGACGGAGCAGGTGGAGGCACATGGAGACAATGAGATCCAGCTGATTAGTGTGTGAACATACACTGAATGTATGACACAAGGTGCAAAGCAAAGTGAGTCTCACACTCACACACACACACACACACACACACACACACACCAGGCTGTCAGCAGCAGGAGGCTGCGGCCTAAAAATACTGTTTGTTCATTAAATGATGAATGGATGAATCCCAGAGGAGAGAAGAGTGTGTCAGCAGTGAAGACACACACTCCGAATTATACGGCTGCTTTTCTTTGTGACAAATAAAACAAAGACAGAAACGGGGGCTTCTCTCGGGGGTCTGCATCGCAATGAAACTTTCAGACTCCGTGTTGGACGGCCACACTTTGAGCTGGCTGTTTCTGAGCCAGCTGTGAAAAACTGGGACGCGACATTTCCTTAAAAAATATATATATATGTACACATTAGTGATTTAAAGAAACAGGTGTTAATTAACACACCGCCGGCAACAAACAGTCATTAACTCCTCAGTGAAGTTTAACAGAATCAAACCTGTTTGCACTGGATTTGCCTCCTCTGGCAGACAGTCATTAGGTTTCATCTGAGCTGAGATGTGATGTGATTGGCAAGTGACCGGCATGTGATTGTGGAATTTTATCAATGAAAATATAAACTTTTTAATGTCACATTTATTCTGTTTATGGCACACAAACGTTTCTTTATATTGATGAACTCAAACCAGCAGGTAAATGAGTCCACATGTTTAATTAGCATCTCAGTTTTTCATCCCGACGTCGTCACATATGAAGTTTTTACCAGGAAGAAAATGGATTCTGAGCAAAGGTTTTTCATGGATTACAGGACAGTGAATGCATCATGATCACACTGATGTCTGTCTCTTTACCAAACATGCAGGAAACCCTGGAGTCTTTGGTTGGACGTCATCAGTGAGGCATTCATTCGTCTCCTGGGTCTGAACCAGTTCAAGGTAACGCTGTTCAGGCTAAAAAAAGCCCCTGAAACTTCTCTGATGTGGTTTATGCAGGGAGACTGATTGGGACAAATCTGCTTTTTGTGTTTGGAAATATTTTACAGAGACAGTTAACAAATTGTAAACTTTCTGGTTCATTTCTTCTGATGCTTTTCTCTCAAGTTCTGCAGTTTCTGTTTGGTTTCCTGAAGCTGCAGAGCTGTGAGCATCTCGTTCTCTCTTTCTGTCTTTCTGTCTTTCTGTCTCAGGCTTCTCTGAGCCGGACCGTCCTCCATCCTGGGACGTTTCTCTGTTTGTGCCTCATCCATAAGTTTGGATCTGGATCATTTGCTCTCAGGAGACTCAGCCTTTCATCTTCTCCATCCAGTTTTCATGTTATCCGTCCTCTCTCCCTCCGTGCCTTTGATTTTCTCTCTATCTGAGCAGCTGCTGTGACTCCTCTGTGTTTGTGAGTCCTGATCTTGTGTCTCAGGTCCTGTTTACCTGGAATCACCTGACCAATGCACTTTCATTTAAACATCTGTATCTGTATTTTGCATCAGTGTTTGCATGCACTGTGATGCTTGAAGAGGCATCTCCTCTGTGTTGGTCTCTTTGACTTTTTTACGAATCGGATGTGTGTGTTTGTGTGTGTTTGTGTGTGTGCAGGGGGGCGTCTCCATCCAAATGAAGTGTCAGCTTCAAACTGGGTTTTGTGATGCTGGTCTTTATAAATAAAAAGCGGCTGAGAAAAAAATGAGGAACCAATGAAAGTGTCCTCTGAGGTTGTGACTGAGCCAATGAGCTGCAGCAGCGACGTTTCCTCAGGCTGCTACTGAAGTCTCTTCTGCTTGAGACCAACAAACACTGAAACAAATGCACACAAGGGGAAGCATGTGTGGTTGAAAGCCCCCCCATCAAATGAATTGATTTTGCTCGGTCACGTAGAACTCTCTTTAGCAGCTGAAGAAAAAAACCTTTTGAAACTGTCAGTAAAGTTGAGTAAACAGCATGGCTGCCAGTTTTATGACTTTATGGTTGTGCAGTAACTGTACATGTGTAAAAACTTTGGTATCTGTGTGAGAAATAAAGAAAAAACAGGTTATTTAATTATCATCTGAACAGACGTGAACACTTTTCACTTCATGAGAAAACAAGAGCAGGGGAACAAATGAGTCATAATTGGAAAATTTTAAAAGAACAGAAAGATAAATGAGGCATCTTTATTATTTATGTGTTTCTGAATGCTTACAGGACAGATACTTTAGTGGCAGTAATGGAAAAAAATGAAAAGAATTTGAGAAAATCAGTGTTAAAACTCTGATATTCTGTTCAATGAAGCGTTTTATTTAATGGATTTGTACAAGAAATCATGCCTCCTTAGCTTTAAATAAAGTAACGCCCCGGATTCAAACACATTCACATTACAAAGTTGGCTGCTGAGCTCAGAAAGGAGCAGATTGGAAAAATGGTGGTGTTGAGCAGATTATAGTGTGCAGACACAAAGTACTTCCTGTGTGTTTGTCAGGTAACGAGCTCAGTGTTAACGACCTCAGCTGGGTGCTGATTAAGTGGGTGCTCCAGAGTTTGCAGAAAGCAGAACGTGATATCAACGGCAGGAGAATCAAAAAGCTGTAGCAGAGAAACATGTGAGACTTTGTGAGTCTTTCTGATGATATTTAGCAGATTTCTTCAGTCACAGCTGCAGATTCACACGCTGCCCTCCATCACTTCTCTCTGCCGAAGAAAGAAAGAAACCTGTGAGATAAAGTGTCAAATATAGATTTTAAACTTTAATCCACTTTTCAATTAAACATGAGCTGCAGCAGCAAAGGGAAAGAAAAAGAAAAAGGTTTATATGACATGACTTGATGCTGATGATAATGTTTGTCTGATTGATGTGAAAATTTTAATGTGACTTATTGAGATTTAAAACAGATTAAGTTTGTTTCAGCTGCACTTCTGCACCTTCAGTCTCCTGCCAGTAAATGAACTCATGTTCATCTATCAGACTGTAAGTATGCAGGTTATGTCGGCCATGTTGCACAAACACTTTTGTCTTCTAGAAATATTTCTTCTAAGTTTTTTCATCGAGATGCAGCCAAACAAATTCGCCCTAATTGAATAAAGTCATTGTAGCAGTTTAATGTTGTGTGATGATCCAGTTGTGTTTTGATGCAACGTTCCAGCTTCATGCTAATTTCAAATAAGCTGGAGTCAAATTAAGGGTAATTCACATGAATCACAGGGAAAAGAAGCACAACAATCAGCCACTGAACTCATGTGGCTGTCCTGATTGGGCCTTTGTCAAATCTGAAAGGATGTCAGCCAAAAAGTCCAAAAATAGACCAACAGCTGGCACTAAATCCCAAATAAAATGCATGTTTAACTGGAGAGTCAGATATTTAAAGGGACTCGCACCAGATACTCCACATGCAGCTTTTTTTAAGCACTAAGTTGAAATATTTTAACACAATGAAGGACTTTCCTTTTCTTTTTTTTCCCCCATATCTGGATTTATAACCAAACACCTGCTAGACTCACATTCCCAGCAGCCTCAGCAGTGCTGTTTGTTTAAAACAAGGCAGATGTTTTAACCAGAACGGCTCAGGATCAATACAGAAATCCTGCCGTTTACAGTCAAAGCAACCAAAAACACGTGTTGCAGGTGAGTGTTTGTCTTTTTTGAGCTAATTAAAAACCTCCAGCAACTTCCTCCTCCAATAAAATCTGTAAATATGTGTGAGAGAGAGAGAGAGACTGCATTTATTTATGCATGCAGTCGGCAGCAGAACGTCACCATAACTTCCCAAAACGCAGAAGATAAAAGGTCAGGATGTGGTGTTAATTATTGTTCTGTGTTCTTCTCCACATCCAAAGGTCACACATGCAGTCCAGGTGGAGCAGAGCTGTTGGACGTCCTGATGAATCCTCTGCTCCTTTACACATGTTAGTGAAATTAAAAGCTCAAAGATTAATGAAAACGTCGAAGTCTGAAGAGTCTCTGGAGATTTTCTTCTGTCCTCTCGAGTTTATCACTACAGTTTTTAATTTCACTGCTTTAATGTTCCATGATGTTTTTTTGCAGGGACATCACTGCTGAAAATGCCTCTGCTGAACCAAGAACGAACGTCGATACTTCAGGAAGAAGCATCTGCATTAAAGGTCGGAAAATGGATGAGCAGAGACAAAACAAGAGGACAAGAAAGATGGGAAGGAGACGAGAGCTCCAGGCCACATTAAAGGTGCATTCCACCTCATTTCATACATGATTCTTCATGTCTTATGTGGCTGTTTACCTTATTGTATGATCTAAAATCAGCTAACAGCCTTTCTCTTTTATAAATCGGTGTGTGTCTCTCACAATGTCTGGCTGCATCGTGGCCTTTCCACGTTAATTAGTTGGAGGTGATTTAGAATTCATGAGTAAAAGCTGGTAACATCCGTCAGGAGCAACAAGAGCCCCCCTTCAGCCAACCAAAAGTTCCACTTCTTTAAGAAATTAAGGAACTTCGGATGCATCCCAAGTTTGTTTGGTTCTGGAGACTTTTTGTGCATTCAAAAAGCTCCTCTCGCAGGCAGAATGAGTGTGTAATGTGCACAAATGAGCAGCAGTCTGTACACGCTGACAGTCCATCAAGCTAACAGAGGAAGGATGCTCTGCATAGAGATGATGCTGCGAATGTGGATGCTAAAGAGCAAACTGCTGAGGCAGAAAGGAGGCTTCAAACATGAGGGGGGAGTCTATATTCTTCTCATGTATAGGACCAAAGCGCCGGTGCATTTTGCTTAAATTTATCCCATTCAAACTTGTCCTACTCCCTAATTGAAACCTCTCTCCTTGGGTAGGCATTACATTAATTCTTCCAGACAGAGGCTCTTATCAAAATGCAGCAGGCCTACTCGGGTAAATAAAGGTCTGGCAGGGGGGAGGCTGCAGCGCCGTGCGGCTGAGCTGTGGGCGCATTTAAAAAAGATATTAGATCCATTCTAATTATGCTCTTGGAAACACGGTGGCATGGCCTTCGCCATGTACAGTAGAGGTCACAGAGAGAAGTATAGCAGTGATTATGAAATCGATTGCTTTCCACTGAAGGGCCAATGAATTGTAAAAGGCCAATTATCGTGACAGCTGCCTCAGCTAATACTCGGCGGGGTTTTTACTGCAAAAATCAGTTTGTAAATAAGACGGTTCCACATGAGCAGAGCCGGAGCTGGACGTGAAGAAAGCCGGGAAAGCCCTAAAACACATATGAGCATCACATCTGCCAAAGGCTGGACTCTGTACAGGAAACTGCATGTTCTTCTTCTATGGTGTCAGGGTCAAAAAAGGCTCCTCAACGTGGGATTTGAAACATCGAATAGATCGGACTGTTTGCAATAGAAACAAGTTAAAACAAGGTTCTTTACAGTATTTTTAGCTACATGAGAAGTACATGTAGTATTTTATTTGGCTTTATCTCTCACTGTGTTACAGTATGTAAAAGTAAGACCATGTGTTTCATCTTTTGACAAGATTGTGTTTTATCTTCTCATACTTCATGTGTAAGCTCATTTAATACACCTGTCTGCACCGGCTCCATACAGGTGTATGTTTTACCTGTGCGTAAACATGCATAAACATGCATAAACATGCATAAACATGCATAAACATTCAGCAGCAGCCCATTAAGAGGCACTGAATCGATATATTTATCTATATCTTTTGACACAGGCAGAGTGAAGTTTGTTGCTTTCTGGTCAGATTCAACCACACAAACCAACATGCCTCTTTTTTCTGAAGGTTTGAAGGTTTTACACCTTTTCCGTCGTGCACGGTGCTGGTCATTGTTGTTGTGGTTTGTAGTGAAACAGTCAGTCAGCAGACTGACGTGTCCTCACGCCAGCTGCGTGTTGCAGCCGCGTTAATGAGGTCGTCGTCTCTGTGAAGCTGAAACATGGCTGACATTACTGAGAGCTGCTGAAAGTTTAATGCCAGGTGGTAAAACACTACTCGTAAATAAAGTAATACTGAAATCCTTATACTGCTTTCTGTACTGCTGAAAGTAACTTGCCATCCAGGGAGTCCAAGTTACTTTTGTCTGCTACATGCAGCAAATATCAGCTAAGGAATTAGTTTGTTTCAGCTGTGATTGGTTTTACAAATGGAGCATTTTGATATAATGTGTTATGGTATGATATTGATTTTATTATTCAAAGTGTTTTGTAGTATTTATTGTAGTATTTTCCGTATTTACTGCTGCTGCTGATGGTGGTGTGTGGCTCTGTTGGCTCTTCAGATTATAAGCCCCTCCTTGACCTTGACCTAACTGTCACATCATCTCCCCACTGAAGACGTCCAGTCGCAGAGCTCCCCAGCAGGGTCAGATTAACACCCTGCAGGACTCTCAGGATGGAAATGAGCTGCTGGCTTCGTCCCCACTTCGCTTCAGTCACTGCGTCCTAGAAAAAAATGCACATTTACTCGCATCTTTTATTCCTGTGTGTGTGTGATGATGCCGCTTGAAATATTTCAGCCCTGATTTTTTTAAACACTAACAAGCGCTTCACATCAGAAAGCAGAGAGTCAGTGAAAAACAATGAGCTTCTTGCATGAGTCATGTTTCTCTCATACATGACCTTTTTACCTCAGAAACACACAGAAGAAAAACACTCTGCAGTTATTTCATTTAGTTTTTCCCATTTGTTCTTCGGTCCTATTAAAAATAATAAGTTGGAGCCTAAAAGCCTTAATAAACCCATATAAGACCAGTTTTCCTGCATGTGCAAACACACAGACATGTTTCCAATAAAAACATAAAAATTTAAAAGAAACGTAAAACACAAAACCATAAAAGCTCAGTTCAATGAGAAAACATGCAAACAGACAAAACAGAATCAGAAACAAACTAAAAAAATCTCTTGTTTGATTTTTACATTGATAATTTGTGCAGCGTTTGGAAACTTAAAATAAAAATGTGAGAAAACACACACAGCTGGATGTTTGGGTGTGTTTTCTGTCAACTCAGATACAATCCAATTCACCAAACACTGAAATAAACCAATGAAATAGTAACTTTATTATTAATCATTTGTCCAGAACAACTTCCAGAAATCTAAAGACAGATGTGAAGTGAACGTTAACGGTGACGAGGTCGACGTTTCCTCCACAGTTTCCGTTTCTGCTGCTGTTCACTCGTTGTTTTCTTCCTTCTCAGACTTCTTCAAGCGGCACTAATCGCTCCTATTAACCAGATCGTCATGTGATGCTGTTTAAGATAATTCCTAAATTATTTATCAAGGCTCTTTCTGCCCAGTGTGACAGAGCAGCTCCTTTTGTTGCATCAATTAACCCGACACGGTTTCAGCATTAACTTCCTGGACTCACACTCGTCATAAAGCACAGAGAGCTGATCGCTTCGCTGAGCAACGTCAGACCTGCAGGAGGAGGTCGGTGTTTCTGCTCCATTCAAACCCTCCAAACAGCAAAGTTATTCCAAGGACTGAAAACACAAAGTTGATGCAACATAAAATGATAAATTGTTCGAGCTGCTGTGAAAGTTTGCACCACCTTTATCATTCAGAAATCAGAATAGTTGGCAAAAATGCCACAGAGCTCAATCTGCATGGAAGAACCTGTCAGAGGCTGAGATCTGCAAAAAAATAGCTTCAGAGTGCTAAGTCTTGTTTTTATCATCTTGTTGACCTCTGGAGTGAACGAATGCTGCACATGATGCTTTTTTATTTCAGCTTTTTATCTCCAGATTTAGATTTTTTATTATAAGTTAAGTGTTAAATAGAGCGGTGACATTTTGAAGGAAGTAGATGGATCGTGCAGCTGCTCCTGTTGTTGCGTTCGCTCCCCCTGTAACTCAAACAGATTAGACTGATGATGGAAAATAGATAAGAGGAGATAAATCAGGTTGAGAAAGGTAATAATGTGAGATTTATGGTTTGTGTACACGCTTCTGACAAATCAATTTATAAAAAAAACAAGTGATCTCGTAAAAATACCACTGAAACTAAAGCTAGATGTCAAAATTCTTATTTAGATTTTGTTGCTTTTGAAGCCTGAAGGATTGTATGTACACACACACACGCACACACACACACACACATTACACATGCTTGCATTAGCAGACGCAGCGTCTTCTCTTTCTCTTTCACGCTCAAACACACAGGCACCTCTCTCTCTTCCTGACTCAGTGTTTAATGACTGTGATCGTTTGTAACGGCTCCAGAGGTTGTTTATCGCCTGTCACACTGATGCCGCTCTGAACCTCACACGACGTCACGGCGCCCTCCGCACACTCAAAACACAGAGAACAATGTCGTCTTGCGTCACAGGTAAAAAAACGAGCATGAGGTCGCAGTTAGTGGAGTGTTTCTGTATGAAGTGGGATCGAATCAGACAGGCTTCAGTGTGAGGAGAGCTGAGCTTCACCAGGCTTTGCACATGCAGAACAACGCTGCAGCAGCCCACCACAACAAGGGGCTGAAAACACATTCAGATGAGAAGAATCTGGGCCTGACCCACTGAAACAGGATGTGGAAAGTATCTCAGTGGAGCAGGACTGTGATTGGACAGCACATATGAAGCGTTGTGTTTCGAGCTCAGCTAGCTGCTGGCTTTTGTGCGAACGGCTGAGATGAAAGGATTTCAGGGAACAGCTGGCGGAGCAGCGAGCGCCGGCCAAATGAATCTACTCCGAGAACGCAGACGGGCATGAGATCAATAGTAATTAGATTCCTAATGTGTTTCACTTTGCACAACTTTGTTTACATGCCACAAGTTTGGCTGTAAACTTCCCAAGGTGAAAGTTTCTGGTGAGAAGAAGACGTCAAAGGTTCGGGCTCTTCGTCCCTCTGGCAGCGTTGTGGCCGGCGTGTTTGATGAAATCATGGCGTCTCTCTGAACGTCTGTTCAAAGGCAGCGAGTCACAGCGAAGTTTGTCTTCATTTGCATTTCACTTTGCCCCCCTGGAATTGTTTTGACTCGTCATCTCATTTGCTTTTTATTCGTTTTCATTGCAGTCATGAGCTAATGGAAGATTTGCAAATACGCCGTGACACGCAGCGCGTGATTAGCACTCCGCTAAGAGTCGCTTGACAAGTGTGCCGGCCCCGTGTCTCAGCACGCCACGCGGCAGATAAGCGAAATGAGAGCTGTCACCAAACGGCATGCAAATTCGAGTAGTTCCAGGTAGAATCATCTTCTCAGTAAAATTGGTTTGTGAAGAAAAAGAAGCAGTTTTAATAGAAAACTGACTCACATGAGAAAAGACCATGACAGCAGCTTGAAAAGTCTCGTTTCTGAGTGTTTAAAACCTTCAACATGGGGTTCCTGCTGCATTTTTTATCGGGTTTTCACTTGTTTATCTACCAGGTATTCAGATTACATGAGTAGACATATTCTGATGCACCGCAGTTTTCACTATTTGATTCTTTACTTTATGGGACGTTGCACTTTGTTCCAGTCGAGCCATTTTTTACATTTGTTTAGAAGTCTACAAAGCAGGTATTTGTCAGAAAAACGTTAATTTCAGTTAAATCCAAGTGATCAATCAATGTGCTCACGTGTAGTAAAAACACGCTGAGCCTTTGTGTTCGATATTGTTGAACCGTTGACTAATAACACACTCGTACTGAGCTTCAGTAAGTCTTTATTTTCCAAACTCTGTTCAGATTCAAGCCAGGATGTGGAACTTTGACGCAGAAATGAACCTCATGAGAAAGAAAAAGACTCGTCACTGACCTGCTGGACGAGTTCACGTGGATCTTCTGAAGCATCATGTGAGAGAGTTTGTGCCACGTTGATGTTCATGTATCAACAGAGTGTGAGAGTCATTAGCTCACAGCGTTGTGTGACTAACAGGACGGTCATTATCTCCTCTGCGCTGTGGATGGAGGTCCTGCTGCTCCCGACAGGAAGCCTCCTCATCATCCGGCTGCCACAATTCAGCTCAATTTACCCTCATTGTCATTTTCCCTCCTGGCAGAGCGCTAAATCAATTTCAGGGTTTTTCATTTGTCCCGGGGGGATCATTCGCTGCTAACTGGCCCTGCAGCTGAACCCTGTCAGTCAGGTCGTGGGGGTGGGACGTTGAAGATGGTGGAGGAGATCCTGGAGCTCAGCTGCAGCGTTGCAGCGGCCGCCAGCCGCCCGTGGCGTGATGTCAGCCGCTCTCAGGACGACTGCATGTAGCATGAAAGGCGTGTAATCCCCTTGATGCTAATCTGCGAGCTCCATGTTGATCGTGACCCCCCCCAGCAGGAAGCGCTGGTCTCTTGAACTACGCTCATGGTGGATGATGATGAGCTCGCAGCAGGAGATGGAGATGCTGCAGGAAGTCGTGTCCCTCGAACGTCCTGAGGTCAACGACTCTCCAGGACGCCGAACAGGATGAAGCTCCACCTGCAAACGTTGGATCAGAGCGACCGGACGGACGAAACACCCCAGTTACTACAGACTGATAAACACCGTGAGAGGGTTTAACGAAAGGCTGCACAGAAACAGTCTGCTAAGCCTGCTGCTCTTAATGCTACTCAAGCTTTTTCTGATTTATCAAAGCTGCAAAAATCAATGCTTTTTTTTTTCAAATTGACAGTCGATCAATAACTGTCCGATATCAAGAGATGTCAATCAAATTACCAGCTCTGCAGTTCCACTCACCTTTGCAGAATTGAATCTGTTGTTTTGGTCTGATCAGCCTCATTTTCAACAAAGAGAAAACATTTAGAAACAGCAGAGAACACAGCTGGAAAAGAGTTTCAGCTTTTGTTCATCAGGTGACACAAACAGGTTCCCAAAATAAATGACACTGTTGCTTTATGTCACCTGTAGGTTCACTGATAAGTTAATTAAACTTTCTTTCAGCAGCAGCAGTCTGACTCATTAATTTATGTGCCTACATGAGAAAGAACGAGATGTGAGATTAAACGGAGTGTGTGTTTATTCGTTTGGAGTCCGTTTGTTCACCTGATGAGTGTGTGTCCGGTGTTCACTCTCATTAAGCTCTAATCTCACCGACTCCATAGATGTTTGGCTGCTAAATGCTGCCTGATGTTCAGCAGCTTTCATCTCTGACTGTCTGCTGTCAGCTGGTTCACGATGAGTTCGTCATATCAGAGCGTCGGTGTTTAAAAAAACGAGGATGAAGCAGAACTGTGGGCTGAAAACACAGAAACTTTAACAAAAAGAAGCTAAAAATACTTTGCATGTGTCACTTGATCTCATAGTTCTGTAAAATATATTTGTTTGTACTAATTTCCTCATAATGTTTCTATAAACTTCATCACCTTGTTGTTGCAGTTCAGGCTTCAGATGGAAAACGTGTTGAAATCATTCAAAGCTTTTCATTAAAGTGTAAGAACAGATATTTATCATAGAGTCGTGTATTTTTCTGCAACTGTCTCCTAAAAACCTGCTTTTCCACCCTAATGATTAATCTGATTTCATGCATGATTGCAAACACACATCACACACATGAGGATGGATCCGAGTATCCGAGTACACACCAGGTCGTCCTCATGTGTGCTCACAAGTTTGTTGGAGGCAAATCAATGAGCTCATGTTTAAAGAGTTTTGTTAGACTCAAATCCTTGTTCTTGCTTCTTTGATGAAACTTGGAGTGCTAACTTCGGTGTGTGAAGCTGCTTTCATTCAGCCTCAGCAGCTCTGCTTTACATTTTCTCCATCTTGTGTTCATATAGTGCTTATAGATTAAAGAGCTGCTCAGTTTGGCCGCGGTGCAGCTTAACTCCTTGTCAATAGCTCGTTGCTGTTGAGGGATCTGTTCCAAACAGATGATGTAGTCATTTGTATCATCGGGCGTCTGGCTGTTCAGAGGGCAGTTAAACGATAGATGATATCAGCCCCGGGCTGGTTCAATACCTAATTTAACCTCCCTCTCTACTGTCTTAAATGATAGATCAATCAAACACGGCCATCGACTTGATTTACATTTTAAGCTCAGCAGACACAGTCGCACTGCCTCGCACAGAAACGTCTTCCTGCTTAAACACAGATCATTTCCACTGAGGATAAAAGCCTTAAAAGAATAAAAATAAGTTTTATTTTGAAATCTGGTCCGGAGCATTGTGAACGTATTTGATTTTTTGTAATAACATTTAAAACAGTCCAATTACAACGAGGCAGTGAAGTTGTTCAAAACTCTGATAAAACAGAATGTGAGTATTTCTGTAATTAGAATAAACAATAGTTGGTGATGCACACTAGTTTGAGTTTGTGTTGTGCTTAGTCTTTGACCGGGAGTTTGT
>JAPZDV010000017.1:12793744-12823061 GCA_029814665.1 Acanthurus lineatus
GCAAGGCGCCTTTTGTTATCCTTTTGTAATAAATAAACTTCAGTTTGCTATAATTCTGCACTTGGGTCCTGCCTCCTCAGTTCAGACCTTAACAAGTATATCCTTGAGGTCGGTCTATATACATGTGAAGTCTTGCTTTTGCTATTTCAGCGCCACCTTTAGGTCAATGAGTGTCATTATAGGATCCTGAGCGATGAAATTTGCAGCCAGCGTGCTGATTCTGTATGTGTCCGGGTCTTTGGTGTCTTTTTCTGCAGAAATACTTTCAGCAGATAAAAATTAAAGTAACAAAAAGAAACTGTATTAACTGTAAATCTGTAAAGGTGCACTGAGTTCACAGCGTGGCCTGCTGACTTTCACACTGCAGGAGCTCACAACAGATGGGCTGGAAGACGGAGACGTGCACACCTTGATACCAAACAAGTGACCTTAATGTTGCACAGCATGTTCGACCACTGAAACAACACAGTTTTTACTACCAGCACCGACGCCGAACATGAACTTCTTTCTGCATGTGACTGTAAAATAACTGCATTGAATTCAGTGTGTGAATAAAGGACTCATATATCAGTGCAGCTGAAGAGGAAGAGAGGTGAAAGAGGTTAATGAGGAAACCCTCAAAAAGGCTAATCACTTTACTCACCAGGTGCAAGAGCTTTGCTGACGCCACTCCAACAAATCTGCAACCAAAAAAAAGTGAAGAAGACGAAGAGGAGGATATAAAAAAATCCCACATCATCCTGTTTTCCTCGTGACTGTTCAACATTTTCAATGAAACATTTGGTGAAATGGAAAAAAAACAATAACAGCTCGACACTGAGAGTCACTGCAGACTCACTGTGTCCCTTCTGGAAGAGTTTGAATGAAGACTTGAAGACTTCTGGACATAAAATTGTGAACAAATGTTGCATGTTTTGGTCAATATAAACCAGCAAACTTTTGATTTTATGGTTTGTGGTGAGAAGATGATTCATCACAATTTGGTCAATTTGCTTAAAAAAATTCAGCTGTTTGGGACATGTGAGATTTATTTAGAGATGTTTGGAAAGTGACATGTCTAGAAAATGAACATATCATGTGTCATGCATCTCCAACTTTTTGAATTATCACTAAATTTATTCAAGCTTGAGTTCAATTATGCAAACCACCAGCCTATTAAGGTGAATTCTGGTCAAACACTTGGCAAAAGAAGCAAAACAACAACGACAAAAACAAGAGGAATCCCCGCCTCACATGCTGCTTCCTGTCTGTCAGGAAGTAAGTGATTCAGTGACAGGAAGTATCAGGAACAATCATCTGAAAGAGGCTTCTGTGGAGGAGCTACGGCACAAACGTATTAAATCCTGAGCTTAAGTCAACACAGAGTGTCGTGGTATAGATTTCCTGTCTGTCCGGTGCAGGAATCACACACCTGCTCGCTCAGTATGAGAGAAATTACACAGGAGTCTGTTTGCAGGTGGGACAAGATGAGTCTTCATGATCACGGGGGTCACAGGGTTCGAACTCGTTGAGCTCTGTAATCTCCTCCAGAGCTGTTTGTGACCGTGTTACAGTGTTTGAATCACACAGGGACTCTGCAGAGCTGCATTAACCGCTTAAAGTTGTGCAGAAAGGTGCTTTAAAGTGGAGAGCGACACGTTTCCTGGTCCAGCTGGTCTCCAGTTCTCTGCTGCTAAACAGTTGGGATGGTGGTCTTTGTCAGGACGAGTGTGAAAAGTCAAGTCTGTTTTAAGTAGAATAGGTGGGAAATCCAGGAGTGTGTGAACAGGAGTGTGTGTGAGATGGAGGAAGGAGGTGTGTGTGAAGTCCTTGTCTGTCAAACGTGCAGCAGCTCTTGTTCAGGTTGTCTGCTGGCTGATGGGCATCGGAGGAGCTCACAGGTTCCTCCTTAAATGATCTTCTCTTGCAGGCTTTTTTTTTTTTGCAAACTGAAGTTGAGTCCTGGTCTTTTAATCTCCTTGGCGTGCTCCTCCTCGGCCGTCTTAATCTCTCTCTTCAGCTCGTGCTTGGCAGGCCTGCAGAGGTCACACCGTCCACCACATGTGGTGCCGGCGCCGGCGGGTGGTGTAATTACACTGAATGTAAAACTCAATGTAAAACATTTCCATCTCACACACACACACACACCTGAATCTGTGCTGCTCAGCATGAATCTGTGTCCAAAATCACACCTTCCACACATCCTGAGTCCAGCTTAATCACATCAATTCATCAATAATATGTAACAGCCAAGTGATCGATTAGACTTGAGGCAAAGCTTCATTAAATGCTCTGATGCATGTTGATGTTTCAGCCTTTGACGTCTGATTTCCCAGCTTTCAGTTCAGCTTTAACACCTCAGAAAAGGTGCAACTTTGTCAGCTTTTGTGATTAAATTGAACAACAACCAAAGTGAAACATGTTGTTTGTCAGTTTTATCCATATAACACTTCCTGTTTATGTGTTTTCTGAACAGAATTACACCACCTGTGTGTTTACAATCACTGCAATCGATCTGATCCATGATGACAAATCTGTTTGATTGGTTAACCTGAGGCACAAAGAGGATAAGATTAAGTTTAGGACAAGATCCTGGTTCGAGTTAAAACAATGTGTTGAAGTTTGAGGATCTTTGTCATCACAGTTTTTGTTTCAGGTGTCACAAACATCTTCAGCAGGTAAACATGGAAATCTTCTCAGCAGTGTTTTTATTGCAGAATCTCCTCTTTGTGTCTCTGTAAAATACAACTCAACAACTAAATTATCTGTAGAAAAACAAAAACAATCATTTTTTTATGTCTTTATTCATGTTTTGGATGCACATCACACACATCAGATGAGACTTTGTTCCCAGAAAGAGCGACAGCTGTTTACGACAGTTCAGGATTGTGAACAGAGCGAGTGAGCAGGTGGGAGCTCCAACCAAAGGATTTCTGCAGCTTTGCATCACAGTGTTTCCTTATAGAAACCATGTTGCTCACACTTTATTTTCTGTTAAAAACCAGCAAGCTTCTACATCAGAGTTTATGAAGGACTTACAGAAGATTCCTCAGAAGCTCAACAGCACGTTTACACCAACAGGATTCATTTAAAATGTAAAGAGCTGCAGATGGTTGCAGCTCGTCTCAACTTTTCTTTAACACACATCCCTTTCATCACGGTAGAGTAATAATCAAAGATGATTCTTCTTTTGTTTCACTGTGTTTAAAAAATGTGGGACTCTGATGTGAAACCATGAATGAGTCATTTCCATGCAGCCTTTACGCCACTGCAGTCACCGTGAGTTAAGAGTTAAAAGCACACTTTAGACCGGGAAAGGCTGAATGAAATATAAACCCAATGTATGATGAGTGTGTGAGCAGGAAAAGGAAAAAAAAAAGGACATAACTCCACCTTCCCTGAGGATGAAAGGCCAGAGAGGCTTGAAGAGGAAGTGGATGGAAGTGCAGTGAAATCCTATTTGAGCAGCCGGAGGGAGGCGAGGCAGCGGCTCCTCCGCTGGGCCCTTTGTTAAAGCCGCTCGGTTAAAGGACAGGGGACATGTGAATCATGTTAAGTGCAGAAGAAGACATGAGGAAGATGAAAGAGTGAGGACGACTCGCAGCCTCTTCACTGGATTACACTGAGGAGAGGAGCGGCGTCTTCGGCATTTCAATAAGACGGCTTAATGCGAACGGACGGGGAAAGTGTTGCGCTGTATTTGAAGTGATTCCCTGTCTGTGTATTTTAGGGGCTTCCCACTTTGATCAGAAAGTGTCTTCTGATTGACTTTCAAACAACCAGTCAGAGGGGTTCATGTGGTTTTACAAGGAATCATTTCATTTTTCATTTTTCATTTATTACATCTCTGTTTACTCGCAGGCAGTTTTCCTCACTGACCTCTGAACAGCACTGTGCTGTTTACCTCTGACAGGACTCGACACTGTGTCACTCGTGTGCAGAAGCATTCATAATTTAAACAATATGGGGTGCGACTAATGGAGAAACTGTTCAATAAAACCACTAAAAATACACAGTGAAGCTTTTAGTGAACGATCTACAGACTGCACTTGACAAACATGCATTTTACATCAGTTTACCTTCATCTAACCGCCGTGGTACCATGCAGGTCTCATGTTTCTGTCTCTGGTCCAGGACATCAACGTGAACATGAAAAACTTTAACAGCACTGAATTTTTCATCACTTTTACATCAGAACATTGGCACAAGTTTTGAAGGCGAATGGAAAAACAAAAACACAAAAAGAAACATAAAAATTCATCCAAACTGTGATGCATCCATGAAAAATTAGCTTTTTTAAACCTGTTGTTATAATCTTTTAAAGAATGCACTTTGCAGACACAAGGATTAAGTTTCACCGTGTAGTTTTGGATTTGATTTCTCGCTCAGTCAAACGCCGGCAGGCCGAAGAGCTGCGGCTCGAACTCCTCCATGCTCCGCAGTCGCAGCGTGGCCTCCTGGGTGAGGCTGCGGTCCAGGTTGTCATCAGGAACCATCACCACCTGCATCCCTGCAGCCAGCGCCGCCTTCACGCCGTTGGGAGCGTCTTCGAACACCAAGCACTGAGCGACGACAGAGCAGAGACAGACACTGTGATGTTATCCTGTAAGCCAATCAGATCTGCAGGAGTTCAACCCTGCAGACGCTGCAGAGCCCAGACCAAAAACAAACAGGAACACTGTTTCCATTCTCGCTGTAATGAAATTCTTCTGAGGAGCATTATTTACCTCCGTCATCCCAAATATCCATTTAATCTACAATTTGAGAAACGGTGCCCCCTGCAGCCCCACTTCATTAACTGTGTTTATATGTTCAGCCGCCGCACTGAAGATGATCTGAATAATATATTTCTTTTTATCAAACAGCTTCATGAGTTTGTCACCTGGCGTGAGGTCGCTCGCTTCGATTTATTCCCAATTCCAGGCACATTTAACCAGCGTTATGCCGCCACATGCCGCCCTATCTGCCATGAGCTTAGTGGGGCCATAAATTGTTTTCAACAGGGCGAAGACCCAAACACACCTGCAGGCGAAGCAGGAGCTATCTGACCAACAAGGAGAGCGATGGAGTGCTGCATCACATGACCGGCCTGAGTCCAGCTGAGGGTTCGGGAGGAGTTTGACCGCAGACTTACAGCAAAGCAGCCAAAATCTATTGTTTCCTCATTTTGATGTCTCCTCTAGTCAGCTACAATACAGTAAAAAATATAAGAAAGTACCGTATGAGAGGTTTGACCCGACTGAATGGAAATGTTGTAATAATAACACATCGTCTTTTAGGAACCGATGTCATAAGGCGCTCTGCAAACAAAAAGAAGACAGACAGCAGCAGCAGCAGCTTTGTGGAGGACTTGCAAGCAGAAAAAGGGAGTTTTAATAAACAGACCAGACTAAATAAATGCATCTATAATCATCTCTGACTCAGACCTGAGCACACTTAAGCAGCAACGTTCCTCAGCTGGTAAAAACAGGAGCAAACTAAACCTTTTACATGCCGATCAAGACTCAAGCTTGGCTCATATGAACATGTAGATTACACAGATTAGGATTAACAGACAGGAACAAAGAGCCGGGACTTTCCATCAGCCCTGTGACCTGTAATAACCTGATCACGGGACACGCTGCTCTGCAAATAACTTGATGATATGGTGGCGAGTTAAGAAATGACAGTAATCAACTGGTGTTAATACATGTGAAAAAAGCACTGCGGTATTCTGAAATTTAAAATATTTTTCCGAGGTTGGCAGATCTGTTAACATTTGGCCCCAATTAAAACTGACAACGTCCAATTTCTGGAAGTTTAGGGAAGAAGAAAATGTGGCAAACTAGCTGCTCTTATGACCTGTTTTCTTCTGATTCTCATGACCAGAACTTGTGAATTTCACCACAGGGACGAACCTTTTATTCTCCTAAAAGTGAAAGAAAACTTCCTTCCTGTGGGGAGTTTCTTCTTAAAAGCTGCTGCAGCAGTGAATCTTGTCTAATCAGGTCTTTGAAAATGGACGTCATTTGTCTGGAGGAACTCAGTGCGATATGCCGAGGAGAGTTAAAGTGTGAAAAACAGGGAGACTAACTGGCATTTGAAATACTTATCTGTGCACGTGTTGAACAAGGACATCCTGACAGCTGCAGTAAATTAATACAGCTGACCCTTTACCAAGAGGTTAATCATTTTTCAGTATCCAATAATCACATTGAGGAGTGTGCAGACAGGAAGAGGGGAGGAGTGTCTGGCAGGAACAGTTCATATCAACTATTCAACACGACTTAGAGCTGGAAACAGGAGCGGGGGGGCATTGATATGTGATCATACAGATACTCAGGTGACTGTGTAGGTGTAAAAATCAGTGTATAATAACCCACATCCACATGTGCAGATTAAGTGCAGAGAAAAGACTGTGAGTCGTTTTGTTGAGTTGGTTTCAGATTCGTAAGTTAACAAACTAAAATGTACTTAACAGCAGCATCTCATTTCCTTTCGCCGCTCTGCCCCCCCCCCCCGACAGTAATGGGACCATCATCATCACCTCTGTACCAGTGAGACCACACACGAGTTCATTTGCATTTCGGTTCAGATGCTAATGTGAAGTTCACACCATTATTATCGCCTCAGTTTCCACCATCCAGTTTCTGCAAAACGGCAACAAAAACCACCACAGGTGACGTTCAGATGCACAGAGTTGCCTTGTCACAGTTTGGACGTGAGCTGAGATCTGGTCTGAGATCAGCTGAGGAGCCATGAAACCAGCTGGAGCCAATGAGAGAGCAGCAGCAGTCCAAACACAGAGTTATCATGCAGCTATCAGACAGCTATGTTTTCATTTCAACTAAATTATAGTAATAATTGACTTTTATTGAGCCTGGAGACGAGACAGACTCATCAGGGACTTCTGGTTTAAAGCTCTAGTAATGTGTTATTCCTTAATTTAATGAGCAAATGTGAAAATCACAGCTCCAAGTTTCCAATACAAGACAGAAAGCCGTGTAGTGTGAACATTACAACAACGAAATGTCTTTGAGAGTCATGTAACGTGAGGAAGCTCTGGCTTCGAGGAATGAATCCTGACATGTTCTGAATGTTTAAACATCTAAAAAACATCCTCTAACAATCTGTTTCTGTGTTCTGTAACTTAACACAGACTCAACACAAAAACTTCAGTGCATGAGTCTCAGAAATATAAACTTCAAGAGCCTGTTTTCACTCGAAAGCTGAAAGCTGAAACTCTCACTCTCACCCATTCAACATGGCTGAAAGAGCAGGAAGACCGTTTCCTGAGCAAAACTCTGCTCTGTCCATAAGTAGGTAATTGTAAAGTCCTTGGCTCCAAATCACACTGAGGAAGATTGAGCCCACTGTTTCATTCAAAAGGTCATGAGGGCCAAAAAAAGATTTTTTGTGAAGATTGTCTCAAAAACTATGAGACGCTGAAGAAATGAGAAATCATTATTGGCTTTTTTATCTTTGTTCATGTTCAGTAAACAGACAGTTTGTGTGTGTGTGGAGTTTTTCTGCTGTCTGACTCTCTTTTTCACAGTTTGGACCCCTCCCACTTCAAAATATGTCATATTGTTTATTGGTTTTATTTATTTTACACCACTGAAACCATTCTGTGTGTAAATGGTGAACACCTTAAAGTCCAGCTGAGGAGAGATTGGAGTCGTCCAGCAGGAAGCAGTCAGCAGGTCGAGACAGCAGGCTTTTTAAACTTTAACCTTTCGTACAAACTAGTGTTTTTAAGGATACAGAGGCCTTTTTTTTATTTTAGTTTGCATAAAATTTGCAAACCGTCACTCTGCAGGAGAGGCAAATTATAAAGAATAACAAGAACAGAGGTGATAAAATCCACTGCGAAACATTTCTGCCTTTTCTGTTTCTCAGCAAAGTAATGAAATGTGCAAAAAGCAAAAAAAAACAGGAAATCAAAGGAATGAATGCCTAATGCCATGATTAAGTATTTTTAATTGAAAAGTGAGCCTTTACTTGAAATTTGCATTAATTTACCCAACGCTCTCTAAACTGGCTTTAACACTTTAGTTTTGTGAGAAGCTGTGAAGAGTGAATTCATTATTGGGTCAAACACGGATTTAACTTTGTGTTTCCAAACGGTAATTCAGTGTGAATAAAGGAAACAGCCATTCAATGAGCTTAAAGCTCTACTAAAGCTCCTAGAAGCTCAGTCTCATAGAAAGCCTCAAGGACCTTTTGTTTGTCTCAACTCCATTACCCAGGTAGAACAAAGACGAAGCCTTGAGTCTCCTGAAACCCTGATTGACTTCTCGGAGGCCATTGAGCCTGAAACTGGAGGATGCAGGTTGAACAATAACGCCGGAAACACAGAGAGCGCACAATGGAGAGTCTCAGCTTATTATCTTAATTGGGAGCAATTAAAACTGGTAATTGCCAAAAGAGCCGGTGAAATGACCCTTTGATCTGTTTCCAATGTGCTGCGTTCAAACGCTGGAAAGCAGACGCAGATGTGCTGCAGCCTGCAGTGGATTGATGGATTAGATGCTTTAGAAATGGACAAATCTATGTGCCTTTAACAAGTCTGTGCATAACTACAACACTACAGTGTCAATTAAATACTTCTTAAAAGATGGACAAAGCAGAAAAGCCAACAGTAAACTCATCCAAGAAGCATTAGCATGCGTAGGATTTCAGAACAGAAGCTCAAAAACAGTCCATCCAGATGTTAAAAAGACGTACACACATTCATCTCTGCATGAAATGTGAATAATTCTGCTGGTTGTTGACTGACAGCAGCTTTTTCAATGGTCCATGTGAATGTGCATGTTGTTACGCCTGTAATCTCGTCTGATTATTGAAGCGTTTGTCCTCAGTGTTGTTTCCCCGTTCAGTTCCCTCCAGATGTCAAATGTTTCCCATAATGCTTCTTGTTTTGATGTGATGTCGTTTCTATTTGATGACTCATGAGTTTTAACAGCAGAAACAACATTTAGATCCAAAGATTTGTCCCCAAACTTGGTGACGATCAGCAGACACAAACACACTTCACATGTGGTTTAACAGGAGAAGCATTTGTCTGAAGCCACTGAATAATCTGTGTGTGAAGGAGCAGCAATGTACAGATGACAGACATCTCAGCATATTAAACAAGGCCGGACGACACCGGGCCAACCACATGTGAGGAAAAACAATGTTCTTTACCCGTTCTGAGTTAAGCAGGAAGCTTAACTTAACTTTGCTCCATAATTATAATGCACTGAGTGGTACAACATGGATTCTGTCTGATCAACAGCACAAACAAAGTCACTGCAGGAGGCGCAGACGCTGTTGTAATCTGTTATAGAGACCATCAACATGCAATTTACAGGCAATAAAAACACCGAGATGCTTCTACGAGGAGACCTGTGAGGAGTTTCCATCGTTAAAACACCACAGTCCAACACAGAAACCTGAACTAGCTGACGATAAACCTCTATGACTTTTATATGGGTAATATCCGATCAATAAATGATGTCCCTTTAAATAAAAGGCTGATAATAAACATCATAAACAGGAAATATGAAACCTGAGTCAATGGAAGATATTTAGAGGAACTAATAAATGGCCAAACAAACTGAAGTTTGTCTTGAGGTGGAAAAGATGACATGAGACTTGAAGAGAAGATCTTTGAGCTCCAGCAGAAAAAAATCACATCCAGTTAAATTTCTGTAAGTTTAAAACAAACTGTTTAATTTGGGTTTCTTTGGTCGGACTGAAGGAATCGAGAGCTTGTTTCCATTAAAAGAAAAACAGAGTTACGATTCATTTCAGACTCATTCACAGCTGAAACTGTCGAAACAGCACAGCATGTTTGTAACTGAATGAAGTTGTTTTCTCAGAGGCTGATTTTGACTTTATTTTTCCCCCCAAAAAAGTCAATGTGGACTCGATAAATAAAATCTCTGAGCCACTCTTTCCACAGCATACATCAGATCGACCCTACACCAAGTTTCATTGTGATTTTAAACAACTTTTAAAGATGTTTCACCTGTTCACTACCAATATTTGCCTCTTTCAGACACTTCAGAGCACCGGGAGCAAAAGCCAGGAGTTTCATCAGAGTGATATTATGGTTTGTTTTCTGCTTTCCAGATGAATTAAAGCACCCGAGGCCAAAGTGCCTCTTTAGTTACCTCATGACTGATTATTAAGAAGGCTAGTTTTTTTTAAACAGAGTCGGCTGACTAGGGGGCTCACTCCATGTTTAAAGCACCTGAGCTACAAAACCAAACAACTTCCAGCAAACTTAACTCAAATCAGTGAGGGCAAAACATCTCTGGTCTGTTTTTAATGGAGAATTCTCGGGTTTAGCTTAAAAAATACAGATTGTTTTGGCACATTAAGGCGTCCCTTCACCTGCCTCTCCTCTCTGCTCTGTTACTGCTGAGCATTTGAAGCCAAAACACTGGCAGATAGTCACTGAGAACTATCTGACGATTTTTCAAAGATGCCCCTCCCCTATGTGCATATCATGAGGAGATGAAGCACCACTGCCCCCCTCCACAAAATGCCGTGGCAGATTTACAACCCGTCCTCAGGCCTGCACCCAAACACAAGATTTATCAGAGCCGACTGAGTCTGGATCCACTGGGGGCCGAAGTCAGCGCTGCTGGACGGGACGAGGTGGAGAGGAAGTCGGCTGAGGCCACAGACGTAAACTATATGTGTTTGGTGTGTGTGGTCACATGATGCACACACACACACACACCTTTGCTGCCGTCTCAAACACACCTGGCTCCGGCCCTTTAAAGGAGCATGTTGTGGAAAAGTCCAGGCCTTGTGTGTGTGTGTGTGTGTGCAGACAGCGCTGCCTGCTGTGGACACCTCATGAGGTAAAACCTGCTCGAGCGTAATCCTGCTTCATTTCAACCGGGTTCACATATTCTCATAATCACAAAGATAATCTCTTTATGAGCGAGGATAAAAAGGGATTTTTTTTCCCTAGAGGTCATGTGGCACCGTGCTGTGTACAATTACTCCACCCATGTTTGAAAGTATGACATGAAAGTTTCATGAAGCTTCAAAACTTAAATTAAATCACTAAAATATCTAAATACTGTATGATAGACTGAATGCATTTGATGCACCGTCAGTATCAATGTTTGGCTTTGTTTGTGCACTAAATGAAGGGATAGAAGGCACTATGATACA
This sequence comes from Acanthurus lineatus, assembly GCA_029814665.1. Taxonomy (NCBI): domain Eukaryota; kingdom Metazoa; phylum Chordata; class Actinopteri; order Acanthuriformes; family Acanthuridae; genus Acanthurus; species Acanthurus lineatus. The sequence goes on from JAPZDV010000017.1 coordinate 12,804,881, forward strand.
TTTGAATTTCACAAAAATCATTGACCATAAAACACTGAAAGTAGAGAAAATGAGGTAAGTATAATTTAGTTGCACAAATCTGCCAGAAATGACGAAAAAGTGATTCATTTCAGCCAGAAATCACAGGATACAATCCTGTATTATGTAACTGCTGTTTTGACTCACACAGGCTCCGCCCCTTATTGGATTCTGGGTCAATTGCACCTCATCTTACAGCCCCATCATCCTTTTCACTATTCCCTGAAGAGTAGCCTGACATGTCCAGAAGATAGAGCCTTGTAAACAAAGAGACACCTACGCTGCCGTCCTGCAAAGTCGGAGCACGTCACGTGAACTGGTGTAAGAGGTGGAGGCATCCACCAGGTGTCCCACACCTGCACGCCTGCTGCTTGGCTTAAGTTTAAAGTGCTGCATTACTGACAAGACAGAAGCAGGAAGCCCCTTGGTCATGATGGGAGCAGCAAGTTTCTCCCGGGGGGGAGCCAAACGTGATGAGAGCCAACAGTGGCTAAAAGGATGGCATGCCCTGCAGCGGACACAATGCCAAATTATTCAACCGTCCAATGGGACGAGTCAGGAAATCAATTTGCTAAGCAGAGAGGGAGGCGTTTGGCTGCAGTGCAGCCGAGCCGTGGCGGCTGAAATGCCAAACATCCTAATGTTGTTGCCTGCTGCGGTCACTTGTTCGCTTTGCTTGAATCGTTTGTCCAAATAATCAAGCATTCTCTTGTCCTGCAGCCACAGCTGTGGGGGCTCTCTGCTGCTGAGGAGCTGCCGGGATGCCAAATCTGCTGGGTTTAGCTTCTGCCTGGAGCTCAGGATGCTTCAACACTCTGCCGACAGTCAGGAAGAGACGCAGAGGTGATGGTGGATGACGGAGGCTCACCAGAACAGGTGGAGGAGGTGGTGGTTTCTTCTGGAACATGACCAACAGAGAGTCACGTCAGATGGAAGGGGGCTGAGTTTTCTTGCCAAGTGAGGTCCTGGAAACGGAGGAAACTCCAGTCACCTTCACAATGGGGGGTACCAACGTCCAGATGGCGTGTGCTGACTCAGTCAGGTCATTGGGGGCATGCTTGTTCCTTCACGTCAGATAGTCAAGAGTCGAGATAGTTGAGATAGTCGAGAGTCGAGCCTGCAGAAGAGGTTTCACCATCAGAGTCGGTCAGTGCTTCCATACAGAGTGCAGTGCTGCAGCCAAGTCCTGATTGTTTGGCTTCACAAATGCAAATTTCCAGCAGACAAATGCATGTAAGACCACAGAGAGCAGAGTTCAGTAGAAGGTGAAGACTGTGTGAGACAGAACAAGATAAGATGACGATATTTTAACTTTACGTTCTTGTCGAGTCCAATCAGTTTGTCACTAACTGTGTAAACTTTCACAGCTGCACAAGTCCGATTTAAACCCCAACAGTCCATAAATGATACTTCCCCATCAGTTGTACCTGCAAAGCCAGAGCCACCATAACTGCATGTGATTATTATTTATAGCACCTGTTTTAGCATTAATGCACCACATGAACCTGTGAATGATTCAGGATTCAGTTCAGCTCCAACATCAAAACACACTTTGCTCAGTGCGTCTCAACATACAGACGAGTAATATTTAAAAAAAACAACACAAATAATCAAAATTACACCTTCAAGAGATCATTAACAGAATAGGAACAAAAGAGAATCATCAAAATTAAGTAGAAAAATGAGCTTATTGTTGGTATTTCAACACTGACATATGAAGAAGAGTCTTATTAACAGATTCTGATATTTTAGAGGCTCTTTCAACTTTAAACTGTGCAGTTTTTGGTCGTCAAAGATCAAAGTTGACAGTCGGGGAGTGAAATCAGGAACAATCTTGGTCATCAGTCCAAAACAGTGACTTCAGGTTTCACCGATGTTTATATCCATTAAATTACAGTTTTAGTGACAAAGATTCTGTCAGTGTCAAATAAATCTTAAGATGCGACCGCTGCTGCAACTGAACGCTGTTCTTTTAAAGGTGCCGGCCAAATTAAACCGCCATATTTCTGTTACCATTAAATAAATTGATGATGTATTTCAATACCTTGGAGTGCATCTTCAGAATATGGAGAGAAAGAGGCAGCGAGGCCACAATGGTGAGCTGAAATCGGTCCAAAAACACTCGATGCAGTGAATGAAACGAGTATTAAAAGGTGGCAGGAACACGTCCAACCTGCAGAAACACCAGACTAATGATCACTAATTAGTTCACTGAATAGATGAATTAGGATTTAAAATTCTGTCCTTGTGCTTAGAATTTGCTTTAGGCTTCATATATATCCATTTTTCTTTATTTACAAAGTTCTTCATGAGCTGGCTTATCTATTATTCAGGATCTTTACAATATGCATTTACAGTATGAAGTGGCATCGTTGCAAACATGAATAGTGACTATATTCTTGCAAATATTGAGTAAATTACTTTATTTCAGACATACACTAAACTAAAACACTGAAACACTGCCTGTATATCACAGTAAAATAGCACTAAATAATGTTATAATACATTATTTACTGCCAGCTGATGGTAAACTTGTAGTCACTTGCTGTAAAGGAGCATTGAATTTAAAGACAAAATCAGCCGTATATCCTGATGAAAACTCCTGAGCTGGAAACTGCAGGTCAAATATCCGCCTAATTTGTCCTTAAATGGCTGCGATTGCTAAGTCCAGGTGATGGAAAAGGTGTTTTTGCACAGGCATGCTGATACAAAACCTAGAAACCTCATCGGACTGCAGGAAGTCAACCAGACATTTTCTCTTTCCTGCACAGAAGCAGGAAACATGTTTCCGGTCGTATTTGTTTAAATTATATTAGTGTATTTATGTTTTATTATGTGTTGTAGTTAGGATTATTATTCATTAATCTCAGTCTGAATTATGCAAAGTGATTTCTGTTTGTTGTTTGAGAGTCGACGGATATTTTATTTTAATTTAAGAACTCTTTGTGAAACTGGTGAGAAAGAAACGCAGCCTGACGTGTTTACTGACTGACACAATGCATTCGCAACAGAGGCGACTATTACTGAGCACATTTTCATTACGAGATAACTTACCGCTGTGCCGAGTGTAAAGAGATTGCAATTGTCTCAGAGAAAAGCCTGTGGACAGCCCAAGGACTTAATCAGAAAATCACCATTGAGCCAAAATGAGTGTCTGCAAATCTCATAGCCACACTGCCTCCCTTCGCTTCGCCTGTGATCTGAAGAAGACCCTGCAGCAGGCTTAGCTCGCACATTTGAAGTCTGTGGTGATAAAGCATCCGGCTTGGAAAATACAAACAGGGAGGAGGAACAGAGCTGTGTATCCGAATGCAATTTTAGCAAGTCATACGCTACATTAGATAAGAGGAATGCAGAAGGCTGCAGAGTGCAGGCTAAGTGGTTTTAAATCAACTTGGCCATCGCTGCACTTTAAACCGTTCACCGACCCACAATATTTTGTCAGTTTAGTCAAAAAGCTTCCCATCTGGAATATTTAAGAAAGTAAGGAGAGAAAAAAGTGAAAGTCTCAGTATGGAAACCTTCAGGGACTGTTTCTGAGCCTTCTATGGAAACCTTTTAAGGAGCGCTGCATCAATTTCACAGGCTCTCAATCACAACAGACGCATCTGTGGTGTGAGCGACCTCGGCCATGTGGAACAATCCTGCATCAAGCTGCAGAAAAATGAAATTGGTGAAAGTGATAAATGAAAGGCTGAGAAGTCCACAGACTGTAGCTCGGGAATATTGAGTTTTGCTTCTGGAGACTGAAGAAGAAGAAGAGAAAAAAGTCACTTTGACATCAACCATTTGTTTGAAAACTACATTACTGAAACTTAAAGTCTGACTTTTTTGATGCTACTTGCCATGTGTGAGATTTATTAAGGTCCCTTGAAGGAAGAAGCAATTTTCTCATTTGCTCAAAACGTCTTTAGGCTCCTACATTTTAATTATTTGTGCAACTCTGAGTCCCACCAAAGTTTGCTGAATTTTTATGAAAATTAAATTTAAACTCCTAACTTGAAAACCTAAAACAACAACAATGTGGACCCTCACTTTTTATTTAAGGAAATTATTTAATGAAGTCATAAGTCAAATGAAAAGTCGGGTCACTTTCTTACAGATCGTACAATCACACCAGCAGAGTCGCCCCCTGCTGGTTATTAAAGAATTTGCATCTGAGGCACTTTAAACTGGCTCATTTGTCAGACCTGAAGGCTTCGCCCACTTCCTCGACACTTCAGCCTTTTCTCCTCATTTTGGATCAGAGTGTTTATTCTTTATTATGTGAATCCCTGTAAAACCCTGATGATTCTGTTTCTGAGGGATGAAAGCCAATAAAAGCAGTGGGTTTGGTGCAGGACCTGATTCATAGTTGCTGTGTTGTTGCAGTATCATTATCTGCACATCCAAAGCTCCTGTGGCCAAAGGGGAATTCACAAACTCCATCAACCTTGTGAGAATTTTATTTTATTTTATTTTTTTACTCTCTCATTTCTCAGTACAAAGCTTTCATTTATTCACCGCTCCTCCACTGAACTGTGTGGTTTGAAGATGGTCTGTAATAGACTTTTTTTAAGTAACTGACATTTCCTCAAATTATAATTCTGTGAAAAACAGAAGGGTCTTAAACTAACTTGACACTCACAGACTCAGTAGTCTGACTGATCTGCACAGACTAGATATTCTGTGTGAATACAGACATGGATGTTTTGTATCTGTACAAACTGAGCTTTTATTTGACAATACATATAAATCTTTTTTTAGTGTTTATAAAGTATCTGCTTGCTGTATTTATTGGTTTAGAAATTGGTTTGATACGACGGATGATGATTTATTACTCTCTGATCTGCAAGCACACGGTGTCAGAGGAACACTTCAGAGATGTTTGAGGTGTTTTTATTTCCACCAGGTGAAAGTCTGATGGGAATTATGGTTGTGTGTGTGTTTTTGTGTGTGTGTGTGGTTTATCTACGTATCTCTCTGCAGCAAACTCACATACCACTGGGTCATCATTGTGGTCGCAGTGATTCACATTTTTTAAAAAGCCAATTTATCGGCTGCTCTGTTTTAAAAACCCAGTGACTGCCGACATCTCTCGCCTCTTAACCAGCTGTTGGGGGCTTCAAATGATCAACAACTGAATCTCCTGTGACCCCCCAAACACACCTGTGGGAACGATGTGTGGACGAGGCTCTGAAGTCATCCACACTCACACGTCTGCATAAATCATCCACCCACAACACATCCAAAGCTGCAGCAATGTTTCAATAACCTGCAGTCGTAGTTGCATCTAAGAAAGTAAAGTACTGCAAAGTAAAATGGAATTAATTATCTGAAAATCTACAGTGACATAAAAAACATGTACAATGACCGTGTACAGCGTAAAACTGCCACAAACATGAGGTAACTTGTTACTGCTGCTCACCTTTACAGCACAGCTGTCTGACAAAACATCTGGATGTCAGAAGACTTAAACTATTTCAGGTCATTTAGTGCAACAACTGAGGAATTATGCATGTTAGTCACATGAAAAGCATGAAAATGTCTCATCATTTCTCAGAAAAATGTCCAAAAATCTGATTTGAGGGAATCTGATGAAACTGAAACGTGAGTCTGACCCACCGACTCACCTGCAGAACGTCTGCAAGAATCCCTGCTTGTGTTTGTCAGGTGCTTCCATGAAAAAAATCCCATCAAACACAGTGTGGTTTACTTTAAGTTCATGGTTTGTTTGGTATGAAAAGTGGAAGATCTGGTTTGTAAAAGGCGAATCAAACAAGGCGGTGAAGTGAAGTCGGGTCGGGAGGAACAGTGATGTGGGAAGAACTGAGTTTCTCTGCAGCATTGATTCAGCCACAGTTTTTTTTTTTTCACTCATGATTTATTTAGACTTGCGACATAAGTCCAGCTGGGTTGAAACAACAGAATAAAGAACTGACTCTGAAACACAGCTAGAGAAAAAATACACAAGGTAAAAAAAAAAAGCCACATATCGACTTGGTATGATGTTAAAACTTTAAATATTGATCACGTCTCACAAGCCACGACTACAGATGCTGAAGCCACTCGCATCCTCACCACCAAACGCTACGAGAAAGGTACAAATCTGATTCCCTCTCTGAGTGTTTCTGCACAGGTGCTGATCTCAGTTATCTGCCTCACACGCATCACTGAACAATCCAGCTGTAAACACACGTCGAAACAGCCCCCCTTCAGTCAGGCTGTGCATGACGAGGCCCTGAACAGAGGTGCATTTTTACGCTTCAGGTGTATTTTCCTCAGGTGTTTTGCACGTTGCTACAAGGGTTTTGTGTTGGCACTGACATAACACAGGTAACCTGCTCAGTAAGACACAGAGGATCCGTTTTTTCCACCAAAACCATGAAGAAGTGCGTTTAAACGACAGTCAGCAAACACATCATGGAGACTTAACAACCCAACAAACATGTACGGCAAAGTAAAACACACAATCACCGAGGAAAAAAAAGTGACCTCAATAACTAAAGTACAGAAAAATGAACATATTCACATGAAAAGTTCATCCTGTGATCTCTTATTGAAAGTGTGTGTGCTGGGGTGCATCTGCAGGGGGGGAAAGGTGAGCGTAGCAGGTTTTGTCAGAGCAGTAATGAGCCAATTTAAAGCTCAGATAGAAATGTTCATGTCTTAATTGTACCTGATTTGAATATCTGGATTATAAAACATTCCCAGCGGTGTAACGCCTCGTATGATTAATGACAGGGGGGAGAACTGGCTCTCTCTTCCCCCTTTTTCTCCCCCCTACACTGTGAGCATGAACCAGCTCACTTTCATGTTTCATTAATCTTATTCAGGCTGCTGAGTGCACCTTTGGTAAAATCTCCTGTCTCATCAACAGGGTTTCTTTGGAGTTGTGAAAAATATCTCGGCTCTCTGTGGAGAAAAGGGAGCAGTGCTTTTTCTTCCACTTTCGGTCAGTTCAGACAGCGAAGTTGACACCACATTACTCACCTGTGAGGTCACTGAACTGCAGTGCTCACAGTGAGGGACACCAGGTTCGCTCTGTTCTGCCTCTGGCATTCTGAATATCACATCCAATCACATCATTTATAATAAAGTTTCTTTGCTGCAGGCGATCTTTTTAATAAAGCAGACTGAATCAGGTACATTACAACTTTCTACCTCTTCCTATGTTACATTAAGTGTCTTTGTGGAAGCAGGCAAAGAGAACGGGGTCCCACTGACATCACACGAGAGGACGCCGTCATGTCGTGGCTTTAATTCATTCGAATCATCGACTTTCTTTGTAAAAGAAATAAAGAGGACGAGAAAGAACTTCCTGATTTAGAATTGAGAGGATGCAAAAATGCAGAAACCACACAGCGAGACACGTCTGGAGACCAAAGAGACTGAAAATCCGTCAGTTTCACCCACAAACACAAACTGCATATTAACTTTTTAAGCTTAACATGGACTCATGGGATGTTTGAGCCGACAGATGCATGCAGCTGCAGAGGGAAGCCGACAGTCTCCTGCAGAAACTCAAACTGTCTTTAACTTCTCTGAGAGTCATTTATTTTCTCTCCTTCATCCCATACTTATATAACCTGTATTTATTTTAAAAAAGCATGATGATGACAACAATGTTCAGGTCTTTTGTTGTTCCTGCTCAGCTGTCGTTATGATGTTTCACTTCTATTTCAGTCTTTGTACTTTTTGCAAAAAAAACTCCAAAACATGAATCAACCAATGACCTGAAGTCTGTGAATCGTGCCGTCATTTCATGACAAAGTCTCGGTCTGTTTGTGAAGGTCTGAAACGTGTGAAGAGCATCTTTCTTCCCGCCTGATCGTCACGTCTCTCGGTGACTAAAGACAAGCTGGTGTTTTTTTATTCATCAGAGTTGAGATCAGGCCAGGAAACAAGTGACAATTGAGTGTGTGTTATTATCTACGGCTGCTTCTCCTCTTTACCTCCCCATCCTCCTCCTCCTCCTCCTCTCTCCAGCTTTGTCTCTGTCTGCTCTCCTTCCTCTTCCCTCTGTCTCGTGTCTCTGCCACCCTCCTCCTCCTCATCCTCCTCCTCCTCCTCCTCTGTAACGGAGTGGGAGTCGGGGAGTGACGCATCATCATTCGTTATTCCACTGAACACTCTGTCGATTCCCCCTCTGAGCCTCAGTTTCATATCTCATCAAGAAAAATGCCAGCTCTAACCGCGGCTGGCTGCAGATTAAAAAATCAGGTGCGTAGTGCCACAGGCAGACCTATTTGCAGCAAAAAGCCTTTTAAGTGAGAGGAGAGAGGTTAGAGAGAATATATCTATTGGATGCCTTGAATTTGCCTGTTAAATTAGGCTGTAAATATCAAAATGGAGTATGAGTAATATGCAAACACTGCCCACTTTTTGAATGATTTCCTTTTGACTGCACCTTGGTTTTTTATGTTAGAAGCCTTTTGAAAGTGCAGAGTTTTTTGTATTTTAATGATGAATTTGGTCCCCGACACTTTTTATGCAGGTTAAGATTTAAAACATCAGTGGCTGCTGAGTGATGAGCATGTGACATTATGGCTTTGAGAGTGAAAAAGACCAGTTTAAACTGCATTTCCCACATTAAACTCACTCTTAAGACTTGTGTCTACAGCTGACTGTCAAAACCCATCAAGTACGACGTGTTGTCAACACTCTTCATGTTTCTACCAGATATCAGCCAATTTCAGTATTAAATTAACAACATAAAAAGCCCCTCGGGCAACATACCCAACCCTAAATTGCTCCCGATTGGCTGTTTAGTACATGTGTGAATGTGTGTGTATGTGTGTGTGTGAGTTTCTGATTAGCAGGTTGGCATTTTGTAGAGAAGCCTGCTGCCGTTAGTGTGTGTGTGTGTGTGTGTGTGAATGTGTGTGACTGTGTGATTTCTGACTTGTGTTGAAATGCACTCTGGGTAAATGTAGTTCATTTACGAGGTTTTTGTCACAAAACAGCAAACCAGCTGTTTACTTTTGCAAAGTTATTGGAGGATTCGTACGAGTTCGTTCGTCCGTCTGCGTGAAGTTTGTGACCGAATCCTCTTTGGGATCCGATGGAAAACAGAACCGTTCCTATAAATATGTGTTCAGTTTAATTTAGTCAACAAACACTGACTGCATGTCATGTAGAAACTGGAAATGTCATTTTTAACGACATTATCTGTGTTTTGTTGTGTTTTTCAAACTGTGTCACGGTCTTTCTGTTTGTTCGTGTCTAGACTCTGTTATTTCCTTCAGTTGTGCATGTAAAAAAAACATGTCAAAAGCTTATGAACACATTCACATTAATTGAATCACTGTCTTGTTTAAAAAATTAGTTCATCTCTCTTTCTTCTACAGGATTCATGTTTCAAGGGCATGTTGCCAATTCAATCTCTGTGCACAGTTGCCCTGAACAAACATGCATAAAGAAGATGTCCCACTCGAAGGAGACGCTTGGAAAAGGAAATGAAAAGTCCACGGTCTGCTCGCTCAGCACGCTGATAAACAAAAGTGAATCTGAATAATCTGATTACACCCATTAACCTTTAGATTTAAGTCAATCCCCTATAGAGAAGCTAAACAGCAGCACCAGACTGCAGAGTGGTGCTTCAGACTCGATCTACAAGCCGTCAGAAAACAAATCTGATTATCGGCTCTTTAAAAGAGTAAATGAACCTGTTGCTCCGAACACATCTGGATGAGCTGCAGCTGTGGGGGGGAACAGGGGCTGTGGCTCCTTCACAGCCACTGGAAGCACAGTTATGACCCCCACAGTCGGCCTCTGTGCAGCAGCTGTGTTGCAGCTTAGCTAGCAACCCCTCCGATGTGCATGTGTGTGTGTGGTTAATACTTTGCAGCCTTGCTTTCTATTCCATCCATCATCCGTTTCTGCTGCTTATACAAGGTCAGGTCACGGTGGCTACAGGCTAAGCAGGGTAGTCGAGACTTTGCTCCCCCCCCCCAGCAACGTTCTCCAGCTCCTCCTGGGGGAGCCCGAGGCACTTCCAGGCCAGATGAGATATCTAATCCCTTTAGTGAATTCTGCCTCTATTCTGGGGTCTCCCCCCAGTTGGATGTGCCTGGAAAATCTGCGAAGCGAAGGGCAGAAGAGGCATCACAATCAGATGCCTGAACAGCCTCAGCTGGCTCCTTAAAACACGGAGATGAGGAGATTCTGCTGTGAGCTCCCTCCAGATGTTTGAGCTCCTCACACTTTATCTCACCCTGACCTCACGGAGGAGAAACATTTTGACCTCTTGTTTACACAAATACAGTTGGGAACCAAAACTTGTTTTCCATTTAGAAGCAAGTCTGAAAGGCCGAGTGATGCATTTACCTCTGAAAAAAGACTCTGTTACAGTTCAGATTCGGTTCAGATTCGGTTCAGGGAAGTTATCAGCAGAGATGTGTTGTATCTATCATGTGTCATCTCGTCTACGCTCGCTTAATTAACTAACCTCTTAATAAAAGGCTGAGAAACAGATCCACAGTTCAGAGAGTCAAACCAAATATGATCACAGTCAAACTGGATCAAGATGCTTTTCATCAACCTTTCAAATTCAAGCTCCTTTTAAGCAGCTGAAACATTTCTGTGTGTCTATTGTTTGAAATAAAGACTGTGTGACAAACTGCAATGAAAAGAGTCCATGTGATTAAATGCACAAAGCAAAAAAAAAATTAAATAAAAGATTGAGTTGCTCCTAAAATTGTCATAAAAGAGAATTCTGTCATCATGGTACGGAGCCCCAGAAAAGAGACTGGAGTAAAAATAGATCAGTCAACATGGAGCTGCACCACATCCTGCATCAAATCGACTCCCCAGGTACAAATGCAGTGATGCTGTTTGTAGATTTGAGCTCAGCCAGTGTAACTGTGCCAGCTCTAACCTGTCGCTGGATCACACACTTCCTGACAGACAGGAAGCAGCGGGGAAGGAAGAGGAAACTCTCATCCAGCAACCAAACAATCACTGCTGTTTTTACATTAACACCAATTCATAATTACATCATGAATACTATCAAAATATGGAAAAGTGCAACTGAGACTGTTTGATTAAAGTTAAATGTGTTAGATGAAGCTCTGTGGTTGTGCAGAGACGCCTTCAGACAAAGTGTTTGTATTCGTAGCGTCGCTGCACAGAAACTTCACTGCTTCTCTGATTCACTCAGCATCATTACTGGCTGCTGTTTTTATCACTGAGGCTGTTTTGGTTCTGGCACCGCCGGCCTGTTTGGCTACCTCACTTATTGATTAACATCTTCTTAAACGGTGTTCTGGCATCGTCTACCAACATTTTAATACTCTGTTTAAATGACATTATGCATTTGTCAGCCATGATAATCTCAGCTTGATATTTGGGTGAAGGTTTGGAAATGCATCGGTCGCTGTTCCTGGCAGAACTCTTCTTCTTCTTCTGCTTTTTGGGCTTTTCACCAGGCTAAACGCTGCTGCCCCCTGAAGTTTGGTGAAAAAATCACAAATGTAAAGTGTCTTTCACCCCCCCCAAACTGAACTCAGATTATTCAGATTAAATCAAGCTGCACGCTTCATGTTCTCCTGACCAGGAAGTCTGTCTATTATGCATTCACATGAGAATCTCTCAAAGCACAATCTGACTTTCAACATGTGATTTTAAGAGTTTAAAAACCATCAATTTCTCACCAAACCAAAAGCTTCAGCTCCTGTGAATATTTATCAGCACAGTCACACGAGTCTGCACATCCTGGTACCTGTTTTTCTCTCATGTATGATATTAATCCAAGCCTTCAGGGCTCTATTTTCATGTTTAAGCTACATTTTCCACCGTCTATAAATATCTACATCAGAAAATCCTCCGTTCAAGGACTTAAAACCTGTTGATGAAGCTCCTCTGTCAGTGGGACACAGAGTCTGGATGTTCTGCTTTCACTTTGGCTCTCTCATTCATTTAAAAAATAATAAATCATTAACCAATGCTGAGATTATGATTTAGAGGGAATTTCTAAAATGACACTACAACCAATAAGAGTTTCAAACATTATAAAACCAAAACCAAGAAAGTGATTTCATTGCATACTCGATTAGAAAGCCGTGCACTGAAAAACTCAACAGCAGATTTGTTCAAATTAGCGAATACAACCGTTTTTCACGTGTAGTTTGCAGTGCGAGTGTCCTCGTGAAAGTAGGTCAGGTCTCTCACTGTTATTCAGTGTCTTTTAGTGAGATGTTTGGCAGCTCGGTGGCTGACTCAACACGGCATCAGCGTCCAAAGTGTCTGAAAATCTATTTTAACCAGCCAACGAACCTTTAAAATTCACCGCTTTCAATCCGAGAGCCACAGGAGAAGTGTGTGTCTGTCAGAGCCGAGAGCTGCTGACATCAGGCCACGTCTGCACTGCTGCACACGGAAAACACCGGCTGCAAACAAAACAGCCATGAGTTGACTTATTGTGCATCCAGTTTCACATCCCGTCTACATTCTGCAGGAATTCTCGTCATTGAATCTACATGAAAACTCCACGTCCATTAGGACTGGATCATCATTCCATGATTTGTCATCCAGACTGCAGAATATTCCCAGAATCAGAGGATCCATGCTGGGTTCAGTGCAGATTCTGCCAATATCAGCCACACATTTCAAGCAGCTAACGCCACACAGTTATTCATCTTATGGTGTTAAATTAGTGTGAAAAAATGTAACTTTAATGAAAACTTTAACAGAAAAAAACTCACAAACTCATAAAATCCGAAAACAGCTCCGGTTTCCAAACCTGTGCATCCCCCAAACCTGGAAACTCTCACCCGAAATCATCTTCTAATCAATTCCACACACAGGTTCAGAACGGCTGCTGGACACGACTGGCAGAGTGTTGCAGTGCCGGTGCATGTGTTTAAAGGATGGGGGTGGAGGATTTAGTGGCATTTGGCAGTAAAAGTTGCATGTTGAAACCGAGTGAATATCCCTCTGCCTGCCCTCCTTCTTCCCTTCCAAGAGTGTGGGAGGGCTACGGTGCCACATCAGCTCACAAACACATGGAGAGCCCCCTCTTGAGCAACTGTTTGCTTTGTCTGTTTCGTGCTGCTGTAGAAAAACGGTGGTGCAACTGTGCAAACTTCACCGAAAAAGGCCCGTTTTCTCTGCAGAGTTTAGAGACTCATTCTAACAAAATGATTTTTACTTTCAGGTAAAAGATACGAGGTCGAGTTGAGACGTGTGAAGATGTTACTTCTATTCTAACATCTGCAAAACACAGTGAAATTAACTTAAAAAATTGTAGTTTTTGTTTATAATCTGCAAAAAATAAACACTGGATAATATTTAATTGGACACAAGAGGTCGAACAGGTACAGAAAGTTTGAAAATGCATGTATCAAGCATCCAGAGTTTACTGCACATCGAACCTTATGAGTTTAAATTATCAACACAATTTAATGTTTCAGTGGATTTCAGTTATTAAGAAGTTGTTCTAGTTAATGTATCTTATTTTGAAAAGATGAATATTGATCGTGTCTAATAGTCTAATGGAGATTTAATTTGGTTCATCAAGTTATGAAGCAGAAACAACTGAACTTACATTTAAATGACTTGAACCGAATCTGCACTCGATGCATTTTAACAGCATCACTGCGTTTTCTCATATGTTCAATCTGTGATGTTCAGTTTTTACCTTCTCTGGAGGAGCTGGGGGGCTGAACCTGCCGGCACAGACCAGGAAGGAGTCGGGTTCGGGTTTGCTGCTCTTCACCTCGGGATCGTCACCCAGAACGACGTGGTCAAACAGACGGAAGAAGTCCTGATGGCGGCTCGTCTTCAGCTTGAACGTCACGCCGGCTGAGCTGGTTGCCACTGCGATGGGGATTTCGTGTTTCTGCAGATGGAGAACCAGCTTCTCCACACCTGATGGAGTTTCACAAATACATCAGCTTGTCACTATATTTTCTATTACATTTAAAAATAGGGACATTTAGCAGCAAGGCAACAGGCCTGCACTCATTCTGTCAGCTGGATCATCGAGTGAACTCACGTACATGAAGAACATTCTGGCAATAATCACATTTGTTAAGTTTAATTTTAAGTTCCTCGCCACTTCATGAAATATTTATACACAATCTGAGCTGAACAGCAAAGGGGGGCACACTTTCTCTATTTCAATTATAAAATTTAATTCATATATGATAGAGTTGATGGGATTCCACTCTGCCAGTAAGCAACCAGAGAAAAACAGGTCCGTGACTCATTTTAGGTCCTGAACTCAGAGTTTTTAGTGGTTGAAGCTCCAGTCGACGTACTTTTCAATCAGTCAAGTAAACACAACATCAACAGAAAAATAGGTAAACAATCTTGGGATTAGGGAAAATGTCATTTAAGGTTTCCGTCGATTGAAACAGTTATTATTCATAAATTATGACCTTTTACAGGACAAAATAACTTAACAGCAGCTGTAATATTGCACATTATATGCACATGTCTACCTGTTGGCTGCATTCACATGCACACAAACCCAAAGAGCAGCACTCCTGCGTGTTAATGAGGAGGACTTCAGCACACATAAGAGAAAATGATGGGAACATGACATGAATGTGTCAAATGGTGCAAATCAGACAAACCTGGCATGAGCTGGGCAGACGGGAAGATCTTCTCTTGGATTTGTCTGCTTTCAGCGAGCAGCTCCTCTGCTGTGATGGGAAGCTCCAGAGTGTCCCTAATAATTTGGCAAGCACCCAGAGCGTTTTTACCCATCACCGATGACTTCACGTCCCATGTGTACTGCTTCCCGAAGCGGTCACATATTTGCTGGAAGGACACAGTGTAAATTCTCTCTGTGTCTGAAATCAGAAAGCAGCAAAAAAACCTTTTCAATGTACTTAAACTTGGAGTTTGTCATTTTTTAACACAGCTCTGTACTCACATTAAAGACAACAGATTTAGACCTAAACTTAGACTTAAAAAGTAAAGTGATGGGGGGCACAGCATAAAATCTGCACATTGAAAGCATGTGTAGTGCCTCATACCTTCTAATTTCATTCACACTTTAATTTGAGAATTTTTAATATGTGAATATTTGAAAATATCAATATCAAGAACAACTATATTTAAATGATAACCGTGGCATTTTCCTTTCATGAATAAGCCTGTCTGAATCTTTTGTTTTAAATATGCTTATCATTTAAATATATAGTAGGTTTAACAAAAAAAAAATATAATGGTGAAATTTGACGTGATACACTTTAAAACTTGTCATTAAGTATTAAATACACGTTTGAACAAGTCAATTATAAATGAGTGACAAACAAAATCTGAATCAATAAATTCCAACTGTCAGTGAAGCCCACATTGCAACTCATTTACCGGGTAAGTGTACGTTTGCCCGGTTGGGAAGAAGTTTAACATTACAGTGAATTTAAAAGGTTTGTAAAGCAGATCGCCTCTTCAAATATAAGCCGAATTCAACTTTAGCTTATAACTTTGTAGAATTACCATAAAATAATACTCAATGTGATGCGATTTTTTGACCATGAGAAAAGAAATCATGAACTTCTTGTTTGTTGAATGAAGTTCGGCATGCCACACTTTCAAGTGAATGAATGAGTCCGTGTGTTTAGCGTAGCTTTAGCGTGGATGTCACCTCGTGTGAAATGGTTAACAGATTTATATTTAGGTGAAAATACTTTTCCAGACCTAACAGTAATCCATCCATGTCAAAAAGAACATGGCTCACAGGTTTGAAGGAGCTGCTTGACTCCGACATGTTTTCCTCCTAACTTTAGTTCCGCATTGGGCAGGACGAAAGAGGGACAGTTATAAAGTAACACCGACGGTTTCGCAGCATAAAACGCTGTTAAAAACAAGTAATCCTCCCAGAAAAGCTACAAACAAAGTTTAAACATTTTTTCATAAAATCGGTGAGGTCAAACGACTGAAGATAAAATATTTGAGCCTTATTTTGCGCTTCAGCCCTTCAGGGATGCTTTTTGATCGTCCCAGCGCAATGGATGGTGGGAAATGAAGTCCATATAGAATCCCATTGACATTTACACTGTATGTTTATTTCTTCACTCTCACCTGGATGGAGTTTCTCAGTGGGGTCTTCAATTTTGACATTTTATTTGTAATATTTGATGATAAATGTTCCCGAACAAACTGAATGACTGCATCCTTTTTGCTTCCTGACTTGAGGACACGAAGCAGCCTGATGGATAAAAAAAAGTTTCCCACTGTGATCACAGAGCAGATATCAGCAGGTATTATTTATATAATCTGGAATTAATGGAACGCATCACATGGAAGCTATTAATATAAAATCATGAATTTTTCATTATATTAGTCATATAAGATAAAAGAGGCACTAAAACACAATCAGAAGAGATGCATCATATTTATCAGGTGTTGATGTATTTTTCAGTATTTATTTGAAGTCACGGGGTCACATAAGGAAGCTACTGCAAAAAATGTAATCAAGTCCATGTGAATATGTAAAATATATTAATAACACATAAGAAAACAAAGCAGATGTGACACAGAAGACCGATTAAAAATGAGCATTTCATCATAATTTTAACTAGAATGGACAGTAATGTTAAAAATAACACTGGTTTTGTGTTCTTTAAACAGCAACCCATTGACAGTCACTTTGGTTAAGAGCGAGGGGCTTAGAGGCAAACTAACCGCCCTCTTACTGCTAAGACTGGAGAGAAATATGCATGAAGATGCTGCCGATGCAGAATCAATGTCTGTCGAATATCCAATTTTATTCCATCACAGTAAATTTCTGTTTTCTAAAATGACCCCTCAAGTAGCGGCACTTTAAACTAAGCTGCTGCGTTTCAATTTACCGTTTTTCACAGGCTGAGTTGCAATAATCATGACAAAAAGCCTCAACTAGCCTTTCTGTGTCGTGGAGTTTCCATTTACATGAGATTTTACAACATTTGAATGTCCTCGCTTACATAAGAAACACAATTTCTCAGAGCGGGCTGACAGATTTTGCTCTTCAACGCTCCGAAATAACAAATGTTTTTATTCGGTTCAAACTCAGACTCCATTCTCCAGAGAGTGTCACGGAGATGGGCCACGGCAAATTACCGACAAAGGGCTGTTCGCTGCGTTTCCACCAACATTGCCACATTTTTCTGAATAATTGGAGGCTCCATGTTAACAGAGTTTGTCTTGTTAGTGTGAAAGAGACGTCAGGGGAATGAGAGAACCCCGTAACCTCGACCGTCTAATGAGCCTATGGATTTCAGGTCTAATTGGGGGACGTTGAGAGTGAAATGGAGGTTTTGAGCCCCATAGAGTGTGCGTTATGCCAAAATGTGTACTTTAGGGAAACGCTGGAGCTGAAGGAGAGCTTAGAACAATAAGTAGGAGCAGGAACCTCACATCTTTCCGGAGGAGGACGAGGAAAAGTACAATTTCCTGATGACTCATTTGTTTGGTGAGAATATATAACAACTCTGACAAGATGAAGAAAAAAAAAAAGAAAAGTGAGCACTCTGTTTTGTTCCAGCAGTTTCATGAGTGCAGAAGAAACAACAGCAGAAAAAAGAGTACAAGCCTGATGAAGCTTCCAATCCCATGAATCAATGCAACAACAAATAGATGACAGTCTGGAAGAAGTAGCAGGAGATTGCTATGAAGCTAGCCTGGAGCGACACTTTGCTGTCTGACTGAAACTGTGTGTCTGTAGATATAAATAGTGGAGTGGTGAAATCACAGCCAGAAACACAGTTAGTTAGTTAGTTTTCACATCTCCCTCTGGAGACGAGCTGCTGCAGAAACGCTGCAACAATTAGACTCGGAGCTGCGTGTGTGCAAAGTTTTCTGTTTGTGGCCTGATTATCACACTGAAACTCATTTACTAAATCTGTCTTTTCTGATTCTGATTGCAAACTTTTTAAAATAATGGCAGGTTTTGATGTTTTGTTTCTGTGTTTACTGTCAGACTCAGAATTTCGGGGTTTAAAATAAAGATGATTTGTCATAAACAACCTGAACTGCTGCACAAACACTGTCCCTCCCCATCCCTGCTGCCTCTCCACTGCTGGATCTGACTTCCTGTTTCCCTCCTGGTTGAAACGGTCCAGCTGAACCCAAGTCAAGGTGTTCACAAAAACAGGTGTAACTCAGCTGCTGATGATGATCCAGTGATGTAACTTTACAAAATTAATCAAGAGAGTTATTGTTTGCATCTGCCACATGAAAATTAGTGAAG
>JAPZDV010000017.1:12834420-12849873 GCA_029814665.1 Acanthurus lineatus
ATAAGTTCATGACCTCTGCTGGATGGAGTCAGTTTTAGAAAACCTGCCTGCAGTTTCTCCAAAATGCATGACGTTGTCAATAAAACCGGTGTTATGAGCTCTGCACTCAGACTGAAAGCAGGTACGACGCTTTAAACAGCCCAGTGTGAATAAAAGAGGATTCTTGTTACTGCTGAACAGGTCGAACAGACGAATAAAGTCGTCTCTGTCAGTTCTTGTCAGCTTGGTTTGCTGCCTGTTGGCACTGACGTGTGCTGTTGCTTTCTTGTTCGTCAGGAGTGAAGCCGAGAGTTTTTCAAAGATGTTGAGGGTCAAAGTTGCATCTGACCTGATTAACAAAGCAGATATTTGTAACAACGGCGTCACCGACACCAACTGTTAGCATGGCGGCAGTGTGAGAGGAGACAGATTGGATGAGTGTGGAGGATTTCTGTTGCAGCAGGCAGAAAAGGACGGACAGAAAGCTGCAGGAGACGCATGAAGTGCTGGTGAAAAGTGAGGTGTTTAAAGGGTGAAACCTGAGAAAAAAGGAGCACCAGTATGACCAGTGGACCAATCAGAGGTGACAGTGAGCAGCACCATCCGTGTCAAAAGAAGGACATCATGCAGGATGTTGGATCTGTTCTCCAGCATTGAGATTCTCTCCGTCAGATATGTAAATGTGGAGACTGAAGAGCAGAGTCACTGCGTCCTGCAGAGCTCTGCCTTTAAAACCAGGAGTGACAGCTAAAATGGTCACAACTATGGAAACAAAACAACAAAAACTGCTTGGAAATAGACTTTAAAGCATCTGTAACAGTATTTAATGCTGCGGCAGAGTCACTCGCTCTGCATGGCTCAAACTGAGTCGCACAACGTGGCTCCCAGTTGGAGATATGTTCGGTTTTTGAGTTTATTCATTTTATGCAGAAATAAAAACACAAATGTGTTGATAAATGAGGCCCATTATCTGCATTCCCGTTGTGCGTTTGTTTGTCAGCGGCAGAAAAGGGTCACAGTCGCCCTGCATTAACAGTCTGCTGCACCTCAGGAGCATCGTCCTGCTTGATATGGCTCTTGATTTATGTGGCTGTCATGCTGACATGCAGTGACCCCCGAGCAGCCCAATAAAATATTCATATCTATGCAGGACACGCTGCATCCCACCACATCCTCGCTGCTGTTTACGGAAAACACCGGCGCTCTCAGCTGCTGTAAGTTAATGTAAGCAGTACAGAGCCGCAGAGAAGTGTCGCTGTGATTAACTACAACCTTTAAGTTCGGGACAAACTCGGATCAAATGTGTAAATTGAATCCTGTGGAAATCTAGAAACAATAAGTGCCTAATTGGATGTAATTAACAAGCCCTCGTGATGGAGCTTTGCATTGTGTTACAGGAAAATAATCAGCAGAAATCCTTCAGAAAATCTAAAAGGTCGAATGAGGAAACAGAGAAAGAAGATGCTGCTTTTATAAACCAGATATCTGAACATGTGATTTAAACTAGAACCAACAATCAAGCCAAAATAATTCAAAAGTATTGTAACTTAAATCATGCTTTTGTTTAATTTTTTTTAGAATAAGATAGTTTAATATATCTACATATAATTTTTACCAAGTTTTAATCAATTCTTTATAAGTAATCCAGTACTTAAGTTAAAATAAAGCTTTACAAGAGCAACTTACAAAACTCTGAACCTCGACTGGTGATAAACAGTTCAAACTTCTGATATTTATGTGATAAGTTTGTTAAAATGTCCAACAGACTGAACTTCATGTCTTCATCCACTAGCGTCCATGAGGTCTGCAGAGTTTTAAATGTATAACAATAGTTTATTATCTTAATTTTTTTATAGATTTGAGTCTCTGAGTTAAAATTTTAGCATTGCATTTCATGTTTTATGTCACTAAAAGCTCCAAAAATTGCAGCTGTTTTCCTTTTCTCTGTCTGATAACCACATCTGGACTACAGACGTGACACTGATGTCCATCAATCATCTCTCTTGCAAAACAACAGATAAGCTTATTTCTCCAAATGGTGAACTGCTCCTTTAATCCATGTTGCCACCATGAGACCCCGTCTGGATCTGATCCATTTTAAAACAAATTACATACTAATTTTCCGAACAGAGTGTTTTGTCTGAGCTGTAACATCCGAATCGGCTTCGTCTCATTGTCGCTGTCAGTTGTGAGGCAGAAAAATGTTCACATATCTCAGAAAATCACCTTGGATACTGTAAGTGCCAGCTCATTCACTGGCAGCCGAGCAGCTCCAGGAAGTGTTGCTTGGTGGCAGAGCTCAGTCTTGGCTCTCTTATTATTTGCCTTGAAGGAGACTTGTTGATATTTGAAAAAAAAAAAATTACATTTTGCAGCATGTGAATTCCATTTCAGTCGTAACAGAGTGTTATGTTGAGCAATCCATTCACACTTTAGCCAGAAAAAAAGTGAAAAACGAAGGCCGACTGTTCGCTGGTTGCCAGTTTTTCTTGATCAAAAAGGATCTTGTTTATCCGTGGGGGTGCTGATGAGGGGCTTGTTGTCTTTGATTACCACAGCTTACCAGGATACTGTAGAGTTATTAACAGTCACAGTCATCCTGATGTGAATCTGCCTCATTAAGCTTCCCACAGAGAAATGGATCATTCTTGTAACATTACTTCACATATTTACACTCCAGTAATTACAAATTACAAAGTCAGATCCTCATCGCTGCATCTTTTATCAGCCAAATTAATTGTCTTGTCACAAGTGCGCAAGTTTTATTGGCTAAGTGGGTCGGGCCGAGATGAAGAGATATGGAAAAGTTGAAAAAGGCAATTCAATTACACTCTTTTTATTTCTGTGAGTCATTAGCTGTAATCGTGCACATACGGTCGCATCCCATTCACGTGTTATCTGGAGATCTTTGTATTGCAAACAGAATGCATTGTGGGAAACGACAGGATCAGTCTGAACACATGGAGGCAACTAGTTGATGGTCTCCTGTCCTGGAAAGAGTCCGTTTATGGGCGTGAAAATAAGGAAAGTGACCCGTTAAAGGCTCCTCTTCAGGTTGATGTGACCTCACTCACGGCTCCACTGTCACAATAAGCCTTTAAAAAGCCCAAACTGCATTGGACTGATTGTTTTCAGGGGGTTTTAGCTGATGTTGGCAGAACTTTTGGCTCCTTTAGAGCTTTAAGTGGAGGTTGATTAAGAGGATTTTAAGAGAAAAGATAATTTGATGTATTTCTATTGTAAAAAAAGGGGATGGGGGGGCGTATTGTGGCGAGCTGCCCTGTGCTGGAAAAGACGGATGTGAAGCCTGAAGGTTTGCTAAACAAATCTGATTTAAAAAAACAGATAGAAAATAAAAATTCCAGCGATCTGACGGACTCTGCGTCCTTTGTTGTGGATGTTGTCGTCTTGTTGCCTGGTAACAGGCAAAAAAAAAAGGTCCATGTGAAAAATTTGTTGGACCCTGCTGCCTCCCAGGTTTTCATTGTGGGGGGGTTTGTCATTTAGTAATGAGTCTGCTGTCAGAAACGAGGAGGAAGCAGCTGCACTCTGCATGTTCGATCCCAGCGGAGGAACAAATCTGTGGTGTTTTCAGCTGCGAGTCCAGCAGGAGGGTGAGAACGTCAGCATGCGACTTCAGAAAACAACGACCTGTTCGAACATCACACAGGATTAAAACGGGGGGGGCCACCAGGTGAGATTAGCAAGACATTTTGAGGTTTTTTTATTCAGCTCAGTCAGCAGATTCCTGCAAAATTTAAAGTTAGCAGCGATTAAAAACCCAGAAACAGATAATTCATTCATATTTGCTGTCACTGTCTCTGAAAGTCAGAAAACTCATCATGAGTTTTAATTCTGATCTGGTTTTCATAGAACACACACACAAAGTACATTAAAACTTGTTTGCATTCGTATCTTAGATTAACTGTCAGAAACTGGTTCATTCATTCATCTCCAGCAGGTTCAGTGTAACGCTGGATTTGTACGACTGTTTAAACAGTCAGTCGGACGGCTGAAGCTCATTGATGATAAAGTTTTTTAATGTTTAACCAGATTTAAAAATGTTCCTGCAGCACTGAAACCACCTCACACCTCACACCTCACATGATCAGAGTTTGTCAGCTGTTTTATTTGGGGTTTTCTGTCCAGTTGTAGAGATTTATTTGTAGATTTTGTTCCTGATTCCTGATTTTGTTGCTTTGATTTCTGACGTGTTTCACCTGAGCTGATTGTCCCACCTGTGTCTCATCAACCACAGTGTCTATTTAGTCTCTGAGTTTCTCTTTTGTCTTTGTCACTTCATCTGTTTCTCTTCTCTCCTTCTGTTTTTACTCTCTTTTTCTCTTTTTTATTCATTCATTCATTTATTTGTATAAATTCTCTAAGTTTTTTTGGATTTTATGTTGCTGTTTCTGTTGTTAGTTTTTGTTCAGTCTGAAGTTCTTCCTTTGGTTTCCTTCATCGTTTGTGCTGATGTTTCTGCTTTTTAGTCCTTTTTCATTAACTTTAACTCAATACAACTTCAAACTGTGTTAACAGACTGTGAATCACTTAATGTTTCAGCTCCTCAGAACATCTCCCACCTTCTCAGCAGTTCTGACTGAATCAGACCTCTGTGGTTGTATAAGAGACTGAGACCTCATCAGTCACATCTCGTATTTATGGTTTTTCTTTCTCATTCTTCTCCTTTTTGCATTCGCTCGGCATTATGTGCTGAAGACTGAGTCTGAGAGGTTGAGCTGAGGTCAGAAAAACAGGAAGGTGTTTTTGAGGAAAATAAAAATCTAGCAGAGTTTGGAGACAGTTACGTTCCTTATCTCAGCGCTGTTTCTGTCGTTTAAAGCTCAGGTGAGGCAGGTGATAAATTCATCTCATTAAATCACCAGAGAACGGTGTGTTTTGCAGCAGCAGATAGGAACGTCGCTGCGGCACATCGATGCTGTGAATGTCGGCTGAACGCTGCTTTTACTGTTTCTTCATCTATAATCTTCACAATAGTTCAATCTTTGTTTACTTTAACAAAACAATCCTCCCTTAAACTCGACCAAAGTGCTTTTTTTTTGCCTTGAAGGAACTCAGGATGTATCTCTGTCGCTCTGAACACCCCCCATCCAGCCCGACTACCTCCCCATATCTCGCCTGTAACACAAAAATACAGCACAAAACTTTGCTCCTTTCATTTTATCTGCCACATTTTTAGCGTTTTTAAACCCCTCTTTCATGTCTTGCTGCACAGTCTCAGTCTGCTTTGCATATTTTTATTTTTAGAGTTCATAAAATACTCTAACTGGTACCTGACAAAGGGGGGCAAAAGGAAACATCCTGTATGGCTCCATCTCTCTGTTTGTGGAGCTCAAACACACAGATTCTGATATCAGCAGAGCAGACGAGAGTTTAAACCTGAGGCAAAAAAAAAAAGCAGAAGATGAAGCGTGAATGTGTCTGCAGAGGGAAACAGCGGTCCACGTGAAAAATGTGCATCCGATGTGTTTGTTACAGACACCAGTGTAAAAAGTTAGTGTCTAAACTGTGAGCTTTTTTTAAATTACAGGTCATCTCCTTTACTTGTTTCAATTTGTTTCAATTTGATATTTTATTTTTTAAAAACTGCAACCAGTGTTTTTTCATTAATTATCATCTTAAGGCTGTAAATAGCTTCTAACATGCTTATTTAGGAGCAGTGTTGTGCAAGTTACTTCCAAAATGTAATTTATTTAACATTACTAATCACTTTTAATTTGAAAGTCATAAAGCATTTAGCTTTTAAACCAGCTCTTAAATCTGTGAGATGTTTCAGAGGATCCCTGATTCACTAAAAGCAAATCACAAACATCCTAAATCCTTAAATGATGCTGAGTTTTTCCAGCTTTAGGAAAGGACTCAACTCAGTGTCAAGGCTATAGAAACCACAGCTGGCTGATCCAATGGAGCTTTGGGTATTTAGCTCCTCATTGATACAACAAATATTTACAGTAAGATCACATGTCATGCATTCAGGTTCATTTCCGCTCAGCTTTCTGTATGTGTAGTAAATGTTGAGCTCCAGAAAGAGGACCGGCCAAACGTGCCGTTACACACCTGTCGAGGTGGTTTATTGCTTGAATGTAGAAATCTGACTGACACTTCGAGCAATACCAGTGTTTTCTCACTCATCTGAGGCTCTGATCACAAGTGAGAAAGATGCATTGAATTCTGGGTAAGTTATTTCTCATGTTTCCTTTTCCATTTGCAGTTATTCGGACTGAAATTTCCACCTTTCATGCACAAGTTTGGTAAAAAAGTGAAAGCTCATCTTGGGTGCAGTTTTGTTTTTGTTTGCATGTGCACATCCGCCATCAGCTGAGACATCAGCCGGGATTATTGGAGTCTGACGGTTTAACGAGCTGCGATCAGCTGCACATTCATTCACTGGTTTTTAGTCTGAAAACTTTATTTACTTTGTTCTTTTGTTTCATGTTGAATCAGAGACACTCGGTCCAGATTTATCTGCAGGATTTCTGTCATGAATTCAAGACAACAGAGTCCTTAAAAACAGCCAATCACAGTTTCATGAAACATCATCCATCAGCCCCGCCCCTCTCTCATTGGATGTGAATGATTTTAAGCAGCTTTGTTAAAAGGTTTTAAAACTTTTAGCGAAGGAGATTTTAGTGCTATTAAGAAGATGGAGAGACAAAATGTTCTGTGAACAAGCTTCTTTTTCCAGCTAACGAATCAAACAAACGCTGAGCGGAGTCAAGGAGAGATCAGCAGCGTCTCACTCCCTCTGTATGTTCACTCTCAAAGAGACAGTCTGTAAATGATCCTTCTGGTGGCGTCCATTATGATTAAAGAGACAAACTGTTGCATTCAGAGCTGTTAATGTGCGTACGTGGCCTTGAAGCAGTGTGCTAATCATCCCGCCCCCCTCCCCCTCGGTTGGTGTTTGTTCCAGCCTCAGCAGCTGTCAGTCATGTTGACGAGCTGCCTAACAGCCTGTGGTTGAGGTAAAAGCCACTGCAGGTCCTGAGGAGGCAGCTGATTGCAGCCAGTCGGCTATAAATGCAGCTTTCTGAGCCGTGTTCATGTTCGGGCTGTCAGAGGTTTCTGTCACTGTTCGTGTCTGTTGTCCATAAACTCATTAACTACAAATCTGCTCGAGCCGACAGAAGACAAGAACCCAAAAACAGATAAAAGCTCTCAGCATAAAGTCGACCTGCTATGAAATGTGCTGAGAGTGAGTCGCCGAGGTCACATCCTTTGTTACGTTTGCAGATTTAATCACATAAGAAGGAGTTTTTATTTTATATGCAGTTATATCTTCAGACTGATTCTGATATTATTTAATGTAAACTATGAGTAAATGAAACTTATTGATGCAATGCTGCATGCACATCACTGTGCAGCGCTGCGTTCACGTGCAACATGATCAGCTGCAGAAAGTTTTTTATTTCGCTTCATGCCGTTAAAGTTAAGAGCTTCAGACTTTCTGCATAATCACTCAGTTTGACTGCACTTGCATGTAAAGTGGAGCTTTTTAGCTTCTCTTATTCTACCTCATAACAAAAACCCATCAATCAGCCCTGGTTTGAGAGAAAAATGGATCAGGATCTTTAGAAATTTTCTGAAAATAACAGTTTCTTTTACTTTAATAAGATCAGGACGGCTCATCAGCCACGTGAGTTAAATGTTTTTACATCAGAACTTTTACAGAAAACTGTTTCCATCTCCTCATGAGAGAAAAAACACAAGCGAGCCTAAAAAATTTTCACATTTACATTCAGTTTTCCCACTGTGATACTTTTATAAAATGCATAAAATTATGTTGGATAATACACAAAATCCATCATCCATCCAGCTGCAGAGCAGTGACTCCATGCAGCACAGAACATTTAAAACATGTGAAAACATTTTCAGCAGGAGGAAGATTTGAACCGTCACATCATGCTGTTCAGACAGACAGTTCTGTTCAGACTTTCTGGCTTTAATCTTATTTGTGGAGTTTCATTAAAAGGACATAACGTATATTTGCTCTCATTAGAGCCACTTGACTCAACCTGGGGGAGTCAGTCAGAATCAGAATCCCAGTCGTGGTGATTATAAAGGTTTTATTGTCTCACAGCTGTTTTACATGAAACCTGTTCACTGTGAAATGTAATCAAACATGATGCAAAGCAAAAGCAGCCTTGTTACAGATAAATGATGCTAAAACAGTCAAATCTGTCGTTCTGGTTCAGTAACAACGGAGACATTCGGTGAATTTTCATCCACTACAATTTTGTCAACTTGTTTTTAAATGTGTTTTTTTAAATTTTTCTTCCTAAAGCAAGAAAAAGGTTTCCAGGTGAAATATCAGCACTATTAGTTTTCTCCTCAGACGGCTGGAGGAGGATGGTGGTGTTTTGTTTGACTGAACGCAGTCGGCAGAGTTTCAGTCGAGGGAACGATGGAGCGAGTAAACAAAACAAATTGCCCTCCTGGAGGCCATTTTGGTTTTTATGTGGTCATTCGCTGATGATCTTGTTTCTGAACGTTATTTCAAATTCTTTATTTAATAAGTTAAAATGCCGCCACTGACAGTTTTAACCTGTTTGAGTGTGTTATTGCATTAAAACACAATGTGTGTGTCGGTTCTTGGACCAGCTGTGTGTGTGTGTGTGTGGACATTTCTTCCCAGGAAAACATCCCTAATTAGCTCTGTCAGGGTCTGATTCTGCTACCGGCTGATCAAAGAAGTACTGGAGTGAGCAGTCATGATGTGTGAATCACAGATTTGAAAAGCAGAGTTGGAAAAGCCCCCGTGGCGAGGACGACTGCGGGCGAACACCACCTCATCACATCCCATCTTCAGCTCTTCCCATTAACTTTTAATCTAAAGTGGTGTGAAAATTCTTTGCACTGTAATACTGCATGTTCCACGCTCTGCTTCTCCTGTGATCTCCTCATGAAAATGTATAATTTACACTGTCACCATGGAGAACTGGAGGACAATATTAATGTATTCTGCAGAAATTGAAATGCATGAAGTGCTTGGAGCGATGCCCACTAGAGCAAGTACCACAAGCTCTGTGATTACAGTGCTTATCCCTTCAGGAATAATTCAGCACTATACAAGCTCTCAGTGCTGCATTTACTTCTGATAAATCACATTTTCAATGAGCTGCATGGTCTTTTATACATGACCCATCAATGCATGGAAGACCGGGGCGGTCCATAGGGAGCAGGGCAAACAGAACAGACTTCTGGGTAATTCATTGTTCATGCTTTAAGAAGTGTCATTAGAAACTAAACATCATGAGGAACCAAAACAGCCGGGGACGGCGAGGCTGCCAAACACACGAGTGTTTGAGTTCACTTCAAGGTTAAGAGTTTCAGCTGGCAAAACAGAGAAATTATTAGCACCACGCAGACATTTTCCAGCCGTGTTTGTGAAGAAGAAACGGGTTATTTTAAGCCAAAACGTCTTCAGTCCAACCTTCAGTAATCGGGGTTTAACCTCAAACTATCCAGATGTTCACCACAGTGTCGTCACTACAGAAAACTGCAGTCAGAAGCTGAAATAAACGTTATCGAGGGGATGCGATTCGTCAGGTTAAGTGTTTGCCCTCTTGTGGCTAAAATCTGCATTACATGAAGAAAGTGCTCCACTGGTTCGCATAAACTTTAGCATTGAATTAATGTTTGTTTAGCTGGATTTCTGTCGGATGTGCAAACTTCTTTCATGCGCAGAGAAACCAGTTTACGTAGTTTTGTTCCTGAATTTGTCTTCACGGTGTGAAAGGATCCATTTTTACTTAAATCATGATCCTTTAATAAACGTAAACGAGAGTTTTGCATCAGCTTTTTACTTAGATTTAAAAATAAACTTGACCTGATGATCTTCATCTGACTGAAAAGTCTCAGTCAGTAATTTGATTTGATAATTTAGCTGTAAATTTGAAAGCTGATGCTAATCATCTTTCTAAAGATGCCTGATTTGATGCATTTCTCTCGACATTTCCTGTTTTGTTACAGTAAACTCTGGTTTCATTTAATCATGACTAGCAAGCAGTGTGTGCACCCAAACTTAACCAAAACATCATCTGACACTAATATATTTACATCTAACAGTGATTCTGTGATCAGGTTTAAGCACTTTGATTAGGTCGGAAAATGGTGGTTGCAGAAAATATCAAGTAGTTTCACATAAATGAAATTTCTAAAAAAAATACAGCTGTGACAAAAAAGAACAATAATCAATAATAATAGATTGTGAAAAGTTATAATTTTCATGATGGAGTGGGATAAGTGATTTATCTCTAAGTGCAGTTTTTTCTTCTTGAATCTCCTGTTTCTATGTTTTTTTTTGGCACAACTCGGTTTTTTTTTCGTGCTGAATTCGAGTGTTACAGTTATTAAACCTCGAACACTGATGATTTCATAACTCTACTGGTGTGTTTAAGAGCATTCAGAGGATAAATAATGGCTGAATGTCACCTCTCCCATGTTAAAATGGAGTTTTACAGCTGACCTCGTCCCTCCTTCAATCACAACATTAACGATCCTTTAATTTCTCGACACGTTGCTGCCGTGCGTCGCTGTGTCTCTGCGGTTTGTGCCAGTCTCGCCGTGTGGAAGCTGGAATCAATAAAGTCTTTTCTCCCAGGAGTCCCTCCATGACTGACTTTCTCCCTGCGGCCGTCCAGCCGTTTCAATCTGTCCTCCACTTTGGTAAAAAAGCTCTCATGCGCTCCGAGCTTTGGAAGTGCTGAATGTCATGACCCTTCATTACCTGCACTGGGAAGATCTTCCAGCAGCTTCTCCTCCTGCTAACTTGTAAGTGACATCGCAGCGTTTGCTGTCTGTGCAGAGAGGAGGTAATTTTGCAATGTGCTGCATTGCCCTTAACTTTAAACTAGACCACTTAAACTTGACACGGGGCTCTTGTTTCATTTAAGCGGCCTGGGACTTTTCTAAAACGCTTCTGCCCCTCCAACCGAACCAATTTGAGTGATAGAGCACCGCAGATGGAATGACCTGTCTCTTACCACAGCGATTTCTGCTGCAGCTCTGAAAATTAGCTGCTGCTGCTGCTGCTGCGGCTTTGTGATGTTTAACACGTTCCTAAACTGTGACCGGGCTGCAGAGAGCGACGTGTGGAAGAGGTCCTTCAGCTTTGGCACAGTGCTGCTCTCATTTATATTTCTGCCACACTTTAAAGCTTGTTTTAAAGTTTGCAGGTCATATTCTCTCGTCTTTTATATGCTTTTATATACAAACTGATGCTTCTGAAGTCTCTGACACACTGTTCTTACTGTCCTTGCATGGTCCTTTTGGAGGATGGATTTGATTTGGAGAATGTAGGACAAATGCCTCGTGGACGCTGCAGCTCTGTGGAAAAGGCAGCGCTGAAGTGAAAGAAGCTGGGGGAAGTCATTACACACATTATAATTAACAGCTGGAGCTAAATTATAGAGTCCATATCTCCTGAATTCTCATTTTCATGGAGAGTTTAGATACAGAAAGCAGGAAATAAAATTCCATATTAGCTGTGCCAGAAACACTGGGAATCTATTTATTAATAATGAGCTGGGAAACACAATGGCTTACAGTAAAATATGAGCTTTTTAATATATTTTTTAAATGAACTTGGCCCAGCGCAGTGATGTTTTAAAAGAATTACTTTCCCTCGCTCCACACATTTGGCATAAGGTCCAAACTGATATGACGTTTATTACAAGACTCGAGCAGAAGCAAGTTTCTGCTGCATGGCCTGAAATTTAAATAAATTACATTAGAGAAAGTGGATTTCTGATAAAATGCACAGCGAGAGACGGAGGGAAGAAACAGTGCAACAGACTTCTCCTGGAGAGCCTGCAGAAATGTTTAGAGCTCATGATAAGGAGCGACCGGCCCGAACATCCGGAGCTGGATGATGAGGATTCTGCCCTTATTTTTTCCATTTTCCTCCATTTAACCCTGAGCTGCCGGTCCGTCTGATGGGGAATGAGACAGCTGTCACCATCAAAGGCTCTGTCTAATAACTGGTTTGCAGTGCTGAGCTCTGAAGCAGCAGCGAGTTCAGACTGATGAGCTGCTGTAATGTTCATCATGTTGTTTACAGGCCTCCTGGATCATTTTATCTCACACACACTGTCACAATGAGTCATGAACTCCATGAGCCCAGGAGTGTTTAATTTGTTTATTTTGTGTGCTAATATTAGCCAACGCACACACACACACACACACACACACACACGCGGCCTTGTCATCCTGCTATTTGATTCCTGGCTGATCTTGTCAAAGCATCACTGCACAAAGACGCTGCAGGTGGATTCATTCACAGCTTCAGATTGCGTGAGTTTAGTTGCATTTTGAGACCATGTTTGCAGACTCTGTTCCCACCTCATCACCAGGAACATGTGCCAGACTTGCAAATATGCTGCCCGTTTGTTTTTCTGAACTGGCATCAGATGTTAACGATCCAGTGTGAGCTGAAATCACCTGACTTCCTCCACCTTTACATGCATGTGAGCATGAGAACCTGCAGTGACTGTGAGAACTCGGAAAAACACTGAAGTTCCTCTTTAGAACTAATCTGTCCATTCTGGGCTGCTGAAGAAACATGGTGACTCCACAGAAGAAAACCTGCACCCTCTGCAGATATAATATGCTTATTTATGACAATAAAGAAACAGAAACTCTTATTTTTAGGTGATAAAACACTAATAAAAACATGCCAATGTATTTCATAATCCATTTCTGGCATATCGTTCACACAGTTCCTACACTTTTGACCTTTGACACAGGAGCACTGACTCCTTTTTAAATTACTCTGAATGCACCTGAACGCATCACTGCAAAGACTAAATAACACTTGTATTTTATGAATCAGGAAAAAAAAACACAACAATTTGCTCTGTTCTGCTCGTTTGTTTTGCCGTCGTCACTTCCTCCATCGTGGATGTTCTGGCAGCGTCGACAGTCCAACATGTTGACGTCCATCATGGATAAATTATCCCCCTCAGCTGGATCACATATATATTCACAGAACTCTAATGAGAGCAAAGACGCTCCCCTCTGACCCCCCACATCCTGCTCACCTCCTCAGGGAGGCGCTACAGCTCGCTGACCACCGAGACCCAAAGCTTCAGGACTCTGAATGTGACTCTGACGTGCATTTTAATGGCTGTCTTCATGTTTCCTTGCAGAGAAAAACAACCAACAGCTTAATTTGTCCTGGAAAAATGTGACCGGAAACCTGCCTGTCATTCAACCGTCCAATTATATTTCAGCCCCTAAAAAAGGAGGGACAGTGTATAAAAATGAGTAGATATAATATGAGATTATATGCACAGATTCGCTGCCTGGGTTTGAATGAAGACTTGGACTAAGAGACGAAGCTTTGCTGC
This sequence comes from Acanthurus lineatus, assembly GCA_029814665.1. Taxonomy (NCBI): domain Eukaryota; kingdom Metazoa; phylum Chordata; class Actinopteri; order Acanthuriformes; family Acanthuridae; genus Acanthurus; species Acanthurus lineatus. Next base: position 12,847,770 of record JAPZDV010000017.1, read on the forward strand.
TGTTTGTGCAGTGATTTTAAACACTTTACTTCCTTTAATCAATCAGGTTTATTTTTACCAAATGATTTATTATTGCCTTTATTTTCCCATGTGCCCATGGTCACACACACCTCTTTTTTTCAGTGTTCATATGAGCTATTTTCTCTGCTGCATTTATCCTGTGAGGTTATTAAAACACACAGTGAAATAAAACATCAATGGCAGCAGATTCTGGTCACTTTACATAAATACAGCTGACTGTTTCTGTGTGTCTGCCAGTTCTTTCCCTCACTGCTGCTCAGGGGTTTGCTGCCATGTTTTTTTTTCCCCTTCTGTTGTTTGTGACATTCACATATGTTGTAATCAGACTACCAGACGTGTCCATTAATACCAAAGTGGAGCAGTGCTTCATTATGGACGGCTCTGGATTGAACTCTTCTCCAGGAAAATTAAACAAGTATCCTCATTGTTCTTTGAGAGTGTTTAATTACTGAGGCACTAATGTGTAAATGATCTCCAGCACTGCAACAAAAACGCTTCACATTGTACGTTTACTTTGCTGCTTTTCTCGTCTCCTTAAAAATTAGAACAATGACAAAAAGACGCCATAAGATTTGTGTTTTTTTGGTTCATCTTTGCTGATTTTTTGCCATCAAAAAACTTGAAGTTCACACAAGCTGCAGCGGTGATGGAGAAAGGTTGGATGTCTCTGGTGAGACAGAAGTGATGGAGTCAGCAGCGTGTTGAACAAAACGAGTCCCATGTCTGTGGGCTGTTTTCGCTCGCAGCTCACAGGAATCTGATCCCTGTGACAGGTTCACTCTACCTGCTCCGTTTCTGCAAAAACAACAGCAGCATCTCTGTCTGCAGAGCCGACACACACACTGATGCCACCACGTTCACACAAACAAGCCCTGCGTTTTGATTTCTGCACAGCAAGAAACACGTCAGGTCCGACGTCCTGTGTCGGCAGAGCAACGCTGACAGGAAACAGGAAACAGGGCTGCCGGTCACATTAGAGCCGATGGAAAGTGACTGTTCTGGGTGGAATCAATGATAAATTACAAATTACAGCATATGTAAATGAAATATTATTATATAGAGTATATGATATTCAATAGCATTATTCTTTAACGTAATGCAACAGAATTTAATGATAATATAGATTATATTGTATTATATAATATAGACTGGGAGAAGTGAAGCATAACTTATTAAGTGTTTTAATGTGATGTGATGTTTAATTAAAAGACATTTGTTATAGTGTAACATGTAAAAGATTATATTAATATATTTAGAAAGGCAGAGTGGCTGAAAATGTATTAATATGAATCCATTCATAGTTTATTCTAAAGTATTTATCCCCCTGGAAGTATTAATGTTTCATTGTCTCGCAGCATTAATTTGTAGTGGACTTAATGTCTCAGTGTTATTAAAATGCAATAAAACTGAAACTGATTAACTATAAATGATTTTAAATCTGTCCATTTACACTCATGTTATATAGATGATACAAGCTGTTTAGTCCGGGAATCACGCTCTCGTCAGATCAATCATCTTTGCATGATTTAAAATCAAGGATGGATTCTTGTTTTTTAATATTAACATTATTTGATGAAGCTGCTCTGCTGGGAGCTGGTGGAGCTTTTCAGCTGCTGCTTTGCTGTGGTTTGGAAGGTGGAGCAGAGGTTGGTGGTTTGATTCCCGCCTCCGTCAGTCTGCATGTTGCTTCTCGAGCTCGTTGCTGAAGGTCAGGTTGCATTTTGCTGCTCCTCAGCTGTGTGTAAGTGTGTGTAAGTGTGTGTGTGAGCTCCTAACTGCATTCAGCTGCAGCTCATCAGAAGCATCATGTCTCATGTGTTCACAGCTTTCATTCAGTCATAACGGCTTTAGTCCAATGAGTGTCATGTTGTTATTTAATTCATTCATCACATTCACATCAGGGTTAGATATGAATCGATTCCTGATGAACTGCAGCTAAATGCACTTTCTGTCAGTCTGCTGTGTTTTCCTGTGTGTTCCTCCCTCATGTTGTGTGTTTGTGTTGTCTTGTTCTTCCTGTTTGTTTCTCTCAGGAGTGGGCGGGGCTTCCAGACTCACCTGCACTCGATCACCTGCACACCTG
>JAPZDV010000017.1:12859330-12898686 GCA_029814665.1 Acanthurus lineatus
GTGTTGTCTTGTTCTTCCTGTTTGTTTCTCTCAGGAGTGGGCGGGGCTTCCAGACTCACCTGCACTCAATCACCTGCACACCTGATCGTCGTCTGCCTGATCACCTTTCCACCTCTCACTGCTGTTTAAAAGCTGGCGTCACTTCGTTAGTTGTTCAGCCCTCGTGGTGACGCTCTCAGTCACTGATTTAAGATTTTTTTTTCTTGTGTGTCTGTTTCTCTGTTTAACTCGACCTGAGTTTGTTCTGCATTTTGGATTTTCGGTACCTTTGCCCCAAACTAATCTGTGTGTTTGTGTCGTATCAAGGTTAGATATTAAAGTTTACATATTGGATTAGGTCAAAACAGAGATTACAAAGATTACCTACTGACACTCATGGTGAAAGTGCAGAAGTCGTTAGTCGTCCGATAGGAAACTAAAGTGCAGAATCACATGAATCAGAAAAAGGCAGAAAATACATCAGTTCTTATACACAACAGAAATTCTTGCTCTGTACACTTTTTCATTTTATCTGTCTGAGCAGCATGTCAGCTTTTGTCAGAGGAAACATGGAGGATTGTGGGTCTGAATGAAACCTGAGGCTTTATGAGCGGCCTGCTGGGGGCGCCGGCGTCCCCCCCTCTGAACCAATCCCACTGAGATGAAGCCTCGACATGCGAGAGATGAAGCTCATCCCTCATTATTGATATGTAAAAGCCCTGCTCACCAGCATTCCAGTGTGATTTCTCCCTGTCAGTTTTCCTTTCTGTCTGCGGTTCCCATGATACTCCGGGGAAACATGCCCTGAAGGAAAAACACCAGTTTTGTTCTTCTTCTGCTTCTCTAATATCACATTCAGTCTCCACACGCTCTTATTACTAATGAGCAAAAAATGATAACATGGCAAATTAGAGTCTGCTGACTGTTCAAATTACAGTAATTAAGGGAGGCCATTCGTGTAGTTTGCATAAATGAGTGTTTCGATCACGGCTCAGTAGGATTTGTTTGGTTTTTATCGGGATGGGAAGGAAAAACTTCCTTGGCAGCGTTTTTTTTTTGACGAGGTCTAAAATCAAAGCGCAGCAACGATTACTAAAACATCAATAATGGTTTAAAGAGCACATTCCACCCGCTAATTAGCATGCCAGTGTCACCTTTTCTGCAGCTCGATAACGTGACTGCGTGCATACAGATCATGTGTGGGCGTGAAACTCGCCCTGCTAATGACGGCTTTAGGCGCCGCTCTTCCAAACCGCCACGGTTCGACCGTATTGACCCTGTTGACTCGTCAGGCAGCAGAGCGGGAAGTTAACTGAATAAGGTTAATGGGTAAATATGTACATTCAGGTACTTGATCAAAGCTCAGAGACGGTTTGTGTCTGAAGGCCGCCATGATGTCTGCACACACACACATACACACACATACAGCGCTGCAGAGGGAGGCCTGAAACGAGCAGCACAAGGCAGCACATCGAAAACTTTACAATCAGATCATGATAGGACAGTTCAGCCAATCACAGCGCAGAAATAAAAGCTGTAACAGTCGGTCAGTCTGCAGGCTTCACATGAACCTTTAGACATTTAAGGCAAATCGATTGTCCAGCTTTCTTTTCTTTTTCTTTACTTCTTCTATCAGTCGGCATCAAGTGTCAGACGTCATCATCAGGAGAACTTTAAGTTTTACTTTCTTCTGCTTTAAAATCATAATTTAACATCAGCTTTGTTTGGTAATGGATTAACTCAACACTAACCAGAACTCAAAGCAAGTTACAGCCCAATTTTCTCACATTATCTCAGGCAAACAAGACAGTGGCAGTAAATGTTGACACCCTGTGGAAAAGAAGGACAAACATGAGTAATAGTGAGCACAAAAGCCACTTTTGCATCTCTGAAAATATGCAGTGACACAGACATACATGACAGCAGCAGAAACAAAGTTCAAGAATCTTTATCATCCCTTTGCTTTTTAAACTTGCAACACTATTAAACTGTGTATTTACCAATATGAGGGAGAACTGATAGTTTTTGCCTTATTGTCGAGCCTTCAGGTCAACCCACTGTCATTCTCAGACGATGCAGACATTTTGTCAGACACATTGGAGGGTCGTACGATCCCGCAGGTCACCCTGTGTTGTCTGAATGTCAGTGGAGGTTCACACTGGAAAAAAAAGGGCGCTGGATGTTGAGTGGAAGTCCTGCGGTCACATTGTTCAGACGTCACAGCAGCAGAGACAACATGATGTGAGTCTACTCGGTCCTGTAAAAAAAAAAAGGTAAACCCTGACATAAAGTAGATCCACTGTATTATTCACCAGGAAGCTCTTGAGGGCAGGAGAATAAGTGAGGTGCTGTTTGGGATGATGCCTTTGGGGCGATAAAGTTCCCTCAGTCCTGGCCAATCAATCACAGACTGTTTTAAAATGCTACTGAGACGCTTTGAATGTTGCATGATTTGTTTTCTGTTCTCTTGCTGCAAAGTTGAGGATGTGGAGTCGCTTGTCTAGCAAACTTGCTGATGTGTTACCAAAGCTAAGTGACTAAAACATTTCATTTCTAGTAAGTTTCACATCCCCTTATTATGTAAAACGAAGCAAACAGTTTCATAAAAGTCAAACTATAAGAGGGAATTTGGATGAAGAGGATGAAGATGTGACTGTGTTGTCCTCGTTGTGTCACGGCTGGGGGGGGAAGGTGAAAGCACATCTGTTTAAACTCAACCTGTGAGGTTAACCACCATAATGTGAAAGCAGATTCAGAGGAACTGGACTCGCTGAGGAGCTGAGTGTGAAGAAAAGCCGCAGCAGCCTTCCTGCATGGTTGCATAACATTTTGGGCTGAAGTGGCAAATGCTGAAAAAGTCAGTTTGGTGTTGAAAAGGAATATCTGGAGCTGGGAAAAAAATGTGCATTGAATAAACATTTGCCTTTTGGATCTTCTTACATGCTTGAAGGAGCTTCTGCAGCTTTGATTCGTATCGAAACCAAACAGAGGCTGAATGTGGAGAGAAGTCTGGAAGCAGCTGCTGCCACTCTGACCCCGAAACTATCAAACAAACAAGCTGGAGAGTCGGATATATCACAGCACAGACATCTGATTCTAATTACATACAGCAAAACCACTGAAATGTTTTAATAATATACAATCAATGTGTTGGATGATAAAGATTTAACATTTGGAAAATCATCAGCGTGCATTAGTGCGGTGGTGTATTTGCAAAGGAAAAACAGCTCAGGTGATTAGCGAGACGCCGTGTTAATATTGGAGTTAATGGACGGCTGCTTTACACTGGAATTAGCTGAAAGCTCAGTGCATCTTATATAAATTCTGAAGGCTGTCTTGTACATCTGCATTAATGCAAAGGGATGCAACAAAGCGAGCCTCCGACTACACAACCTGGGAGTGAGAACAGGTTGCAGGTGCACACAGATAAGCATGCAACACTGTCTTATAGAAACGATGCTTGTAGACTAATTTGTTTTGCAAATTATGTTCTGAGAGGAGGTTTACTTCAAGCTCCAGTGTTTCACACAAAAACACATTCTGTGCATCCTTGGAGTCTGACTAACAAACTGAATGCATTTCCTTTCCCATAAAACATTTACAGAGCTTATTTTTCGTGCATCCTTTATATCCGTATTTGCTAATTAGCAGTAAACTGTATTTGTAGGAGCATTGCTGTGTTTTCTGTTGCTCCTGTAAATGACAGGAATAGTGGGGCTCCAGATGAACTTCTGGATAAGAAGCGCTGGTAAAATTTCTGATGGAAAAGATGATTTTCTTTGCTTTTTACTTTTGTTTGTTAGTCATCATAAGAGGTGCAATCAAAAAAATGAAAGACCTTCCTGTCAGTGATGTTCCTTCAGCAGGTGCAAGCAATGATCGTCCTGAATGAGTATTTCAGTTACATCATGTGATCATCTTCAGCACCTGAGACGCTTTTGTTACCACGAGTCTGCAGTTAACACAGTCTACACGATGGAAGACGATGCATCGGGTCGGGGGTGCAACCGGCAGCATGCAGGCGGGGTCGTGCAGAGTCACACTGTGACTCTGCTGTGTCATTCTGAGGGAGAACGTTTGGTGCAAACAACCTGAAACGTGGTGCAAAATGTCAAATACACCAGCTCACAGTGACTCCGACCGAAGCTTTGGCTCCATGAAGAATCTCTAATGTGCTTGTAGCAGTAGTCACAAAAAAAACATGTAAATATTGTTGATCGAGTGAAGTAACTTAAAATATTTACTCAGAAGACTCTTGATAGATAAAAGATAACTTGTGTCTCTGCAGCAGCTGCAGCTCCGTGCACACGTATTGGGATTCTGATTGAACACGTATTGGGATTCTGATTGAACACGTATTGGGATTCTGATTGAACACGTGGGATCAATCGTTTACATGCGATGTGCTCTAACAGTGTTTACATGCACCAATGCTTTTAATCAGAACAGCTGTGTGATATTTATAAAAAGATAAATCAATCATGTCATTGATCAGGGGCAGAGATGAAGATCCATCATCTTTAAAGCAGACCGCCTGCTGCGATTGTGATGCTCTTAATCAAGCGAGTTAACAACACACACACTCCCTCCGGCAGCAGCGAAGGGGGTGAGTGTGTGTCCTCAGGTAAAGAAATTACTTTACACTGATAGTGATCAAGAAGAAAGTCCATGTGAGGAAACCATCTCCACCTCATCATGATCAGCACTGTCTGAGATGATCTCACTTAATCAGAAATCGTCAGGGATCAACCTCACCACAATCTGACACACACACACACGCGCACGCACACACACCTCACAAGAGCCTGGGGCTATTTTTTGCCTCTGAGATCAGCAGCTCGACGCTCCTCCTGGACCTCCTCAAAGAGATAGAAATCTAAAATGTTCCTTTACTGTCTGTTTTATCTGCAGCCTGTTGAAGTGGCTCATTACTCCCATAGGCTGACTTTAGTAACGTGCTGCTTCAAACCCCCCCCACCCCTACCCCCCCGCTGCACATCAGCCTGTAGCTGACATCTTAGCTTCCCCATTTGGAGAACGTCAGCAGAGGTGTGTGTGTGTGTGTGTGTGTGTGTTTATCCACAGAGCTTGCTGAGCTTGCTGCTGTTTCCTCCCCTCACACACTCCTGCACAGCAACACGTTGGAAATGTCTTTAAATGCATCAGTGAGGATGGAAGCAGCTGACAGGAGCTGCAGCTTCACTCCAAACCTTCTCCAAGCACACACACCTTTCTCCAGCTTCTGCTGTGATGCACGACACCGTCTGTTTTTAAACGAGTCCACCGGTTTTATCTAAGAAACAGAGCACAGGTCGACAAAGGAGCTCACAGGAGCACTGCACCGCGTGAAGAGGAAGCAGTTTAATTACTGTTGGTTAGCAGCAAAGCTTGCAAACTAACACCAACTATTTTCCTAATCATCTTGCTCTTCTGCTCCTGCAGACTTGTACCGAACAGTTAAAAAAAGGATCAAAATTAGGGGAAAAAAGACAGAAACTTCATGTTTATTATTAAGATATATTTTTTTTAATTTGTTGTTGGTCGGCTTTTATATTTTTATTGAAAAGGTAAGGGTAGGACTGTAAAATGTTTTATGAAACGAGGTGAATTTGACTGATTTTCCACTGAATCTGCATGCATTCATGTCACTTTCACCCCAAAAGACTACGAATCAATTTAGCAAATGCCTCAAAACACTTTTGGTTGCAAATTCATCTACTATTCGTGTGAGTTTTGTGTCGAGGTTCGTATGCAGTCACTCAAACGGTCGCACTGCAGCACCCTGACCAATCAATCCAATCTGATCAGTAAAGTTTGAAGGGTCACACTTTCCCTCCCTGTTGTCCTGAGATTCTCTCCGTCTCCAGTAAAATTCCAGGGGACTTTCAGATGGAGAGGATGGAGAGAAGACCACTCCTGAAGGTGTAAAAGCTTGTTTCACACAACGCTGCACAACAAATAGGCAGCGGTCTGGCAGTGGCGAGTTGTGCACCTGAAATGATTGCTAAACAGAGCGGTCACCACTCCAGCCTCAGCAGCAAACAACTGGAATTCCCACTTTATCAGGGCACGCAGACCTCGGCTGTACAGTACGTTACGGTTCATAACACACCGGTGAGAGTGCGTTAATGCTTTTGCTGAGTCATGAATAATGGATCACGTTGGTGTATTATCGCTGGGTGATAAATACAGAGATCAGCCTGGAAGGAAAGTCTGAAAATAGAGCCAGCAAACCAAAAAAAAAAAAAGAAAAAGAGAGAGATGACCTCTTTTTTTAGAGGATCATGGGAATGATGCTGCAGCAGCCTCTCCTCCTCCATGATAACCCCACCTTTCCCTCCACCAGCTGTGAAATAATCATCCTTTTTACATTCACATCATCCGTTTTGTTGTTTGCAAATCCATCCACCTTGACAAAGTGTGCTCTGGCAACACGCAGGGGTCCGGCTTCAGATGTGGAGGATCACTATAGCAACAGCGGCTATGGGATGTTTTATGTCGGCTGCAAAATCAGCCCCCTATTCACTGCATAGATGGATATCGGTAACATCTCTTAGGTAAGTGATTGTATTACAGCGGTTGACGGGACTAAAGCACATCTATTTCAGAGCAAGGTTCTTTGGATTGTGTTAGAGAGCTGAATAACAAGCAGCTCGAGGAGCAGGAGGTGCAGCAGCTGCAGAGCAACTGCTCCCCCACATGACAGCAGACGGTACTGCACATCTCCTGCCTCCGAGCCTCCCCCCCCCTGTGGAGCTGCTCGCCGTCTCAGAGGACACACCTACGCATCAGATGTAGTTCAGCATGCTCGCACACACTGCATCGCATGCCCCCACACACTGGAAGAGACAACTAACCTGCACATGCACCAACACTCCCCCACACTGACAAATGTGTGCACATTACGAAGGTTCACAGCAGTGCTGAGAAGAGACGTTACAACAAGCCAAAGCAGCCTTTCTCCTCCACAATCTGTGATTTCTGATGACGGTGGCCTGACCCTCCTTGAAGATGAGAGCACCAGCCATTATCAGCAGATTGTGACTTGTTGAATAGATGTTGATATCGCGGCCTGCAGCTGCGTTCGATGAGCTTCCAGAGCTAAAATTAATGTTGAGACAACAGCAATGCAGCTGCTTCTCTAAAAAAAATATGCATGTTAATCAAAAGCAAATGGATTTTCATGGCATCGATCAGCATGGACAGGATTTTATAGAACTAAAGGATTTTATGTACAAAAATTGGAGAAAATATGTGTGTCAGCTAACATCTCACATGCTAACTGTTCTGACTTACTCTCTTATTGCAGAGCTTTTGCTTTAAACACAAACATGCATCTTCTGAAACTCCATTTTATTGCTGATAACTGATAGATTTTTGTAATTAAATGTGAAAAGGTGATTGTTGGTTGGTTTCAATGATGTTTTTTGTTGGTTTGGTTTTTGTTTTTTTGATTTAAAACCTTTTGAAATAAACAAACATGTTCAATTTATGTCACAATTTAAAATCCAAAATTTAGGATTAAATCTCTCACGTCATCGATCTGATCAGATAGTTTCAGTTTGTGTGTCAAGGTTTTAAGAAAGGACTGTTCAAAATAACCAACACTGATAATAACCACTATATTCAAACCATAAAACTAGTTTTGTGTTAATAATAAACTATAATAATAAAGCATTTCTTAAATCTTTCTCATGTCTTTCTGCTCTCGCTCCGTCATGCTTGGTGTTAATGCCACAGCTCATCATGTGGTGATAATCAGATCTCATGGCAGCACTATTCTGGGATGTGTGTCTGTGAAAACATCTGCTACCATTTAACAGGCTTTTTTCCTCACAGATATTTTGTTATGTGTTGTTAGGAAAACCAGAAACTTAACTATTCTAACCGGTTTTAGACTGAAGGTCATGTTGGTTTGGTTCAAATACAGGAGACAGTTTAGTGAGTAAAGGTGTGACAAATGAGAATAACGGAGCGAGGCTTCATGGTGGTTGAGTGATGATGAACTAACTGCTAGTTAACCACTAGTTAATGAGTATCTCCTACTTAAATAGTATAGAGTGGTTTAGGATTAGTTAAAGACGTGTTACTGAAGAACAGCTTAAATAATGAAACGTCAAAATTCTCCAACTTTGATAACAAAACAGGTTCTTAATTCCTTCTATCAACCTACCTACCAACGACATTTTTGATTTGGCATCTCTATAAGAGTAAATCTTTGTCGGCACCTTTGGAAACGACCGACATGAAAGATAAATATTGGTCTTCATTATTCAGTGTTTTTTTTAAGGAGTGTTTGAGTTTTGCAGAGAGAAGATGGAGGTCATGGTTACAATCATAAAAAGACTAAATTAAAGGTTCTGTATGAAGCATTTGAGCTCCTGTAACAAAGTTCAGTTCCCTCACTTCGACCTTTCTGACTTTATTTGAGTGCAGCTAAGCGATGAGGTCGGATCCCCTCGAGTCGTTTGACCTGGTTACGTTTGATGGCTCACAGTTTAAAGTAGAGTTTTTATATCGTGCAGGTCTGATGTCGTCCTCAGCAAAGTCACAGTCGAATGGAAAACACCTGCAGTTATAAACAACGAATGAAAGAGGAACAGCTTCCCGACCTTGTTTTTGTCTTCTTTCACAGGAAACCAGCCGAGGAATAGAAATCTACTGCAAATATATTTACATTTATTGATATTCTGACATATTTGGACATGAAAAAATAAAAAAAATAACCTCATCCTTTAAATTTTAAAGGCAACACCATCTTTTTCTCAGAGATCTGATGAAAGATGTTTGTGTTAAGTGTCTTTTGCTACGACTCGTAAGGTAAACGTGACGAAAATGCATGAAAACACGTCAGAGATGAGTCAGCACTGCCTGTCCTCTGCTTTAAACTAAGTCGATGAGATTTCACTTCAGTCTGACCTTAAAACGAGATTTCAGGTCAAATTGAAAGAAAAATGCTTTTCGTTCTCATCACTGTGACACACACACACCGACTCTTTAGAAATGCTGCTGTTCCAACTGTAAAAAGTAAAAAAAAAAGGCTGAGCCGACTGTCATTTTTTAAAGAAAACTACAACACTGAGCTGTGGTTTGACTTTTACAGAGAAGTGTCCTAACCTTTTCAGGTCAGATCCACAGGGGGAATAGAAATTAGTGAGAGAAAGTTCATCTGCATTCTGCTCGGCGTGCCAGAGAGAAGCTGCTCTGCTCCGACACACCAATGTCAAAACCCTGTGATGACTCTTCAGCAGCGGTGGGAAGAGAGCCGAAAAAGTACAATTACTCCCATAAAAACTGACTCAGGTCAGAGAAAAGGTACAGTCTGAAAAAATCCACTCTGGTAAAAGCAAAAAAAGCACTTGGGTCATAAGTATTTTCCATTTGGATGCATCTTTATAACCAATAACTAATTACTATTAAACTGATAATTGCAAACTCTTTAACTAAAGGATAACATGCACTTATCGGAAACTCAGATTATTTTAAATATGACAAGTTAACAGCTAACATCATGTGCAGATAACTACACTTTTACTCATTTTATGTGCAGGTAACTTTAAAGTGCACATTACTGTAATGTGTGGAGAGTCTCAGTTATATCTTCTTTTTGTTGATGTTGATAATATTCAGACTTTACAGAAAAAAAATTGCAGTTGTAGCTGTTTTTAGGTCTTTCAAATGTTTGCAAATAGAGTTGACTCAGTGTAACGTGAGTAATATGGTCTCATGTCGGGGACACACAGATGTGTAACTCTGAAGAAAACTGTAAATATAATATGAAAGTCTACACTGTGTAAAGAAAAGCCTTAAAAAAGGTTTTCAGTTCCTACATGAGTGAAGATTATTTTGTCAAACAACTGTTTCCAAGATCCAGGAAGACTCTTCACGATCAATAAGTGCTGTGTGTGTTTGAGACAGAAGAGGAGAAAGTGAGCGCTCGAGTCTTCAAACACTGAGTGAAACATCCATGAATCCAAACCACATCTGGACAAATTCAGCGGAATCAGCTGGAGCTCCGTCAGTACTTTAGCAGGTATTAAATGAACGGATTAACCAGGAAACAAGGCGGATTATAGTGAAAAGACATTCAGTCGACTGAGTCTCGTTTAGTCTGAGCGCCGAGTTTCTGATCCTAATCTGCAGACTGTATGCACGTCAACGAGCTCCGGAAGCTCATGAGTCTGTTATGTGTCTGTAATGTGTCTGTAACAGGTCTGTAATGTGTCTGTAACATGTGTGTAACATGTCTGTAATGTGTCTGTAACGGGTCTGTAACATGTCTGTAAAAGGTCTGTAACGTGTCTCTAACGTGTCTGTAATGTGTCTGTAACAGGTCTGTTATTTATCTGTAATGTGTCTGTAACAGGTCTGTAATGTGTCTGTGATGTGTCTGTAACAGGTCTGTAACATGTCTGTAATGTGTCTGTAATGTGTCTGTAACAGGTCTATAATGTGTCTGTAATGTGTCTGTAACAGGTCTGTTACAGGTCTGTTACAGGTCTGTTACAGGTCTGTAAGGTGTCTGTAAGGTGTCTGTAAGGTGTCTGTAAGGTGTCTGTAAGAGGTCTGTAATGTGTCTGTAAGAGGTCTGTCTGTAACATGTCTGTAATGAGTCTGTAGCAGGTCTGTAACAGGTCTGTAATGTGTCTGTAACAGGTCTGTGATGTGTTCTGTGTGTTTTAAAGCCTCTTCTGATGACTGATGAAGCTGATTGTTCGAGCCGCTCTGATCAATGAAACGATCAGCTGAACATCTCATGTTGACCAAAGGCCCAGGCTAAACAATGAGACGTCTCATGTTGGTGTGTGGATGTCTATGGATGTATTGATCACCACACACACATGCGCACACACACACACGCACACACACACACACTCACTGCGCTCTGAGGGGACCGGCTACGTGCTTTCATGTCGTGATCGAGCATCGAAATTGAAAAGAGAGAAACGCCTCGCGGCCTCCTGCTCATAATCAGTTTGTACTGTATGTTGTTCAAATTAGTGAGGACATGGCAGGCGTCTCCCCGGAGACCCCCCCTGCCCCGCAGCACACACACACGCATGACACGCTGTAATGTGTGTGTGCTGTGTAACGCAGGAGGGAAGGAGTGAAACACACACACACACCAGAGAAACGAGTCGGCAACAGATTTGAGACGAGACACGACTCCCCTGGTTTTTTTGTTTTTTTTGGTTTGTTTTGTGCAGTTTTTTTGTTTTAATAAGATCGAGCCCACTCAGACGGCACTTACATGCTGACAGAAAACAAATAACGCCTCTGTGCGAGTGTTACAAATCTCACCTGTAGCGAGACAATCTTCAAAATGACAAGGTTGTGAGATTTTTAGAGGTAAACCTCTCATCCCTGAAATGACTATTGGATTTTCAGGGATCAACATATTTGTTTGAGTCACTGGCTGTTTGAGCAGATTTGCAGGCAAATCCGGTGTCATGTAAACACAACGTTTAAATACTGAAAAATCACGATGATATGATCCTGTTCTGAAATGTTGTTTGAGCTTAAAGAGCAGTTTCCTTCATAATAAAAGAGAAATAACTTTGTTTTGTTCACTTTACTGTCATACAGCAGCAGATGCAGAAACATTTATTTTAAACTCAGACTTTTTCGATTCATCCTCCAAACTTATATAACATTTTTAAAGAACTTTATCCACTTATATAATCCTCTGTTTCAGCTGTGGCATTAAGTGGCAACAAACTACCTTTTTATTGTTTAACCTTGTGTTGAAAAATGATGAATATTAATTAATTAACCTTGTATCTTTTAACACAACAAGAGTCATTAACAGTTTTATAAGTTTGTTCACACAAACAAGGAATCTGACTGATTTTAATGCTGATCTCAATTATAATTATAATTACAGATGATTAAACAAAGTAGACAGAAACGAAAACAACAAAGCTGAACAATATCAGAGTAAAATGAAACAGAACTGTTGTGAAAAGAAATGTTTGTTAAAATTAAACAGTGAACAAGAACACAGATACGTGTGAAGAGCTCGCAGAGTTTAGATGTGACAGCGACGGGTGATTCGCACATTTTAAAGAACAGTGTTTGTTTTAGACAGTAAATACGTCACATGAAACTTATTGGTGAGTTAATGTAACAGTTTATATGATTTATATGATTTAAATGATGGTCCAAAGAGTCAGAATGTTCTTGTGGTTCGGTGTTTCTGTGAACAGGTTCAGTCATTGGTTTGGAGGCAAAGAGCAGAGGGGTGAGAGGATGAGAGGGGTGAGAGGGTGAGAGGGTGATGTTAAGTGCTCAAGTCAACACACAGGATCTTTGCGTTTTTCCCAGAGGAGCCTGCAGGGGTCCGACAGCAGGACTGTGATGACCTGAAGGATTTAAGAACCAAAGCTCTGTTTGAAAACCTGTGATTCAATTGTTTTGGAGACAAAAAATTATAGTAGAGCTTTTAAAACAGAGAGGAAGTTTCACACAGCTCCAGTAAAATGTTGAAAATATCTGAGAAGATGTGGACCAGCAGGTCAGTCAGGCGTTGAGACGGCCACCATCATGTCTGAACCTCAGTGGAGGTAATATAATATTCTCAGAGTATCAAATATTGGCACCATCAGTTCCAGATAAGCTAGCTTGGGTTCAAACTGTCCTCCAGGATCATCTCATCAGATTTAAAATGACCAGTGATTAACATTCTGGTAGAAACACCAGATTTGTTTGGGGGAGTTGACAGATTTGGCCACATGATGCTCGAGCGGCCTCTGTGATTTTCAGCTCACGAGCCTGAGAAGTGGCAGTAGATGTGCACAAAGATCTTGGGTCCTTTTAAAGGTGCTGACATGTTTCTACAGAAGCCCAGAAGGGACAAACCAAACAGCAGTGATCAGGCCTCTCATGTTTTCTTCATGCTTCCTGCATCCTTAGCTCCTCTCTCTCCTTCACCTTGAAAGCAGAGGAGCTAAATGTCATTAAATTCAGTCTACACCTTGAAATAACAGCTTTAAACAGCACAGAATGCAACATGGAAGAAATGAATATTAACTAGATTTCAGAAACTTTTCTCTTTGAAAGTGGGATCCCAGTTGGTTTATCGATTGATTCGAGCAAAAGCGAGTTTTGCACAGATTCAAGGTCAGCCTTCTTCTCTCGGCTTCTCAGCTTCGGACCAAAGCTTTCCAAGATGCTGGACGGTGGATGTTGTTCTTTAAGACCAGAAAGAACAGAAAGAACATCTTGTGAAGCCCACATCCTGCTTGAATTTACTTATTGATAAAAGCTGTAAGCAGAGCCCGGAGGCTGTTGTAGTGAAATGTAATGTCTTATGGACGTGGAACAAAAGCAAGATGAGAATGTGCTTCACGGCTAATAATGATACAAAAGCCCCCGGTGTCTGTTCCTCCTCATTCAGAGATGGATTTTCAGCTTTATTTTTGGAACAAAAGATAAATATTTAATCAGCCTGAAAAAACCCGCAGTGTGAGGACACACTGTTGTAACTCGCTTCAAGGTTTGGCAAGTAGCAATAATTCATGATCGTCTCTATTTGAGGTTTTCTTTTTTTTTTAATTTCATCGATAAAAAGGGACATTCAAGTCTGCTTTGTATCAAATATTAGAATTAAATATATCCGTGATTACAGAGGAGCCTGCAAGTCTGGACCATTAAATGTTTACAATCCTTCCTCTTAAGATGAAAATCTAATATGAATTTAGTCTCCATCATCTTCTGGTACAAATATGTGATATTAACTGTGTTTAAAAGCAAAGAGGATGCTGTTGTGTTCAGACCTCAGCCAGGTGTAAATGACATTCGAACAGTTTGACAGAATTCTTGAGAAAACAAACTTCCAGCAGGCTCACAGGTCTTTAACTCCACTAATATCTCCAGCTATCAGTCAAAAACACCTGCAGTCTTTTACTCAGATATGATTTTGTTAAATTACACTGAGACCCCCTGAAACTTTTAACCTTTTCCTTTAAATAAACTTGTCTCATCACTGTGATTTTACAACTTGGCCTAAAAATGATCCCCTGCCTCTGAGTCCAATGTAAGAATCATGATTACTGTTTTTGCTCGTCGTAAAGGATCTTTTAGACCGTAAATTGCTGCATTTCTGTGGTGCTTGAGTAGTCAAAAGACTGGAAAAGCCTTTACAATATGAGGCAGCGTTCACTTATTCACACACTAACAGCAGGTGGCTTCTCCACAAAGTGCCGCTCTGCTTTTCAGGAGCTCATACATCGATGCAAAGAGGATGCTAATGGACCGGCTGAGACTCACATGGAGACAGTCAGTGTGTCCTACAGGAGGAGACACACATGAAAACAGGAGAAGCTGGAATCAAACTACCAACCATCTGACAAAGATCTGCTCTATCTCATGAGCTACAGCTGAGCTAACTGACTGCAAGCTCAGATTCCCTTTAACTGGACTGATGTGTTAAAAACAACAAATGTTAGTTGTTTTTTGCAGCTATCTAGATATTTTAATGCAAATGAATAAAGGCACAAAATAAAAAAATATAGAAAATCTGTAATAGTTAACCAGAAGAAGAGCAGCGGCCTTCGCAGTCTGGATAACTGGTTTAACTCTCAATCCAAACCAGTATCCAATTACTCCTTCCTTTTATAGTTTGTCCTCCATCTTCCTGAGGATTTTAAACACTGCCTGAGATGACAGGCTACCTCTCATCCTTCACACTGATGCAATCGTGCACCTTTTGCACATCTGCTGCCTCTGAATGTTAACATGCTCACGCAGAGCTGAGACTGTGCTGTCGTCGCAGCCGGGATTCAATCTGTGACCAGATGTAATTCAATCAAGGCTGCTCGTCGTGTGTTTGTGCAGGAGAGCAACTCTCTTTGTTGTGCATCAGTGACTAATCTTTGAAATGCCTCTAATACTGAGCCAACATTATGATGAATCATGTTGCGATGAGGTGAGTAATCCACGTTTCCTCGTTCTTCGCCGTGCGGCTCTGCAGTGATGTGACAGGTACATGTTTACACTGTGCTGATGTGATTGTCCTAATGGTCTTTCAGGGAGCCATCACCTCTCTCCTCTCATCCGTCACATCCAGTCTCTTTCTGTTTTTACTGTTTTTTTTATTATTTTTTATTTTCCACGTGCCGTCCATCCATCACACACGCCGTCTCTTTGCTCTACTTTCAATCTCACTTAGCTTTCTGCTCTCCTTTTCCTCAGCACTCAGTTTTCTCCTCTTCGATCTGCAGGAACCATTTGATCTTTTAACAGATTTATTTTATCTGTATGACCTTCTGATGTCTTTGGGGGGGGTAAAGAAGAAGAAAGCAGAGGTGGGGGGGAGTTGCTTTCTCCTCAATCTGCCCATATAAAATCCCTCAGGACCTTTATCAGCTGGCCTGAGTCCTGACGAGTTTAATTGCCCCCACTGTTTCCAGGCGAAAGCAGAGACACACAGTGGATGTGACTCAGATAACGTTTCCGCTAGCATTTTTCTAAAAGTGCCTCTAATTATAACTTTGCTCAGGATAATGAGACTGATATCTGAAATTGAACTTCCATATTTCTTTTATCCATGAGTTTCGTGGCTGCGTCTCACACATGTGCTCACAGCTGGTTTTCTCACTTCTTTATCGAGGGAATAATTAAATCACAGGTCAAAACTAAAACACTGTGAGCTCTGTGATTACATGAACAATCTGACAGAATTAGGGTTAACTTGGTGAGTTTCACTCCTTCTGATGATAAATGGGCAGAAAATAAACATGCAAGGCAACAAAACAGCAGTCAGACTTTTATTTCATGCCTCTGTCTGTTTGAATGAACATGAGTCTGCACACACACCTGTCCATCACAGTGACTGTCGCACCTGAGAGCTTCAAATAATGCAAAGTATTATGACACATTAACTGTACAGAGGAGAGGGTTTGCTGCATGTCAGTGGCATGTCTCCAGGGCAAGCGAAGCCAGCCGTGTTTGACCAGTAAAAACCAAAACCAGACAGCAGTTAGATGATGCTGAACTGGTAGTGATGTTTCTCCTGACATTAAAACTCAGAGCAGCATTCTGCCTCATATAGGATTTGATATTTTCCTTTTGCATCATCTTGAACAGTCATTTTCTTCCCTCTTTGGGCTGCAGAGGATGATTGTCTCTGGAAGCTAGCATGCCAACCAGTCCATGCTCCGTCATTTCTGTCTTTTTTTGTAGGCGCGACCGTGTCCTGGTGAGAAAGACTTGTCCATCAGAGGGGAGAACAGTATCTTTTGGAGGTTTGTGCATGCACATTGTGGATAATCCTGGGAGCTCTGACGCTCAGTTAGCTACAGGTGAGTGTGCTTGTCAAGCCGCCTGTGACTCAGCTTCCACTGTTCTGAGATCAGTTATTATATTGCAAACAATATTGAAAACATGCAGATGACTGTGAACATTTTAGATATGCATTACATTTAAACAGTCTTTTCTTAGCAGGAGCAAGTTAATGAGCAAATTACATGTGATCTCTGATCTTTTAATCAGATAAATTGCCTCTTATGTGCACATAAAACCTCTTAGAGAATGAGGAGTTTGGTTGAATTGTTGTCGAATAACGACTTATTTTTGCAAGAAGAACCTTCACAGTGACGAAGAAAAGCACTGGAAGAGGAGGATTAACTCCTGTTATACAGAGTTTAATAAAAACTGGTGATGCAAGTTCAACATGTAAAAGTTAATTTCATAGATTAGCAGACGTGACTAATCAGTTTGGTTGACAGAGTGTTAAGATGAACAAGTCTGTATTCATTTAATTTACATACGTGCAGCAAAATGCAGGACAACTTTCACCTCAGGAAAGACGAGCAGAAAAAAGATGCTGTTTCTAATATATGAGAAATATTCAGAACTATTAGTTTCTTCTCTGTTTGTCCTTCTTTCATCAATGAAAATGCATTATTCTACCTCCATTATTTCAGTAGCCAACAAACACCACTGCCTTTTCTTATGGAGTTTAGCTCTGCCATTTTTCTACAGAGTGTAACTCACTTTAGGCTATTCATAATAATCAGCAACACTAAAGAAGCGGGAAATTTGTGTAAATGTGTCAAGAGAGCAGGGGAGAGCAAAATGCAGAGAATCCATGGGAAATAAAGCTGAGTGAAATGGCAGCAGAGGAAGAAATACACTCCTGAGACGCTGCTTTAGGTGAAAAACAACAAAGTAAAGCTAATAAAAAAGCACTCTGGTTTATTATTTAGGTTATTATAAGACAACCTGTAGGGAGAGTTTTATTAAAAATCTGTGGGTTGAAATATTGCAGCTTTGGTTTTTTGTTGATGTTGTTGTTTTTTTGTTTTTTTGTTTGTTTGTTTGTTTTTTGCATGCGTAATGAAACCAGTTTTGATAGAAACGTTTTTGTGATGTCACTCTGAGAGTTAATGGGCTTCTGTTTAAAAATCTTTATCTCTTTTGCAGAAACTGACTGTAAGACCTTTTTAAAGGGATGGAACAATAGCTGGAATAATATCAAAGACTATCTCTGTCTGTGGATTTGGTCCAGAGTATGATTTAAATGTCTCTCCCATTATAAATTATCTTTGTATTTAAAAAAAATAATTTCTCTCCATCCCCAAATTTCCACATTTAGTGTGTTTACTACTGTGAAGGCCATGTAGAAAAGCCTGGAGATCACAAAATCAATTTAATCAAAAATAAAAAAGATGAAACAGAAAAGGAGAGCAGGAAACAGCACATACACAAAAGACAAATACATACGTCCGTTGGTTTTATTTTGAAAATCCTGAGCGGAAACCTTGTGTGGGCGGTGCTACAGTTTTGCGGAAGTGTAGTTTTGGAGCGAAACTTGAGCCGCATGAGTGCTGTTTTCCACAAATAACGAGTTGTTTGATCTCTGCAGGACGTAAAAATACAAATGGGACGCTAAAGGTCTTTTCTGAGAGTTTAAAAACGGTATGTTCTTCTTTTATATTCAACTAAGTTAAACCAAAGGTCAACTAAATCAGTGAGGTAAGCTAGCGTCATTTTTCACTGCTTTACGGCTAACGTAAACAAAAACGGACCTGCACCCGGAAAGATTCAACAAAAACAGTGATTTTTAGCTCAACCTGCAGGTTTTGTGTTGACACATGAACTTAAAGGATCCATTTCAGCTTTTAATTATTACCTGAACATGGATCGGTTTTAAAAAATGACTGTAATTTGTCTCAGCATGTTTAATCTGACCTCATTCAAAACACACATAGAGGTTATATAGAGGTAATGCTAAATTTAAATATGTTACGTCTCACTGCACATTGTGTGCGAGCAGCTAGACATGTTTTTACCTTTTACAAATGAATGAAATGGCATTAAAATGAACTACTTGCACAAATAATTACAATTCTGACCATGTATTAAGGTGTAATCACACGATCATTAACAACAACAACAATAATAATAGTAATATTGTGACAGCTTTGATTTAAAGCAGTATTCCTTAAAGTAGTTTTCTATCAAAATTAGTGTATTTTTTTTCATTTAGCAAAAAAAGGGATTGTAGTCACTTTGAAAAACCAGTCTTTTCTTTATGACTCAAACGCATCTCTGCTCTACATGGATGATTCAACCTGTCTACAGTTAAAGTCCTTTTGTATTCTGCAGGTTTTTTTTGTAAATACAAAACGATGACTGAGGACTCAGTTATGACACATTAAATAAAATAAAATACTGAACTATTTTTCCACCCTGCCAATTACTTTAATGCGCTGCAGGCACACCTACGCACAGACTGCGAGTCTGAATCATCACATCTAACTCATGATTTCTGTTTTACCTGTTAAGGTGTCGAGGATGACAGTCGTGAACTTGTCCTTTGCTGCGGCGGGGTTCATGGGGATCTACCACCTGGGGGCTGCAGAGGCCTTTTTACGCCACGGGCAGAAGCTGCTCGGCTCCCGTTGGGCCTGTGCGGGGGCCTCAGCGGGGTCTCTGGTGGCTGCTGTAATGATCACAGCTCCTGACAGGATAGAGGTACAGTGTTTGTCTCTTCGTTCAGCCCACAGATTGAAGAAGAATTTTGTACAGAAGAACAGTGGTTTAACAAAGAGGGAACCATCAGGGGTCCCAGAACCAATTTGGAGCAGAAATTTTAAAAACACTCACTTAAATCAGAATGTTTTAAAGCAACAGTTGTAGACACGAGTTTTAGTGTAAGCAGTATTATCTTTCCCTCTGTAATTCTGACAGTTTTACACTTTGTAACTGTGAAATTAAAGTCTTTGCCGGGCTGAAGAGCTGTTCTCAGATATTCAGCATGAAAGATTTGACGTCTCAGCAGAAGAAATGTCTGTTCTCTCAAGATTTCACACTCACTTCGCTCAAAAATGCATAAAGTAACATCCAAAGATCATGATGTTTGAAGAACTCATGTGTGGCTTAATTTGGATTTTAAATTAAGATGGTACTTTAACTCATGTAATAAAACAATCCCCCTTTTTTTAAGGGGACTGTATCCTCATATTTCAGTCAGATCTCTGGAGGATGTGAACGCAACACTCTGACACATATTTCACCTGTTTTGTTTTTCCGTGTCTGAAGGTTAGCAGGAAATAGTTTGTGTGTTTAAAGCACCTTGAGTTCAGCCTGGTTCGGCTCGGCTCTGATCTCTGCTCTCTTCTTTCTCTGTGGGTGTTTTTTTCACCACTTGCCGTGACTCTTTGCTCTAGTGTTTGAAGACACTGGCAGCGATCGTTTTAAGGTCCGCTGCACTTAATACAATCCCCAAACATTATCTGTTATCCAAAAAACTGAAGCATGAAACCGTTTGGTTTGTGTGTCGGCTGTGAATGTGGCTGCAGTCATTGAATAAATCTGAGTTGGGACGTCATCACCATGTTTGTTCCCTTCTTGTGCAGGACAGCAAAGAGTTCACCTACAGGTTTGCAGAAAGAGTGAGACGAGAAAAGTTTGGAGCCTTTTCTCTGGGACACAAGTTCATGGAAATACTACGGTACGGTACTCTAATGTTTAAGATAGACATTGTTGAAGAGTGAATTATTATTTGAGCGAAATATTGGTGAGAAGTTCACAGTAACAACAGTGTGGGAGTGAAGCAGCAGCTGGAGTTCAGAAGATGACAGTGTCAGTATATTTACCATCTAAATCCAAACTAAAATGTTCCAAAAACGTCTCACTATTAAACTGGACGTTCATGTCCCCGTTAAAATGAATTTTAATAATTTCAGAACTTTCAGCTGGTGCCATCATCAGGTCAGGATTTTAATTTGTCTGATTCTTTGGGTTATTATTAAATACCTGCAGAAGTAATGACATTCCCATCAGCCTCAGCTGTCCCTTTGTTTTATTAACAGGTGTTGTAAATAAATCAGATGGTGAACATGGTTAGTCCTGATTCTTGCAGGTCCTTTAGATTAAAAACAGGCAGCATAACTTTCTGTCTGTCTTGCATGCAGATCTTTATTCACCAGTCACTTTATTAATGAGCTTTACGGCTTCGGTCACTTCTCATCACCTTTGTGCCAGTGACCAAAGCTGTTTATATTCAACAGATTGATCAATAATTACATGTTGCTGTAAAAAGCTCTGTGTTTATGATGCCCAGTGGGAATATTATCATTATTATAAACCTGATAAATGAGCATCTGTGTGTGATAATCTCCAGGGAGGAAATAGAGGAGATTCTGCCCAGCGACGCTCACAGTTTGGCTGCCGATCGTCTCCACGTCTCCATAACGGACCTCAAGTGTAGCAAGAATCATCTGATATCCAAGTTCACTTCCAAGGAGGACCTCGTTACGGTACATGTACCATCCTCTAAACATGACGCTGATCCCTTCAGTCTAAAAATAGGATTTGAGGGCCGAACCGTTGTTTCTTCTTTATGTGACAGTTACAGACTTTATCGCTCGTGTTAGATGTTGACGAAGCAAAATGTTCAAGTTCTTCCTGCTGAAGACTCATCGTTTCATGTGACTGTGGATCAATAAGTGTTCACTGATTGACTGTAACACTTGTGATTTCTCCAGGCTCTACTGGCCAGCAGCTACATTCCTGTCTATGCTGGAGTGAAACCAGTGGATTTCAGAGGACGGGTAATGAGCTCGCATCAACTTTTCTGACTGAATGAATGAATGTGGAGTTTTTCTGATGTGTTTGCAACTAGAAAAGGCTTTGCAGCAGAAATTTGTGATGCTGTAAAAACATAATTTCCCATAATTCCTAGAAATTACCAATAAACTGATAAACACACAGGTATCAGAAAGTTTTTGAAGAAATTCAGAGAAAAAAATCCCATTTTAAGCATTTATTCCTAAACATTTAAGTCCTTTGAAAATGAAAAATATCAGGTAGTTCTGATTTATAAAATCTCATATTAACAAATATTTAAATACAATGTTTTTGGAAATGTAGATCTTTTTTCACAGAAGATATTTGGACATGTTAGAGTATAAAAAGTGAAGGTGTAAAGAATCCAACAGATGATTAAAATCTTATAACCGGTTTCTGTTTCACGTCCTGCTGTTGCTCATTCTGACTCTGTTAAAATGAACTGTAATGAAGCAACAGGAGGGCTGTTGTTCAGTGATTCCTTGTGTTTTCGTTCCGTGTCGAGTCAAAGATCTTTGAGGAATCGTTGTGTGAAACGAAAAGAAAGGTGCTGATTTTCATCCTCATTCAGTCACTGTTATAGGATCAATGATGAGACTCACTGCAAGTTTCTGCAGTTTCTGCAAATGCAAACAGCATTAAACCTCTGAAAGTGTAAAAAACAGCTGTCTCCATTAACACTTATTTCTCTTTTTGTCTTTTAATAGAAATATATGGATGGTGGGTTCACTGACAGCCTGCCGGTTCCGCCCGGAGGACGAACCGTCACCGTGTGTCCGTTTGTGGGAACTCAGGATGTTTGTCCCGTCCACAGAGGAAGCTGCAAGGCTAAAATCAGGCTGGCCAACATGACCTTAATGGTAAAGCTTATCAGACTGTTCTGAAAGGGCGAATGTGACATATTTAAGGTTTTAATTTTAAACTGAACAGAGAGAAAAAAACATGGACACTTAGAGCCCAGCGAGAATTAGATCAAAATTAGAAGCAGTCAAATAAATTAGGTGTCTCAGATATGAAGGAAACTTCGCCTGGAGCTCAAATACTCAGAAACAGAAACGAGCTCAAGGTTTGGACAACTTAGCTTTCTGTTTAAAGGCTTTGATTGGATTCATGGCTGAGGTGGAAATAAAAATCTGTTTGGTTCTGAACGACAGCAGAGACACTCGAGTAAACGACTAAAAACAAAAAGTCTCAGGTTGTGATTGAGTTGGAATCTCTGGATTAAAGCAAAGAAAAGTCGGCCGTTAAGCATCTTAAATAACAAATACTTTGTTAGAAAATAACTTGCATCTACAATTTATTTTGTTTCATTAATTCTCTTCAAATTTTGACCTAAATTTGTTATTTTCTTGGGTTCCTTCAGGTGTCCATGGAGAACTTCAAACGTCTTAACCAGGCCATGTGCCCCCCTCCCACCAGCAGCATACGGTCTCTGTGTGAAGACGGGTTCAATGATGCTGTGAGGTTCCTGAAGAACGAGAAGTGGATGAGCTGAAGGTCTGATTCTCACACAGAGAGAAGCGACCAACCAAAGTATGAAGCTCCATTTACTGAAAACCAGGAACGAATTTTATGACTTTTCTTAAATTATTTCAGACTGAGAATCAGAACTCAGTGTTTACATGCAGTGATTTGAAACAGACACACTGATTCTGCAGATCTGTGTCCGTTTGTTCTGCAAAATCCTCAAGACACCTTTTTGTTCGGGGGCCTGGACCTCCGTCTGAACTCATGAAGGAGAACATGGAGGAGCTGGGAGGTGGAGCTTCGCTGTGAGCTTCAGCTCCATCAGTGTGCTCGCTAACATTTTATGGGCTTGTTCTGTTTTGTCAGTGGGATAGCAGCTGATCACAGTGAACAGCCCTCATGGGAACACGGACTTTTAATCAGCTTTCCAAGGAGACATTTCATTTCCCGGCTTCAAGCAATAAGAAAGAAATATTGGACATGGCAGCGCTGCTCAGAAGGTCCGTGCTGCCTTCATGAATGCTGGGAGTTCCCTCAGGACTCTCGGGGAAGAGCTTCGTCTTTGAAGTGCCGGACCTTTCCGCTGGGTTTCTCTGCTGCTGCCGGGTTACTGTTTGATTCCCTCCAGCTTCAGATGTGAGCAGGTTGAACTGGAGCTGCCCCCCTCCCCTCAGGATGGACGAACATCTTCTACGAGGACGTGAAGCTTCACTGAGAGATGAGGCGGAGTGATGATGTTATTGCCTAAACACAGCCAGCAAGCTCACCGCCAAACACAGCAGCTGATTTTACCCCCCCATCAGAAATATTCTCAACAACCTTACGAACAAAACAATTACAGACTGGAACAAAAAGAACTGCAGATTATCAAGTTTGCATCGTAAAACTCTCCTGAACCTGCAGGTGAAACCAAAGTCTGCACGTTTTATTTAAAACTTTATTATTTTTATTAAGTTTTTAATGTATTTACATTGTAATGAACGTTGGTGTGTGTTGTCAAATGCAATTATTCTAAAAATGAATCATAATCTGTCATTCAGGAAATAAAGTTAATAAACTAACAAATTATTGGAGAAATTTATCTTCCAGTTTGTGTCGTTGTCGTCATTTCTTGGCAGAATATTCAGCATGTCAGAGTGAAATAAACTGTCTCTGTTTAAGTTTAAAATGTGGGAGGTGTCTCTGCTTTGAACAGCAGAGGTAAGTTTTTTAAATTCAGGAATTTAAATAACAAAGTTGCAGACAAAAACCCAGCTGGAGGTGAATTTATGACTTTTTTATGACGTATCTCATTTTTTTCTCTTTGTTTGATTGTGTTTACTGTTTAATTACCACATTTTTTATTAAACTGACAAATACTGCCACAGTTTCTCTTCTGTATCCTGAACATATCCAGATGTGTGTGCAGATCTATATTGTTTAGATCTTCAGCAGAAGTTCAGTCTGATCCTCAAAGTGCAGCTCGTTTCCACTGACGAACTGTTTGAAGCTGATCAGCAGGAAACCTGAAGAAAGTCAGGACATAATTGTTTCCACTCAGATTTTTATTGAAACTCATATTATCAATAAGTTTTCTGTTCCCTGATTCAACCTCGAGGGCAAAATCTTCCAAATTTACACAAAGTCACAGTTTTTCAACTCTTAAATACTCAGTTATTCTTAAATCTAGAAACTCCTTTTAAACATTCAGATAATCTTTTCTACGTTTCGGGTTAATCAAACATCCTCATTGAAACCTGCAGTCGCACGCAGCTGATTTGAATGAGCTCATTAGTGCAGACGGACACAAACAGACTCACAGTTTACAGGCTGTTTTCAAGTGTTACTCAGCAATTCTTCATTTATTCACATTTATGTATTAAAACTTAAAGTGTTTGACACATTTATCACTATTTTTTTACTTTTCAGTAAACTGTTTCCCTGAAAACATTCATTCATTCATTCATTCATTCATTCATTCATTCAGTGTCACAGCTTGAATCATCACTTTCAAACTCTAAAACCAAAACTTTATTAAAAGCTTGTTACGTTTCGAGTTTTTTTGGAAATGATCTGAGTTTCATTCAACTTTTTACCCAAATTCATAGTTGGATTATTTGCTTTTGGTCCGTCAGTAAACGAAGTTAACTCATCTTTACAGAGCAGCATCCGTTTTTTAACAAACATAAAACTATTCTCCATCTTTCAAAATCAATATTATTCAAATTCTATAGTTTACAGCTTACAATCTGCCAACACTGGTGGATAAAAGACACAAATAGCCCATAAAAAATAGACATTTTTATAAAACCATGTAATTCTGGTCCCAAATGTCAGTATATTTTATTTGGTGTTTTCTCCCAAAGTTTACAGCAGAAGAGGCAAAGCTGAGTCACATGACTGTTGTAATCTGAGTCTCTAAAGACGTCTGAGCTCTTCACTCCCGTGCTGAAAGTGTCCAAAAGTGGAATTTTCTTTATGGGATTAATGAAGCTCTTTGTGTGATCATCTCCTCTGCTGCAAGCAAAATCTCCACATTTGAATACATATTGTTCTATTTTTTATCATTCCCTGCTGTGGACATGCTCTTTACATTTTTTACCGGTGTTTGTGTTTCATTGAAAACCATTAAAATAAAAACGTTATGTTGCAGCCTGACGCCATTGGTCCTGCTGCTGACTGAGCTAAGTGTTGGTGGAGCGGTGAGGCTGCAGCCAGGGTCTCCACATCACGTTCCTCAAAGACAGCTGACTCTCCACAGGCTTCACCGTCCTCTGATGCGTCTTCACGGCCTCCTCCATGGCAGCCAGGATGGTGTGGAAGGCCGGCTCGGTGTCGGGCGTCAGCGGCGTGGTCTCTGACGGGTCCCTCGTGAGCTCAAAGAGCAGCGGGGGGTTGTGGTACGTCACGTACTGCGGCGAGCAGAAGCAGACTTGTGTGTGGAAACAGGCCGTCTCATTCTCAGGGTAGAAGTTGGGTGTGAAGTAAAAGGCTTTCCACACCGAACTACCTGAGAAAAACAAAACAACTCCATGAAATCTGCTGCCTTGAAGCGGTCAGTGTGTTTGGACAGTTTGTCATGTGGATGAGCCGCTTGTTTTACTGAGTTTAACCTTTAAAGTGAACACAACTGGAAGAAGTGAAGGGCTCCAACTCAACAAGTCGCAGTTTTTGTTTTGTATAGTTACAGTAATATTTGTTCAAATGTGTTGCGGTTAGCTGATATATATCTGTCTTTACTGGTGCATTCAGGGACGTTCTGACATCTGAGCTCTTGAACAGAAACCGTTTAACTGCAAGAAACAACCAAACTGATAAAAGCCCTCCATGAGCTCAGAGCATGTTTCTGACTTTCTGATAACAAAGCACATCGATGCACCGATTCAAGGCGATGAGATGTCACATGTTGTGAGATAACGTCTCACATGTTCGAGTTTCATGGATTATGTTTAGATCTGATTTCACCTTTGACACATATTGATTTGCTTTCATTGATTTTTCTAAACATCTGCAAGTTGATTTACAGTTTTTTTGTCCAAATCAACTGTTTTTAAAACTGACACAATAAAGTGTTACAAGGCTGGAAAACACTGAAAGTTGCTACAGGAGATACAAACTCATGCAGTTCATCTACAAAATGTTCATAGCTGTTTTTGCATCTGACCGTGTGATTTTTTTTGAACTTACTATTTTGGGGATGCCATCTGACTGCGTTCATGTAGCCGTTGCAGTAGTGGAACAGAAACTCGTGCTTCGACCTTTCAACTCTCCCCTGAAGCAAATCCATGAGGTCGTGACCGTCGATCTCCCTGCAGACCAGAGGATGGAAACCGACAGTAAATCGTCTCTCTGAAGGAAACACATTCATCCGCTTATTACTGCGAATCACAGCGGCTGCTGGACGCCTCTGAGCGAAGCCTGCGGATCCGAACGGCTCCCTCCATCTTTAAAAACATGTTCCTGCCCTCAGATCCTGCAGCTCGCTCTCTGAACACATTTACATGCACAAAATATTCTGTTTTTTTGTTTTGTGCTTCTGAAAAAGACAATATTCCTGCTAAACTGTTTACACGGCTAATAAAATGAATATTTCATTTATGTTCCTGTTGACATGCAGCCATGCAAACATAATGAAACACCACCTTCTGGTAAAGGCTGTGAAATTTGCCCACATCAACCCGGTGACTTTAAAACTTTGATGATGTTCAAAAGTTTGAGTGTTTCTCCTCCTGAACAGAAAAATGGGCTGATTTTTTGTTTTTTTGTGCATGAATCTCTAACCCTCTCCTGCAAACTGTCGGCTAGTTTTTTGTCCACAATGCACCAAATTCAACAAGAAAGAGGCTGCGTGCTGCATTTTGAGGTAAAAACCCTAAATAAGATTCATATTCCTAACACTCTGCATGCTTATAAAAAGAAAAAAAACCTTGAATATTATCACAACATTCAACATGTTTCAACCAAAAGATGCTGCATTCATTATCAGGCCTAAGTTGGAATATTCAAACTATTTACATCACAGATCAAATTCAGAGCACCGTCATACTTGGATTGATTAGTGTGCATGTAAACAAAGTCACTGGGAGCCCAGAGAATCATTCAGCCCCCCCCCCTGTTTTAATGTGACCCAGATTTCAGGCTTCACTGGTTTTGACTGACATGTGGAGGAGCTGCAGCTCTGCAGCCTCACCTGTCCTCTGGGACCGAAGCTCCGCTCAGCTGCACCACCGTAGGAAACAGGTCCATGTTGCTGGTGGGCTCATCAACCTGTCTGCCGCCGGGGATTTTCCCCGGCCAACGCAGAATTCCTGGGACCCGGATCCCTCCCTCCCAGTTGGTGGATTTCCCCGCTGCTCAGAGGAAAAAGAGACGGCACAAAGTCATGAAATCATTTCTCATCCAGCCACCGAAAGTCAGCACGTCTTCTCTTGAAACAGTGCTGGGTTGCTAACTAAAGGAACAAGTTGCCTCTCAGAACCGGCTACTCGCAGACATGAAAGAGCATCGCTAACAGTGGCTCCCTCACAAAACTCTCGCTGCTCTTTGAACCAGGTCTGCTGAGTCCAACAGAAAGATTACATCAAGTCTGAGTCGACGCTGTGAGCCTTCGCCTGCCATCCAGTCCAGAGTCAGACTGCAGACTTTCAGGACAAAACCCCTCACCAGCGGTCTGATGCAGCGATAAAATAAGAAATCTCACCTTTATTGAACATTTTTACTCATAATATTTCTTTTCTTTAAAATGTGAAGCAAACTACACAAGGAACCTTTCTAAGAATTTGCAGAAATGAGACTTTTTCAGTCGCACTTTGCTGCGACGGTCCAGTGAAGCAGCACCGACATTTTTGTGGATGCTGCGAGCATCCTTTCATTGTTTCTGTGGTTCTTATCTTGCAGGTTTGTGGGGAGTTTGAGGTCGATTCCAGCTCACATTGAACAGATTATTAGTCTTAAACAGGACCAACAACACAGTATTTATACTATGATTCAGCTTCTGTGAGCATTAAACTTGATCACCTGGTTTTTACCCACACAGACTCTGAAAACATGCAAAACACAAACTCCAGACGGATTCACCTCGCAGCAGCTTCTGACCTTCTTGTTATGAGTTGATGGTGCTGAACACTGCAGCCAGCAGAGACTCCGAGATTTCCTGACATCATTACCAACGTTATTACAATTCACCTTAAAGGCAACACGAATGTCTGCACAAAATTTCAATTAATACGATATAAACTGTAGAGACGTTAGCATGCAGCGCGAGCAGCACGGCACCACAAGCACACCTTAAAAACTGTATTTGGAAATATTAAAATTTAGAAAGATATGAATAAATAATCAGCCTGAAAATGACTTTTAAGGATGGAAGTTTAAGAAGCTTGTTGCTGTCAGACTGTGAAGAGTTTAAACTGTTTTTTAGTTACATTTAATAAAGATTTGTGAGCATTTCTTCTGGGGAATATTCAGTGAAATCTATATCAGTGTTAATGCATTTATCAATACTTTGCACACTTTGACTTTGCAGGACATTTTGATGGAGTTTAGATGTTTTGAGCACGTGCTGCATGTTTCAGGGCCACAGAGCTGCTTGTTTGTCTGCATTTGAGCCCCAAAGATCGCTGATGTAAAACAGAAATTGTCTTTCTGCCAGAGTTTGTCGGCTCAGAAAACAAAATGTCTGTGTGCAACAACTTATTCTGGGATGTAAAGGTGGAGGAAGGTCTCTGCAAACATGTGGGAACAACTTGCTCTCCTTCTTTGCTGCTTCGCCAGCAAAAGTCTATTTCAGTCCATTTTCCTGCAAACATCAACCACCAAAGCAAAATAATACTATTAATTAGAAAATCTGATACTTTAGGGAGGGAGGTCGCTAACAAAATTAAACAAAAATAAAACTTAACATTAAATATTTCTACCTGAGTCAGAGGGAAAGATTTTTATCTACAATAATGGCTGTCTGCCAATGGAATAATAAGCCCCCATAATTCCAGGCTTCTTCACTGTGTCATCAACATAAACCTCTTATTTTTATCCTTTTGATTAAAACACCTTTAGTGGCAGAAGGTAACTGTTGTGTACTTAAATGTGTTTTACTGCAGTTAACAGTTTAAACCTTTGAGTATCCTGGTTGAATTTTAAAAAATAAAACATTCTTAGCATTAAATCTCAGATAAATTGTCAAACTGTACCTTTGTATATCCCGTTCCATCCTCTGTGGACTTCACCTGTGCTGGAGATCTCCTCCAGGTGAGCTCCCTGGTCTGAGGTCAGATACACCAGAGTGTTTTCTCTCAGCTGAAGTCTGTCCAAAGTCTGCAGGACCTGACCTGAGAACACACACACACACACACACAAAACACTCTGCAGTCAGCGTATTTAAAGTGTACAGGAGTGTGTGTAAGTTTCCTTCTGTTTAAAGCTCTCAAATCCTCGTTTTCTGTTTCAATTTCAACTTAAACAAAGAGAAATAAAATCCAAAGACTTTGTTTTGTTTAAATGTGCAGCTGATGATAACAGGACGCTTTAGGAGTCTGAGTTAATAATGTTATTGTGGTAAAATGGATTAAATCTGTGGTTTCTTTGGGCCCCCTTAAAGTCTATGATTTGAATATATTGAGCAAATAAATTATTATTGACTTCTTTATGAGAGTGGTTTTATAAGAAAGTTATGTAAATGACAACATTATCATTTACTAAACCAATAATCACCTGTAATTTTCTTTTATTTTTCCTGCACAAACCACTAAATGCTACATGAAAATGTTAAAAAACATCTGACATTGAGCCTTTAAACTCCATAAATGAGAATTATCTGTAAATAAACAGACTGAAATGTGTTTTTTTTTAAGTTTTCTTTTGTAATTTCAGCTTTATTATGTTCATTGCAGCTGGAAAGAGAGAAGAGGAATGACATGAACAGAAAGGGCACTTTGATATCAAACCAAAATGAATATTTTACCTGCAAATGCAGCAGGATTTCTTTCAGCTCTGATCTAAAGCGCCCGCACGCCGCCTGGAAGGTGA
This sequence comes from Acanthurus lineatus, assembly GCA_029814665.1. Taxonomy (NCBI): domain Eukaryota; kingdom Metazoa; phylum Chordata; class Actinopteri; order Acanthuriformes; family Acanthuridae; genus Acanthurus; species Acanthurus lineatus. The sequence goes on from JAPZDV010000017.1 coordinate 12,889,355, forward strand.
AACTCACCTGCTGCTGCAGGTAAAACAGAGCTGCTTTGAAAAACCGAAGGAGACTAAGAGCTTCTGCCCTTTGATTCTGGCAACTGGACTGTAAGGAACATTTATTAATATTCATCAGAGTAATAAAATGGTTTTTGAAAAGTCAGACTTCCAGCCTGTAACGTCCTGAGAGCAAAAACACCTCGGCGGAAGTAATTTTAACTCTCAGCCTCCACAATCAGGCTCAATATCGTTTCCACATTACAGAGGAGATTGTAGCACAGAGCAGCAGATAGCAGCTGTCGGCTTGTGTTTTCTTTCTTCCCTTCTCTCACAAAGATCTGCGTTTGAAGAGTTCACAGTGGAAAGTGCACATGAATAAGCAGATAAGCAGCTCTGCAATAAAAGGCTCAAAAACAAACAAGAAGTTAAAAAAAAAACCACAACTTTTTAAACCACATAACGACCAAAGCTTCATGTTTTATTTCCTCCAGGTCTGAAAACATCTGAATGAGAGAAATATGATTTAATCAAGGTTAAATAATGAAGTCAAAGACATGAGTGTGTGGGAAAGTCAGTCAAAGACACACTTTTTAAAATACACACAACTGAACGAGAGTCGTGTTTGTGTGTAAGAGCAACATTTACTCTCCTTTACCTCCAACCAAAGAGTCTGAATCAGACAACTGAAACAAATCAATGAGGCTAAAAAGAGCTGAGACACACTGCAGATAATGATAGTTTTCAGCTGGTGTATCAATAAAATAAACACCTTTAACTTCACACAGTCATTTCATCATTTCATCATCAGTTATCAGTGTGAAAGCATGAATCAGTGCAGCTTTCAGGAGCGACTGCACTCAGACTGGATGAAAACATGTTGAGAGATGATCAGCTGTAATGTAAAGCTGTAAAACCACATTAAGACCCCACTTATGACTGGACACACACACACACACACACACAGGTGGAGACAGACTGACTCTGAAGTCAAAATGTGCCGACATGTCGACAGATTCTGAGTTTTCAGCTGAAAACAGATGAATGAAGCTGTTTTGGCTTCATTTCCTGGAAGTCGTTTTGTGGCTGTAAGTTATTTTATGTGGAGTGAAATTTGTGCCAGAGTCTGTTTTAAAAATAGGCTTTTTAATGAAACTGCAGTCGGTCATTTGGTCATTTGGTTATTAAGGAGAAAATGTGTTTTCTTTTTTTGGCTCTGATTAATTTGGTATGCAGGTAAAACACCGACTATAATTTGTTTTAATGGAAAATCAACTCGTGGCATTTGCTGCTATTTGGAAAAAAAAGGACAAAACAGGAGAAGCAGATAAACCATCATTAATAAAAACAGCATATTCTTTTATAAATAACTGCTGCAGGTCAAATTCATGTGGATTTTAAAAAGGAAATTTTTATTCGACGAGTTTAAACTGGAATATTTTAACGTCCTCGAGTTTCACTGGAAACAAACCAGAAATCCTTCATCTGTCTGTTTGTTCTGTTCATTAAATGATATTGTGATTGAGTTGTTTTCCTTTAATTAAACAGGCTGTGATGGATCGTTACGCTCTGATGGATTCGAGGTCAGAAGCATTTTTGTGTCTCTAAAAAACAGATTTTCTTCCCATGATCTGAATCTTCAGACGATGTTTCTCATGTGTCTGTTTTTCATCATTCAGCTCTGAATTTCCTGTTTTTCTTCGGTTTCCATCTCTTCTCTTCTTGTCTTTGTGTTTCCCACCTCCGTCATCATCATTATCCCTCGTTTTCATCCACCTGCATCTCATTATCCTCCTCCGTCGGAGCCTCACGCTGCTTCTTCTGACTCCCCGTCCAGCTGACTCGTCCTTCATGTTCGTGTGTCTTCAGCTGACTGATGCTGACTTTCAAAAAAACCCTGAACTGTCTGCTGAGTCGTGCGTTCGGGTTTGTTTCTGCTGAGTCACAAATCACATCAATATTATGGATTTTACAGTCTGAGATCTCCTCTCACCTGTTTACGATTATTCACCTGTGGAGGATCCACACAGGTGTGTGAGCTTTTCACAGCTTCATTAGTCTTTTTGTTTTCTGTCCCAGGTTTTTATGTATATTTAACAAAAACAGTTTTAAATCACTATCTTTCTACTGAATTTCACTTTAATAAAGCTTTTGTAATATTTTTTTAATGTTTTTATTCATGATTTAATATTTCCAAGCTGAAGGAGGTTGTGAAATGTTAAATCTAAATCCTTTTTGCTGTTTTGGCTCTGAACGATGGCGGTGGATTGAAGGTCGCGAGGTAAAAAAAAAAGAAATATAGGAAGAAAAGAAACTAACAATTCTTCTTCCATTCAGCAAACAAAACACAAAGCAATTACTGCTCTCCATTTTGTGCTGACACAAAGCTCCTCCAGCTAAAAAAAATAAAATAATTGGGGTAATTACACATTCATTAGGAAAGCAGCCCCCCCACTTTCAGCCCATCATCACGTGGACGTCGTCCTTCAGACTGAGAAGCAATTAGAGGGACGAGAAAACGGACCGTTTCAAATGAATTCAACAAAACCTTCAAATCAGGACGAGCTGATGTCATTTCATGAGTTTATGGAAGAAAAATCAAACTGTTTCCTGCCGTTAAAGTTCAGAAAACAGCAGTGAACCGTTCCTGTTTATTCCTGTTTACTGTCACTGATTCTGTATCAAAGTTCGTCTGTTTTCTGATGAAATACCATCATGGTTACTGTTTGATATCAGATTTTTCTTTCGGTCAGCCTTTGCTATAAAAGTCTGTGGACTTTGAGCTGAAAACCACCGACAGGACGAGTTAATGAGAAAATACTGAGGGATGAACGAACAAAACGACAGTCTGTTTTTATGGATTAAAACCATCATAAGAGAATAAATAAACCCACCTACGCTCCAGTCCACCTCGTGCACGGCGTCTCCATAGATGCCATGTTGGCTCGATCCTCTGAACTCGGCCGAAGCAAACAAAGCCGTGTGCACTTGAAGGAAGGAGAAGAAGAGCAGGAAAGGTCTCGCCGAGTTCCTGGAGAACAAAACAAAAAAAAGCAAATGCAGTTTCTCCAAACGAGAGCATTTTGAATCGAGAACATTAACGAGATGAAGCTTCTCCTCCTGTGAGGAACATGTACCTCTGCATGAAGTCCACGGCCTCGCTGGTCATCCTCTTCGTCAGGTTTTCAGACGAGTACGGCTGCTCCAATATTTCATGATCCCGCATGAGAAGACAGTTGAAGTACGGTACGATCCAGATGAAACCTGTAACCAGACTTACGACCAGGACCAGGAGCGTCAGCAGGCCCAGGATCAGCCGTCTGCGGACGGTGATGAAGCCGCTGAGGTGGAGGAAGGCTGCGGTCGCCAGCACGATCCCTATAGTTTTAAATGGTAAGTATCTGTAGAACTGGTACACGGTGCCGCGACCTGGCTGGCAGTCCCGCAGGTGGGTCAGGGGGATGCCGAAGAAAAAGTCAAAGCCGTGGACGCCGGGATGGTGACAGTGATCGTCACTGCTCCCACAGTTCAGACCGAGGTGCCATTTTCCTGAGAAGAACAGGAAAACGTGACGCCATGAAAAGAGGAAGAACTTTAAATATTAAGAGTAACAAGTTTCTAAATGTGCATTTTCTTTTAAACCAAAGTTACAACCTGCTCATGGTTAAAAAGTCAGGCTCATGTGTTCACATCCCCGCTGAGTCAACACCTCATCCTTATTTAAATAAGTCTTTTTACATGAGACGAGATCATGATTTCAGACCGAACTGTGCATTGTGGTGCAGGTTGGTGCTGAACGTGTTGGAGTTTCATCCTGTTTGCACATGCAGATGAACGTTTGTGAACCTCTGCACGGTCTGATCACAGCTTCAGCTGAGTTTTATTTCTGAACCCTCTGACTGACTGACTCGAACGCTTGTATACGGATATTTCAATAAGACATGCCGTTTAAAAAGTGAAACAAAACTTAATTCACATTGTCATCAGTTCCTGTTCATAAAAAATAGAATATTAGATTTTACAATCTTCACGTGTCGAGCATGAAAAGAACCAATAATTAAGTTTTTAATCCATGAAAAGACATTCTTTCTGCTTTAAACAATAAATACAATTTATGTTTGAAATCTGAACCAACCAACCAAAACTCGTCATCTGCAGCGAGACTCTCATGTAACTAATGAAACTGAGGATGCTGCTGCGTACCGATGAGAGCCGTCTCGTAGCCTTGTTGTTTGGCGATCTTGGCGAAGGTGAGCTCTTGGCGGGGGAGACCTCCGGATCCTGCAGTAAAAATAAACGCACCAATGCCGCTATTTCCAAATATGCCTGTTAGAAAGAAAACAGACAAAAAAAACATTAGTCACAAAACACTTCAGGGCTGTTATATTTTGCTTAAAACATGTAAATGTGAGAGGAAAAACACTGAATGTCGCAGAGTTGGTGTGATTGAACGGGCCTGATCTGATGGGGTATCGCCCGGTGAGAAACGCCGCCCTGCTGGGAGTGCAGAGGCTCTCTGCAGCGATGTGGTGGGTCAGCTGCACCCCTTCCTCTGCCAACCGGTCTATATTGGGAGTCCTGCAAAATCACAAATGATCAGCAATCATGAGACAGGATCAACTGGGATCCAACTGTAAAGTGACTCATCCGATCCCGCTGAGGAAACATTGGTATGTTTGTACCTCAGTGTTTTGTTGCCGTAGCAGCCCAAGTCTCCGATCCCCAAGTCATCCACCATCATCAGGACAAAGTTGGGTTTCCTGCTTCGCTCAGGAGACTCACAGTTCACCTCCAGGAGCAGAAACTGGAGCAGCAGGGACGAAGTCAGCCACGTGGACTTCATGTCGCCGGAGCAAAAACACTGGAGGAGAAATCACAACAGAAGAAGAAGTTTTCCTTATTTCTATCAGGATACTGTTTGATTAATATGACTGAAGGTGATCACAGCCTTAAAATATTGTTATTCCTGTTCGTCATAATCTGCATGTGCTTCAGTGGAAATATATTTAAATGTACAGAGAAAGCCTTTATTTTAAACAGATGCATTCCAGCAACAAACTGTATGAAGCAAAACATGCCCAAGAACATTAAGTCTCATGTTTATTTACAAAAAACTGATTCAGTGAATCCCACAGAGAAATACTTATTATAAATCTGTAATCTGAGAGAAAGGAGCGCTGGTGTCACATCAGGAAGTTAACTAAGTTAGTACACTGAGTCGCAACGGCTCACAAAGAGAAGAAAAACAGGGTTTTTAATACATTTCAACTGTGTTACTCCAATTACAACCTACAGATCTTATTTACAGCACAATCACTCGTGTGTGTGTGTGTAAGATTTCACACACACACACACACACACACACACACACACACACACATCTGGCCAGGTAATAAAAGGCATATAAACAAGTTAAAGTCCAACCTTCAGTCAACATTCAGCCTTCAGTAAACTGAACAAACCTGATTACAATAATAATCAATTAGCATGATAAATGATAGCTTATCGTTATTGATCCACGCGCAGGCTCTCAGTTATTCAGGTCAGACAGAAACTTTTCTATCAGCTGAACTTTGAATGAACATCTCAGTCTGACAGAAACTGTAAACGTCGCTCACGTTTCCTAATAAACCTCTGAAATGTGTTTCCGCTTTATGAATCGATCACTAATAATTATATATAACGACACTAATAAACAACATAAACAACCGGAAGCGCTTCACTCTCACCTTTACCTCTGCTGCTGATAAGCACCGCGCCAGCTGTTCCACATTTCCGGCACCGAGAGCTCACGCGGCTGTTTAAAGTTGTGTTTTGTTCGCTGTGATACTTACGTCACTTCCGGTATCGAGTTTCAGAACAAAACTTGAATAAAAAGTCTTTGCCACAGGAATAAAATTAACAGGGATGTGAGAAAAAAGAAATATCCTGCGTATTTAAAAGAAATATATTTACATTTACACATTTTGTGTCCTGTTTCCTGTTTCCTGTTTCCTTCACAACAACAACAACAGCAGAGTGAAAACAAACACTGACAGTGAAATTTACACAATAAATAAATATAATATACATAAAACCAGTTTAACAGTTTATTCTCTGTTTTCATATAATCATGTAAGTCTCTCTTGTCAAAACATCTTTTCCTATTTATTTTTCTTATCTTATCATTCCCTTCCTGTTATCCTACTCTGATTTTCCTGCTGTCCATTATCTTAATTGGCTCATAATTTCCTCTGTAATTCATGTGACGCAGCTGTCAAAACCTTTACATTAATTTCCTTATTCATAGTTTGTCACACACAACCTCCACATGTCTTCCGTCTGCACAAATACCAGATGTCCTCGTGATTTACATCCTTTTTAAAACCAATTTGATGCCTTTTTCCTGCACTGGTTGTGTTCTGATGAACTTAGGAAGCTGTGAAAGTGTGGAGGAAATGCAAGCATCTGTTGTTTGGATCCAAAACTGCAAAACAAACCCTTAATAATAAATCTGTAAATGGCCTCAGCTCAATGGCCCCCCAGGGGACCTAAATGGGCTTCAAGGAAAATGAGGAATTTAATTTCGACGATTCAATTCATCAGAGATTATCCCGACGGCAAAATGTTTGAAAGTACGCTCAGAGTGGAAGATTTGATAGAAAGAATTATCATGAGAAAAGATGAAGCATTTCCAAGATTCAGTACTAAATCAACAATAATATATTCCACTAAGAGCCCCCGGGCTTAAAACTCATCCAACAAAAACACGTCCAAAAGAGAGACAGATACTGTTAAATATGATCTGCTTTTTTACAGTAACAGCACCGCCTATGTCGGCGTGGGCGGGATGTCTTGGTGCCGGTACTGAAATTTTAATGGTGCTTGTGTAGGCGGACATAAAAATAGTTCATGATGTCACAAACAGACACTTTTGAGCACACGAGTGTTTTGAACCAGCACGGGCATTGTTGCTCTCTTGACCTCCTAATTTATCACATATAGTACTTTGTGTTTCAGATAACTCTCACATGAACACCGTTTACTGTGAGCTTTGACACTCTGATCATCTGCAATCGCCACATCTGGAGACAGAAATTTCAGGAAAAACACAAAACCAAGTGTTGTGACCTGTGATGCATTAAATGTTGCTTGTAATAATGTAAGAAATAAACATGAACGAAAGTTTTGGTGCGATGCACACAGACCTGTATCTCTGAGAAGACTTACTTTAATATTAGGAAATAAAGAATCTTTAAAAATACAGCATGAATGTTATGTATCTATATGATCTAATAATGCACTGCTGCCTGCGTGTATTCATCTGTGTTTTGCATCAGTGCACTGCAATGCGTCTGGCCACTTGATAGCCTGCAGTTCACATAATTGACACACTCGATAACACCCCCATCCATCTGCCACAAATCCAACTATTAGGGATTGTCATGAGCAGTCGAGTCACATCCCTGCAGGTCTCTGCAGCTCCTGCTGAGCATGGCTCTTAAAAACACTGCTCTCTTGTACGTGCTATCTGATGCATTAAAGCCTCTCTCTTCTTTCAAGGCCTCTTCAAAGACTCTTTCATTTGTCAGCCTTTTCTATCACAAAGGCTGGAGAACACAGCCTCCTGCAGGTTGGGCTGCTTGCTCCAACACCTAAGAACCAGAGAGAAGATTCAGGCGTCAGATTCATGTCGATAAGAGCCATTTGTTGTGAAGCACTTTGAATTAAAACAGCACTACAGGCATCCTGGTGGACTCAAAGAGCAGTGAAATGTGACAGAAAACACAGCGGAGGTGATGTTGGTAAACAGCGCTGACTTGGCTGGGAATAAGATCACGTCCCTGCAACGTGTTAAAGGGTCAAAATCAGGATGATCAGACAGAAATAATGTTATTTTGAGGTCAGACTGAGACTTGAGTAAAGCAGGAAGTGAATCAGTCATCGTTTGCAAATGTCAAAGAAAAGCATCAGCAGGGAAAGACAGAATCAGAACCGTAAATCGGGTTTGAATTTGATGGGAGGGGACGGTTTTGGTTGTCAGGATGAGAATAAATAAAAGTGGTATAAAATATTAATTAGCTAGATCTCAGCTGGAGACGCAGTTTGCTTCGGCTCAGCTGGAATCAAACAACAAATCACACGGCGACTTTCTAGATTTCTGAGGCAGGATTTTAGTGAAAAAGAGAATAAAACCAAGACTTCCTGCTTTCACAGAGACGGAGACAACTGGGGCAGAAGGAAGAACTCGTGTTTTGTGAGCATCGAGCTGTAGGATTTCCCTTCCATCCATATTTTATTGGTTTTTGAGGTTATGTAAATGACATTTTTATGAAAATTTGAGGATACCCTGAGGTGCAGAAACAAATATGTGCATGGCAGCAGTAGGTGAAGTGAATTTTGGAGGTAAAGTCTGGGCTCTCACACACAGAAACACCTTTGTTTTTCTATCTGTAAATGTTCACCATCTTGGGGTTGAAACTCCAAAGAGACCAGTGTGTTTGGAGGTCAGTTTAAATGACCCTTTGTGTCTTGGATTCGCCTTGAAGCCCCCTCCCAGTGTAACAGAGGCTTCCTGCAGAGCATGAGGGTGGCGTTCTTTAAAAGGTGCACAGATCCTGGTGGAAACTGTCCGTCGAGAGGCTCAGGAGCTCAACGCTGAGCTCCGCAGATCTCCTTGTCTCTGCTCAGTGACCGTGGCCGACTCTCGGCCGGAGGTGAGGCTGCAGACAGAAATGAAGCGGCAAATGGAGAGCTTTTGCCTTTTGGCTCCCCGCTCTCTTCTGACAAGCAGCGGCCATCGAGCGAAAGGAGGAGATGCAGTGTTGTTAAGTTCAGCTCTCAGTGGATCTCAGAGACAACTCGAGCCTTTATTGGCATATATAGCATGTTACTTCTGGGGTTTGGGGAAGTTAGTTTAAAGCTTTAAAGTCATCACCGCCCTCAGTTTCTTTTAATTTGTGCAAATGAACGTAATGATACTCTGCTAAGCTGCACGCAGTGAAACCCAAGGACACAATGTTTGCAGGAACAAACTGTAGTATCTTACACTATAGCCTTATTTGGTTAAGTATGTTTGAACACCTTTTTAACCTAAAGGGTAGATAAATTGGTAACACTGGGGTCACTTCTTGACTTAATACCTTTTGAAACGAATTGTTTCCTTTGTAAGATGAGAACTATGTAAGTCCTATATAAGTGGGACGTTTGAGATGTACGGGAGGAGACTCATTTTGGCCCGGAGTCTTCTTTCAGGCAAACCGGGATGCCTGATCAACGCTGGACTTCTTTGTAATAAACTTTTTATGCAATCAAACCAGTGTCACCGGAGTTTCCTTCATAAACCATACAGCATCGCAACTTAAGATACCACA
>JAPZDV010000017.1:12898786-12914953 GCA_029814665.1 Acanthurus lineatus
CCTGCAGTCTTGAATGCATCATGCCTGCAGTGCGCGCGCGAAGCGGCTGCTGTGTCGCCTTTAAATGACGTCACAAGACTCAGGTAGACGGCTGCCACCGAGAAGAGGACCAAACGCCAAGTGGCATGTTTGCCAATTGAGTTAAACAACCAAACAACAACTGAACATCAACGCCGATCAACGCAACGCTTCGTGGAGCGACTTAGGCAGGAGGCTCGCCAGCGTACAGGTGAGCTCACCCAGCTTGTGTCTCCGGTCATGAAAACCAGTCCTACCTTTCAACTGACTGTCTCTTTTCTTTAACACTAGAGGTTAGGGGCTATTAAATAGCGACCATCTTTATTTACCTGGGATTATCCCGTAACACTAACCTGCTAAAACCTCAAACACCGAGATGCTGAAGCTACAAGTCAAGTCACGTCGCTCTTGTGTTCAGGAGGAAGAGCAGGTTAAACACTGCTGGTGTTTTAAAGAAACTTGTCTCTAGTTGTCTGTTATTCTGCAATAAAATATATTAATTTAAGTATCTTTGTGTTGGTGTAGGTCCACTCATCCTGCCTCTGCTCACCTTTGTAAAGGTCTTTGGGAGACTGACACGTGTGGCCGCAGCCGTTGGAGCAGCATTTCTTCTGGGCGGAGCATTCCTGGTCGTGATCGCAGCTCTCCACGCAGGCGGCCGCGAAGCCTCTGGCTCGGTCCGGAGGTGGACAGCTGCCCTGCTTCACCGCCAGCACCGACTGGAGGAACTCACAGCTGGTCACACACTCCCAGTACTTCTTGGGAAACACCCGCTGGACGGGTCGGAGAGAAACCTGTCAGCTCGGTTTACATGAAGCTGCTTTTTCTTTTTAAAGTGATCACTTTGTTTTCAGGGCTTCTATTTATTTACTGAAGACAATGCTACAAAAGAGACAGGCTAAGTGAGCAAATCCTCTTTTTTTGTATTTTCTTGTTTTAATTTTTTCATTCACAATTTAATTTTTCACATTTAAAATGGAAAAGACTTTCTTTAAACAAATGTGCAAGATACTAACTCAGTTATTCTTAGTTTTCTTTCTGTTCTCTACAATGAAGTTTGATCTTTGGGAAGCAGCCACAAGCCCAAGTTTCAGCTCCACATTAAAATCACAAATGCAAACATACAGTGGTGGTGCTGGTGATGAATTAGCGTGCTTACTCGAGAAAAATACTGCTTGCACCAGCTAAAGGTGCATTACTCTGCAGAACTCTATTTGCAAGAAACAGGAACAGTCTTGAAAAATTTTTAACACTTCCTGCATGAGTAAGAAAAATAACACTGAATATTCTGCAGAAAAAAACCCTGAATCTTACACAGTGTGCTCTGGATTGATTATAATGCAGTTTCTAATGTCATTTATTGAAGTTAACAGCCTTTAATCAATCAACAATATGAAGATTTGAGTAGCATTTTCTTCTTGATCTGCCTGATTTTGCCAAAGTTTGCTAGCTTTTATCATGAACACCTCTCTCTTTAACCCTGACTCAACTCTAACTTAGCTCTGACTTCCCAACCTTAAATGTCAGTATTGATGTAAAGTGTCAAACCAAAACCCCTGAGATCCATTAACACTGAGGTGTGTGTTGTTAAATGTGTTTGATTCAATCAAACTCCCTCTCTGAATCCACAGGGAGCATACAGTGTGACAGTGTGTTTCACAGTGTACCTCACACAGATCTCTGCAATTGCTCTTCCTCTTCATCTCCCATGAATCTTTGCATGGCTCCAGGCACTGTGAAAGTGAAAGCAACAAGTGTGAACAATCACACTCAGGCTGCGTTCTGTTTGATGCACAGCTGAGATTTTACACCGAAATTTACACACTTTTCAAAACCAATATATATTCTGATGAACGTGTGGCCCCATCACTGAAATTCAAACACATAAACCACATTAGATACAGGTGATCATTTCCAACTTTAATACTTTAAAGTTTTCAGCCATTAATAGCAAAAACTGACTTTATCACTAAGTACATACGACAGCTTAATCACGTTGTTGGATTGAACCGTTTTTTGCACTGAGAAGTAAAATTGATCAACCAATGTGCTCAGAGACATTAAAGGAGAAAAAACAAGCTCTTATGTGACCCATAAAGCCACATAATTATTTTAAATATGGTAATTTATGTAACACTTTTTTAGTTTTTAAAAATGTGCTCATACAACCCGTTCTGTAATGTCACAAAAATGGTTGAAAATCAGCAAAGTAACCCTGTTGTTGTGTTTTTTTGGGGGGAAATAAGGTCACATGAATTGGTTAAACAAACATGCTGCTCTCTCGTCTCGTTTGCCGGCTTGTGTGGCGTTAATAAGGGAGAGAGGAGGTTATCTGAAATAATTGATGTTACAGTTAATGTGGGCACAGGCTGAAAATAACAGGGAAAGCTAATGAACGTGGTCCTGCACACTCAGGCCGTTTCTCGAGCACGCCACCAATTAACAGCATCACCCTCTGTACCGTAAAGCTGAATCCTGCCCCTGTAAGCAGCGGCAGCCCAGGGGAGCAAGTGTACAGTGATTTTAATTTCATGCTGTAGTGAGAAACAGTGGGAAGGACAGCGAGGTGCAGCAACATCGCAAGGACACGGCGAGCTGTGTGAAAGTGAGGAAACACTGCAGACCCTGACTAAACTTTTATTCATTAACGTCTGCAGAGAAAATGTCTCACATGTTTGGCTTCACGTTTATTATTTTAAAAGGGAGGAAAACATTCTCCTGTTGCCATGGTACCACCGATGGGGATGGAAAGCCTTTCTCACAGAAACTCCACCATCTAAAAGGGTAAACTTCTTCTCCAGTGGCATACAAATGCACAGCCAGTCAATCAGGACATTAAATGCATCTCTCTGTATAAAAAAAGAGCATCACTTCCTCCTAGCTATAGCTCGCCTGGCACGTTCTGCCTTCTTTTCTCGATCTGGACATTTGGCAGAGGGTCTCGGAAGAAGCTGCTTGAGGCGCAAACACTTGTGGGTGGGGGATCTTTCTCTTCGCAGGGCCAGAAAAGAATTTTCCTGGGTTCTGAGAAGACCTTTTCCAGCTCCGACTGGGAGGAGCTGTTTCGTTCCATCTTGTCAGTAAAACAGCGCTTCATACACTTGGAAGAGATGAGCAAATCCTTCTCTTTTTCTGATGGACAGGATGAGTTTACTGAGGTCTACAGTCATACAACAGGGAGCTGTGATGCTCCTTTTTTTTATAAAGAGCAAGATGCATTAGGTGGTATAGAGAACTAGGGTTACGATATTGTAACCTTTGTCTCTATTCAGTATCAACACCAAATTAGCATATCAGTGCTATGCCAACTTCAGGTTTTAAAGTGCTGCAGCTGGAGCCTAAATGTGCACATGTTAACATACAAGAGAGACATTAAAATTATAAAACATGATCAAAGAAATTTTAAAAAATCTATTTTCTGCATAGAAAACTTGTTTAAAAAATACTGGACACATTTTGAGCAGCTCGCTAGCTTGTGCTGACATACAGTCACCACAGATGAGTTTAAATGATCTGTCCCTGCTGTGTTTACTGTTTTAGATTATCATGAGCACAGACCAGAGCTGGCGTCTAGCATAAAGAACCGATCCTGTGCAACTCTGCTTACGTTTAATTAGTGCAGGTGCTGAGTGACAGATGCATGTTTTCCCCTTCCTCCTGTATTACAAGCTTATTCAACTGAACAGCTGATGACACCGGCTCCTGTACGTACTCGTCGCCTTCAACGCTTCCCGTACTTACAGAGCCTGCAGGCCAAAGAAGACCAAAGAGACCGCTTGTTCATGTGCCGCAGTCACACCGTAGACTCAGTAGCCTGTGGATATTATTCCTGCTGCTTGCAGAGTTTGTCGAGACTCGCTGCTGCAATTTGGTTCATATTTAGACTTTAAGCGCCTGTTAGTGTTAATAATTGCTTTACATATTGATTTAAATGCTTCTATCATCTCCAGCTAATTTCTTTGTTCTGCTACTGCTACGATCCTGCTTGCACACAAACTGAGAAAATGTGTGTTTGTTTATTGTAATAATAATACAGACAGGGAGCGCTGACACAATTATCTGTGATAAGTAAAACACTTATGCTTGTTTTAGCCTACAGCTTGAACCTATAGGAGGGTAATGAAGCATGTTGCTTATGTTGTTATGATGTTTTTTCCTCCACCAGCTGTTATATTTGCTTGTACATGGCAGAAATCATATCATATATTGAGCTGTTTTCACACATATGCATGAATATGATCTGTTACTGTTGTGATAACTTTTATTGCTATATTATGTTTTCATGTTTGACAGCTACATGGTCTAATACTCCGATTCAGGGGATTTTCTAGTGTCTATATTCACCGGAGATGTGCACCCCTCCAGGGTGAGAGTGGAGAAGGGGGATAAAAAAGTTTCCAAATAGACTCCACAGTGCTCATGGAGTACAGGTCTTCCTGCTTTGTAATGAAGACTCCTTGAAGCATGTCTGATAGGCCTGTGACAGGCCTGCCATCTTCCATCTCCCCTCCCTGGTCTCCACAAGACAACTCGTCCGCTAATCCAGACTGACGTTCCAACCCTCTTGCCATTCCCAGCATCACCTCGGCGTCAGTTAGTTTTCCGCTCCATTTCAAGCTCAAATCAAGCATTTCATTCCACTATACCACAAATAAAGCTGACTGGGGGGAAACTTTGTGATGTGGTTGAGAGAGAAAGCACCTTGGTCCCCACCGGTGACAAAGACAACAGAGATATTTTTGTCTCAGCTGCAGAATTTAGCCCCAAATTGCAGGCGGGTTTTGATCCAAGTTGTCCGTTGAGGTCACAGAATGAGACTTGTGTTTATTTGGCAGCTGTGTGAAGCTGTGTGTGTGTGCATGTGTGTGTGTTTTGTCAATTTGCTCGCCACTCCTCCATGACCAACCAGAGATAATGGAGTGAACAACTTCTCTGCTGACCGTGCAAAATGCTGTTCTTTCGGTGCTCGCCGCTGTCTGATTCGCTGCCCAGACGAACCCCTCAGAGAGCAAACAGGCGCTGCGTTTGTCTCCGGCTTCCTGTTTCAACAACTCACATTGTCTTTGAAAGAGCTCCAGACCTTTAAACATCCACAGACAAGACCTCGGCTTTTCCCAACGGACCGACTGGAAGCGAATAATTTCACCAGTGCTTTATTCATTTTAAAATGTGAGTTTCAAGGAGGAGTGAAAGAAAAGGATGTCTGGCTCTAAGACAAACATCACAACAATGCTTCTGGGAGCACTGAAGCCCACTGATGGCTGCCAAGTGCTACTCAAAGAAGGTCGTTAAGCTCAATGCCAATTGTCTAGATAGTGAACTAAGACACCAGTGTCGGTACATACAGCAGTGTTGTTCCACGGCTCCGTCGCTACAGTGGTGCCATCTTAAGCTCTTTTTAAAGAGTTGAATTGAACTGGACTGTGTGGGAGTGTGTTGCTAATCAACTCTGGCACTTGCAAATGGCTGTCTGCCTGGAGGAGATAGTGACAGAAGGATTAACAAGCACTCATTACCACCAGGGTCCCTGAGGACGACATGGGGCCAAATGGTCATGAGCCAAAGTGATTGGACTGTCTCACAACAACAAGCTTCTCATCAGGCCTCTCCGAGCTTAAGAGCCGGACGGGGATGCGTGAGTGCCGGGACACAAAGCTTCAGGTCTGAAACGAGGCATCAGGAAGATTTCACAAACCAAACCTTTGACACAGCACAGTGTCGAAGGTTTCTGACCTCCTGCAACACTGTCAGGAGGCCGAGGATAAAAAGAGAAATAACCAGGACTCGGGAACGTAATTTTGTAAATTTAACTATGATGATGTCTAAACAAACACCTGACACAGCCCAAACAGTGTCAGGAATAATACAACCATCCATTTAGTATGCTGGCCCCACACGCCTGATCCCATCTGACACATTACAAAAAACAAAAAGTGGAAACTCCAACTAAACCGTCTGCAAAGCTTCATAGTGGTGATTTAACCTTAAAGCATTCAAACCTGTTGCTTATATAGGTAGTATAATCATTTATTGCAGCCAATCATGAGAATTCAAATCAAAAAAATTAATTGCAATGTCGATTAATGATCCATTCAAAACACAAAACCAACAACATGTCTGAACAAAGAAAAACCACAGCCTTGACACGGCGGAGCTACGACTTCCGCAAATAAAAAGCGGCCTTTGATGAAGAAGCTGCAGACGAGATGAAAGAGCTTTGGATTTGGTGGAAATACCTCAGAGAGCAGCTCTGACAGCTTTTAGCACATCTACATTTAAAACTCTGCTGCTGTGCACTAATGAAAACTTAAGAGCACAGGAGAGCGAGATGCTCCGGAGTGAACAGCACACAGTCTTTAAGAGGCATGCATTGATTTCACATCAGGCTGTAAGAGCCTCTCATTTCACAATTAACCACCATTAAACAGGAGTGTGGCTCGGGACGCTCTCCAAACTAAAAGCCACTAAAGTGCTAACAGTGTTATACATGAAATGCATGAAATGAAGAGCAGATAAAAATCTGAATATCTGTCTGAGTACGCTGGATCTCGCCACTCGTTGTTGCGCTCATGTAAATTATACAGCATTTTTAAATCATTTCCATTTCTCTCTGTTGCTTTGGCGAAGCAGTAAAAACATGACCCTCCACTGATTCATTAACAAAACGAACAAATGATGATAAAGAGTAAAAAGCTGATGATGCACATTGCATGCGACAGGACGAAGAAGCTCTTGATTTCATGAACAAACTCATGCTGCGATTAAAAACATTTCCTGCCTTTGATTGTTCATTAAAGGGCTTCATATCTCACTTTAGAAGCTCTTCACATTTGCAGCGTGGGAGACGTTCAGTGTGCGAACATGTCGTCGCAGTTTACCCATCACATGGATCACATGGTTACCAGAGGAAGAAGCTTCAAAGGCCAGTTAACATCTCCACTGCTCAGCAAGAAGACAATATTCCTCATGGGGACTGTTAAATATCTGCAAACACCACGGCTGAGTGGTTACACAGAATAATCTGATCACGATTTCCTAAAAATTAAAATTTTTAGTGATATTAGCAGGATTTCATAGAGGGGAGCTTAACAAACGTATTCTATCAGATACTCTCTGTCTCTGTGTTGAAATATTAACAGGAAAATCACTGTAAAGTTCAAGACATCAGAAAAATAAACAGCCAAGTTCGGTGATAAATGATGAAGCTCAGAAATAAGAAATAATAAGCAATTAGCATGCTAACATGAATCAGTGCTCACATGTTTTCACATGCACACACTCACACTGCACGCTGTCACTGTCTGCATGTGATTTACTGCTATAAACACACACACACATATTAAAGGGTACACATATGCCTGCTGACAGGTATCCAGGTACACACACACACACACACACAGAATGAGAAGGTGGAGTGATTTATAACACTGGAAAACACCAACAGGCCCACATGACTTCCCCAGGGTGAACTACTGTTTCATATATATATATTTTACAGTACGATTTAATATTTTTTTCAATAATAACAAAACAAGGTGACATTTGCATGACCTGAATTTTCATACACATCAAAACAGCATCAACACTGGTTTTAAAATGCCGTTTTGCAGCAGCAGCTGAGGCTGGTGACGAACACGCTGATCGTCACAGAAACGCAGCACTGCTGATAAATTTCAGCCTTTAATAAAGTTTTACAAACATGACTGAGAGCAGACGGTTGGATTGATGTTGGTCGACGATGAAAGACAGTAATTTAGACTGTGGGAAGGAAACAGGACACAAACAACCGTGTTTGTTGACCCATCAGTCCGTTCCATCGATTCTCTGACTCTGCATCATAACATTATGTGACTTAATCCTTTTCTGCTGACAAACAAGAGTCATAATTCCTGCAGCCACTTTAACTTAACTAATGTTTTCAGACCCTTCCTGAGATGACCGATGCTGTTTGTCTGCAGGAGGGGCAGTCTGTGATTACTTCAGGGCCTACATGAACAACATAATCAGTGTCTAAGTGTAAGTTTACACAGCGGCAGAAAAACAACGAGGGCTGTGGCTCGAACCGACTCACCTTCGCACACTGTTTATGATTGTGACACCAGCCCAAGGACCCGTTATTCTGCAGAGGAGACTAAAAGAGACACAAAGAGAGAAGAGCACAAATGAATAAGTCTGTATGAGTGAATTAAGTGTGGAGGAATACATTTTAATGCCCTAATTATAGGCTACAGTGCTGTTACAGCTCCGAGGCAGCCGATATAATTACAGTTTTTCAAGTGAGCATTACACAGCTCCAGAGTTCACACTTGTGTGTCGTTTTTTTTTTCTGTATAAAGACAAATTACTGTTTTTCCTTCAGTCTGTGGGACTTGATGTCCTTCATGGCTCCCTGCTGTGAGCCTCGGGCTGTTTGCTGAGAAATAATGAGTGCAGATCCAGGATCACTTGTCAAGTCGCATGAGACAGGAGCACAATAGATTTAATATTTCAGCGAGACTCCAGAGGCAAACTGGTATCTAATCACAGCTCGTGTTCTGGTTTCTTGGATTTGTTAAGGTGTTAGATAAACACAGTAACGTGGTTCAAACACCACAGTACAAATCTCTGAAAGATATTAAAAATCATTCTGTTTATAACCTCTATTCATCTTAAAAAAGCTCATGAGATATTAAGCCTGTTAGCCCGTATTAAAGGATAAAACTGGCTTTATTCTATATCTTCTAAACTCAAAGCTCATTAGTTCCTTGAAAAGATGTAAATCTTAAAAAATGGTTCACAAATATATATTTTTTTTAAAAAAAAGGTCAGCTAACTTCCTATAATAACTGTTCACTAGTTTGCAGCCAACATTGCTCAAGCAGAAGGAAATAATACATTTGTTGGGGACTATTTTCAGTGGCGGATTAATCCACATTTGATGCTTCATTGAGCATTTGGTGCAGCAGGACTGTGTATGTGGGACTGAGTCGAATAAAATAAAATGCATTTCATGTTCACAGTAACAAAGGAGCTCATCACCCAGAGCAACATTTCATTCACTGAAGTGTTTTTGATCATTTTACAACAATGAAACTGAAAGAGAGAGAAAAGATATTTTAAAAAAATGTAATACTGGACTGTTTTGAGAAACTGGATTTTACGTCTGTGAAATGTTTATATGAAATGTCTGTGTTGCAGCTACAGCTTAAAGGTAAATGTGGGAGAAAATTTGGTTTCTTGGGAGTTTTTTTTTGCAAATTTTAAAGCAGAAACATCAGCTGCAGATCTTTGGTGCAACACTCTGGTCTCCTGCACCAAATTAAGATGCATTACACATCTGTCCAACACTTCTGCATGGCTTCTGGATGTTGGTCATTGTGTTAGTTTATGTTTAAGTTTTACATTTTTTGATATTTAGCACTGACACCTAAGTTTTTCTTCAGAACAAGTAGCTGTCCTTCATTATCTGATGTTGACTGAGTTTCTGATACACACATGCAGGGCTGAGAATGACCTTTTTTTCTGTTTTACACCTGGTGAATCTACCTGTGAGAGTCATTTTCAGAGATGAACATTCAGCTCGAAGCGTTTAACAGACAGCTGTGAGTGTCGGTGTTTGTCCGGCAGAGTCGAGAGCTCGTGACCTTTCACACACTGAGATTTGTTCTGTCGATAAATAAATAGAGCGTCACCGATGGAGAGCTGAGTAAAACAGCCTCCTCTGAGGTCGGATATGATACAGTCTGTAATAACGAGCCTGCAGAGGAAATCTGTCGAGCAGCAGCAGAAACATCTAACAACACAGCAAGTCGGTGTTCAATTCAGGAAGAAGAGATATGAGAGCCGCTGATTTGAATGACAATGTTTGGTGTTTTGCTGTCATCAGTTCTGCTGCTTCATATCATCTGTGCTTGATTTAAGTCGTGTGTGTCTGCAGTTTAAAGTTGTTTGTCTATTTCTACTCAAGTAGCTTTTGACCTAATAGAAAAAAACCATTAGTTTAAGTGATCTGCAGTAAAGTATTTGTGCTAAAATTGTATTCTGCTTTTCTGCGTTTAGTGATCTGCACATAATTACATGAAAATCCCACTATTACTGCATGGAAATGGATGTGTGACACCTTCCACGGAGGTAATTAACTCCATCAGCAACACTGAACCCCTGCTGTCACATCTTTAATTGCAAGTCGAGTCAAGCCAACTCCGAGCTGTTTGACTTCAGGCACACTTTTTGATTTTTTCCCCCCTCACATGTGTTCAGATACTCTCGTCTGCTTTTGAGGCAAGCTGCAACTGAGCTCCAACAAGCCTCTCACCACAGCTACCTGCTCACTCCACAGCAGGGCAGCGCATCGCTCTGAAGCTGAGGAGCACTCATGTGTTCACCAAAACACTACAGGGCTCTATGTTAAAACTCTTAAATTAGCAATAGGAGCTACTTTTAGCCGTAAGATGTTTTGCACAAACTGGCAAGTCAGTGCAAAACTTCAGGAGACCAAAAAAGAAGACTGAGAGTATTTCTCAAAGTCTTGGCGCTCAAAAAGCTTCCTGATGTGTTAAAAGCTAAAATTTTGGTTTAATTTTTTTCATACGTGTGTTCATCCTCTACCTTTATCAGCAGATTGTTGGTAAAGTCCAAGGCGCTGACCCTGGTGCTGAAATAACTCACCTAGCTGTTCCTTAGATCTGTCCTGCATCTCCATAATCTCTCCTGTAATCTGTGAAAAAATCCACTACATGTTCCTCTTCCATGAGCCAGCAGCTCGTCACACCTGCATCAGTATCAGTGACGGAGACCTAAAACCAGCATGCATTGCAAACAATAACACTGCAGGCTAAATGTAAACTTAGAGGAAACGATTAGAGCCTCTCCTGATTGGAGATCAATAACAGCTACAGATCAAAGTGAATGTGAACCTGTGCAGGTTCCAGTTCAAAGATCTCTGAATGAGTCAAACTGGACCAAAGCAGGAAAAAAAAACAGCAACAGAAGTCTGATGTTCCTGAGAATGAACTTTTTGGTTTTAAAAAGGGGGGAGGAATGATTCCACTCATGGTCTTACCCCCCCCACCTCATCCCACTCATGTCCATGGGGTCAATCTGAGTGTGTGTCACACTGCAGCTGCCAGTGATTTACAATCAATCCTGCACAGAGCTGCCAGTGACTCACATCACTTCAAAGCTTCCCCGTCAGACAGAGACCGGAGTGATGCATCGGACAGCGGCGGCTCGTCTGAGGAAAAGTTCGGAGAACTCGGAGCTGAAGCCGGGATGTTCTCACAGGAACCCACTTCTTGGTTTGGTGGAGATAAAAGCCAAAGATTACGAAGGCAGAGCCACAGAGGCATTCATGATTCAGCCTGATTTGTCCTTTTCTGTGGACAGAAACATCAATGTGTGCAGCTCTCATTGGTCTAAGTGAGCGAGATGCTGCCCCCCCCCATCACTGTGCAGCCTGGAGCAAAGAGGGGACATGCTGCATCACGTGCATGAGTGTGTGTGTGTGTGTGTGTGTGTGTAGAGATAGTTACTGACCGAGGAGAGATCTGTATGAATAATATAATCAGGATAACAAACCGTATGGTCTCTTTGTTGCAGTCAGAAAGTTTTTAATGAGGGTTTCTGTCTTTTACACTCACATGTGAATGAGTGAGTGAGTGAATGAGTGAGTGAGTGTGTCGGTGAACGAGTGAGCAAGTAAAGCTGGATTTTTATGTAATTATTTAAGATTTTAAAAGTCGGGTGATTCGGTGGTTCAGCAAAATCAGCTGCAAACTTTCAAAATAAAACCCCATATTGTAATTTTACAATTAAATTTTATTTTATATTTGAGGAGTTACACATTGTGTGTATTTTATGAATTTCTAAGATAAGTAATTGAATATTGTAGGTATCTATTTATTTAATTTGTCTTATGCAGATAAGTATTTGAGAAAACATTCGGTCTTCATGTGGAGTAAAAATAAAGAATTAATATTATTACTGGCAAAAAAAACTGTAACAAGCAACTAAAGAACTGAACAAATGTTTACAGACAAATATGTAAAAGAGACATTCAAACCTCTAGAACAAAACTATGAGATATTACAAGAAAAAAAAGGTTAACATGAGAGTCCACGACGTTCACTGTGATAAAATAGAAAGAAAAGTGGCTGGAAAAGCACAGATTTGTGTCTTTAAATGCTTAATAACTTCATCTTTAACCGGTTATGAGCTGCTGTAATCCGCGTCTCTGAAAAGTTTGAAGCACCACATATTTCACAGCACTAACTCTAAAACGTTATGGCTGAAAAACTTAATTTTAAAGTTACTTTACAAAAAAAAAGTACGGCAGCTGCGCGTGTGCGCCGCTCGCGCGTCCTTACCTGCAGCGGTGTGGCGAGCGCGGCGACGCTGTGCAGGCTGAGGCACCGCGACGCGCACCGCGCCCTCAAAACGCTCTCCGACCAGGACTCATCATCTTCAGGGTCAACGTGCTGCTTCCTGGCGCTCACGGCGGAGCTGAGGAGGAAAATAATCCACAGAGACACACTCGTCATGGCTGCCTCTTTGTCCAGGAGCGCGGTCGGGAAACAAGAGGATGCGGTCGGGAGAAAACTGATGGAAGTCCAGTTAAACTAGAATTATATAGCCAAGGGAGGAGCTATGAGATCGAGGCGTAGACATTTCGGGTCAGGATGCTGAGAGGCTTTGGCTTTGGTCCCAGTCTGCGAAGCTGTCAGTTCACTGAACCCGCAGCCTGAAAACCCCTGATGAGATTTATGTCGATGTGTGTGTGTGTGTGTGTGTGTGATTAAGATATAATGAAACTGTCAGATGAGAAGTTAGAACTCAGGTTACAGATGATGAACACAGTCATCATGAGATCTGCATTATTGTCCATAAGAACATCGTAGTTTTTGCACCTAATTAAGTCTACAAAATCTACAAACATCACCTCAGTCTTTTTATAACTTGTTCAGCTTCTTGTTTCAGTCAACAAATCAGGTTTGTGGTTCATTTTTCATTTCATATTAACGTCTCATTGACCACCATTCATGTGGACCATCGATCCTGTTTGGATGCTGCAGCCACATCATCTTTACTGGACTGTGTTGACTGAATGAATGTCCACTCTGATGACCTCTGACCTCTGACCTCTGAGCCTCTCAGTGGATGCTGTGAGTGATATTTAAACTCAGCTGAGCGGTGCTCATTCAGTCTCTGAATCTTTACTCCAGTCTTGCTCCACCTTCCTCTCAGGAAGGTCTTGTCAGGTGGAGATCTGGATGCTTCGTGGTTTGTTTTTGACTCTGTGAGTCTTGAAGATTCTCCTTAGATGTTCTGAAGAGCAGAAACATGATGGTTGGTTCTGGTGGTCTTTGTTTATTCTGCAGAAGTCGAGCTCAGAGTCTCATCATCATCATCTTGCACCCAAAGGTTCGGAGTGCCACCAGGCCTGACCCCTGCACCTCCTCCTCCTCCTCCATCCTGCTCCTCACTGAGGGGGTTTGATCTGCTCGGTACCTCCTTGTTCTGTGTCTTCTTGTTGTCTTCTTGTTGTGTTGTCTGTAACTTTTTATGTCGCCATCTCAGCCGGGTCAAGTTTTAAAAAGAAACTGTTGAACTCGGTTGGTTGACCTGGTTATTTTTCAGGAAAGCGAGTGTGTGTGTTTTTTCTCCCCATTGCAACCAATTTCAGAAGGACACAAGCAATTTACTTTCCAGGGAATCCCAGCTGTAATGTTCACTGGTAGCTGCAAAACAACAACATTTTTTATGGACTCCCCTATTAAAAGTAACCACAAACATATCTCTCATAAGCAGGCAGGGCGCCGCTGCTTTCCTTGCCCAGGGAAAGGAGAAAACATGACGTGTCGGAAACTCTGAAGAAATCCTCCTCTGCCTGTCGGTTGTCTCATGCCTGGCACAAGAGGCCCCACTCGCACTGCTGGAGCATCCTGCCGCGTTAACGAGATGCCCGGGTTTTTTTTCCCCAGTGTTGCATTTACAAATACACGCTGGTGCTTTCTCTCACGTTTTATAGTACTACGGCTTCGGCCTAACGAGCCTTCGCAGCTGAGACGCT
Organism: Acanthurus lineatus; assembly: GCA_029814665.1. Taxonomy (NCBI): domain Eukaryota; kingdom Metazoa; phylum Chordata; class Actinopteri; order Acanthuriformes; family Acanthuridae; genus Acanthurus; species Acanthurus lineatus. The sequence continues at coordinate 12,912,852 of JAPZDV010000017.1, forward strand.
TCAGCTCTCTGATTCAGAGTCCAAACTGAAGCAAAAGTACAATCAGTCCCTTAAAAAGTGACTTGAAATTACCATTAAAGAAACCATAAAGTATTAAGTTAGTGAGTTATTTAATTAACAAATCACTAGTTCAATAATAAACATTTCTAATTGATCAATTTTAATTTAAACGCCAAGAAAAAAAAGCTACAAGAGAAATGAATGTGATAAGAAGCAGCAGAGATGCGTTTCCTCAGCTGAGAGAAACTCAAAGCAGAGCTGCTTCTTTAGGTTGACGGGAGCCAGTTAAGGTGGTTCAGGTATCGAAGGAGACCCCAGGCAGACCCAGACCCAGGTGGAGGGATTATTTCCTCTTACTGGCCTTAGGATCCACCGTTCAGAGCCGGCTGATGAGGCCAAGGAAGGAGAAGTTTGAGCCCCCCTGCTGGAGCTGCTGCCTTCGTGATCTGACCTCGAATAAGCGATGGATGGATGGATGGATGGATGGATGGATGAGATGTGGCCAGGTTTAGTCACTGGAAGCTGCCTCTTTTACTGGATTTTGCTTCATCATCATCGTATCCTGGTCAAAAGACAGGCGACGTTTTTTTTCTTTTAAGCAGCTGAAAATCTGCTAACATCAGTCATAAAGCTGCAGTTTACACACTTTTCCTCCTGCACTCAAACTCAGCATTCAGAGCCGCTGTAACAGACGTATTTAGCAAATGTAGAAAAGTAATAAGTAGAATAATATCTCAAAAACATACTCAAGTACGAGTAGAAAGTGTACAGCTTTAAATAAGTAATATGATAAGTACTCTCTTCTTAGAAAAAACTGATTTTTTACTCCTGTGAGTTCTTTGTTCGTAGCCTGATTCAGGTTCATTTCGACATGGATCCTCTCATAGACCGCATGCAGTGTGTGTTCAGAAGCCAGTAAAATCACATGTGTTTAGACTAATTTCCTCCTCAGTTTACCTGCTGGAGAAAATGCCACAGATCCCTCAGTGGATCCTCTGAGGTGATCTCTGTTCTGTGTGGCTGCAGCTCGGCTTTGTTCCTGAAATATGGCATTAATGAAGCGAGCGTCTCCAGATCTGCGAGGAGCTGATGTGCTGGTGGTCCTCCCACAACAGGAAGGAGAAAATCCCTGTGAGCTCCCCGCTGAGGGCTTCACTTACTGTTGCACAAATAAAAACAGCACACTATGACAGTGTAATTGACTCATTGTGTGTGCACTCGTGTAAACACTTTGTTAGGACTCATATCTGTGTTTTTTTCCAAATGTGCAGAAGCTGATGAGAAGCTGCAGCGACAAAAAATCTGAGGTGAATCAAAATATTCATTAGATAAATGGATTGTTGCATTGAAGGGACGTCTGATCTCATTGATATCTTACGGTCAGAGAAATTTGGTTTGATGAAGAAAGTCGTCTTCAAGCTTAAATTTGCAATAAAAAGTATAAGATTTGAATGCACTTATCTCCCATGTGGCATCATATCAAGCAGAACGAGATCTTATAACGTGCTTTTAACCAAAATCTGCAGCAAGCTACTAAAATTTTAAACACCTGATACATTTTCAGGGGTCAAAAAAATACACACAGTTTCCATATCACATATAATTGCAAGAAAAAGATTATGATGGTATTATTTTAATTGAAGAAGCCAACACTGCCGACACTGACAGGAAAACAATTGTTTGCAAACCTGTTGTCTCAGGTTGAATATTTAGCATGACTCCTGCATCCTGGTGCAAAGAAAAAACTTTAAATTGCTTTGAAATTTCAATATTCAAATGTCCTTTTCACCAAAAAAAGTCTGGCATGTTGAGAAAAATAAGGTTATAGAGCGTCAGACAGGTTATTTAAAAGAGAAAATGTGATAATAAAGGAGGAAATATCTGCAAATTGAAGTTAGTTATTCACTAACATGTTACCAGCTCACAAAAATGAACCACAAGCAGCAAGTAAAGTCACACGACTGACAGAAGTGATGGACAAAGCTGTTAAAATAACCAGTTATCATCAGTTTTCCTCGATAAACGTATCTGTATCGGTATCTGCCTAAAACCCCCCCAGGTATCCAGCTCTGTTTTGGGTTTCCCATGACGTGTTTTCCACT
>JAPZDV010000017.1:12918336-12934062 GCA_029814665.1 Acanthurus lineatus
CACACACACACACACACACACACACACCAAGCGTTGACCAACATGTAAAGGCGTCAGATAACAGATTTATAGTTTTCACTCAGGTTCAGTCTCTTTATGTGTGAACAGTCGAGTTGATCCTTTTTATCTTTTTAAACGACAGGGAGAAAAAAACAGAATTTCTACAATTTTTCAACTTTTCAAGTCAAACTAAGTTGTGTAAGTTTGATATTAACCATCAAAGATGTGTATCATCAGCAAGTGTTGCTAATAAAAACCATCAGGTTATTGTGGAAATGAAAAGATACTTTTTCATCCTGCAGTTTATTGAAACAACATAAAAAAGCAAAAATAATTATCAGTATTTGTAACATGTTTAAAGTCACTATATTAACTCAGAGAGTGTAAAGTTTGTGCAAACAGCAGATACAAACATTTAGAAAACTCCTCCAGAGGAGGCTGATGGAAGTTCACTGGTTTGGCCACAAGATGGCAGCGTTCCCCCACCTTCCTTCACCCACAGACTGATGAGTTTAACACCACGTTTCTAACACCATGTTTACTGATTTTACACTTTTTCTGTAAATCTTCTCAAGCATTTAATAAAAAATACTGTAAAAATACTTTTATCTGGTTTGTGTCTCTTATGTTAAACTGCAGAGGTAGAAAAGATTTAAAAGAATATCATTTTAAAAAATGTACAAACTTCACTTGAACTTTTCATTGAAATGCAGCGTCAGGACTTGAGATTTACATGTGACTGGAGAACAAGGACCCCTTTCTGTTAACCAATCACCTCTCAGCTCACAGATGCTGATATTCCATTCAAAACGACCTCAGCTAAGAGTATTCGGGCTGATCTGTAATCTGAGTAATCTGAGTAAAACCTTCAGATGGATCTCTTCATCTCAGTTTGTGGTTAAACACTGCAGAAAGTTTTCCCGCTGGTCTGCGCTGAGACAAAGTGCAGCGTCCTGCAGTGACCTGACATTCACACAGATATCATGACGAGTGAAAACACCGTCTCACCGCCGGCGTTGGCTCACCGTTCGGCCTCCACAGCAGGATACGAACAGACTCGCTGGCGAGGACGCAAGCTGCGAACAAAACACCTCAGAAAACACCTCAGGATCACAGAGACGCTCTGAAAACAGATCCTGTTCAAGGCCCAAGTTCACTGAGCGGCTGAAAGTAAAGAACTGAGGCTCAAGTTGGAGAAATCTTTAAGAACCTGCCACTTTATAACATCTAAAGGCTGTAAATCACATGTGGTTGCAGACAATAATAATAATAATAATAATAATAATAATAATAATAATGGTTGGAGATAATAATAATAATAATGGGGGAGATAATAACATGTCTAAAGGCCCCTGGAGGTCTGCAGGCGGTCAGCATGAGTCCTTCATGTCTGCAGCAGACGAGCAAACGTCCCTGAAACAAACACTGAAGGTCAGGACGAATAACTTCACTATAAACTGTAAATACATCCAGCTGTTCGCTGCAGCTGGAATCATTAATTTGTTTGTTCAGTTATAAAGAGAAACTCTGCATTTGTGGAAAATATAAAATTCATGTAAAAGTTCATATTTATCGTGTTTTTATCTCAGTTTTTAAAACCAGACAAACTCCTGAGTCATTCAGGTGCAACTGCACCGACTCCAGAGACGCCACGGTTTGTTTAGACTGAGAGGCGGAGCTCTGCAGAGCTGATCCAAGCTGGTCCAAGCTGTCCGATGTGAGATCAGTGAGATCAGTGAGATCAGTGAGACCAGTGAGATCAGTGAGATCAGGGGCCAAACCAGACAATGTGAGACCGTGACAGTGTTAAACAGACCGGTTCTGATCTGAGACCTGCTGCTACTCTTCTCTGGTTTTATCAGATCAACAGTTTTATTTAAACATTTCACGTTCCACCTTCAGCCTCTCTGATCTTTGTGTTTCGTGCTCGTCATCAAACTGAAGCTCAGCAGGTTTACAGATAATTTAAACACGTTAGCATGCTGACGTCAATGTTTGGCTAAAAGCAGCTCACAGTTAAAACCAGAGAGGCTGCAGACTCCTGCTCGTTTAAAAAAAGGAGAGAAATCATTGATGATAATGTAATTTCTCTTTATTTAAAGATATACTTCGTATAGAACAAAAGAAACACTATAAAATTAAAGTTGTCGTCTCTATTCAAGAATCCAAAAAAAGAAAGTTAGTATTTTTACATGATAGTTCTGTTTTTTCTTTGTAACAGAAGTCGAGGCACACAGCATCTCATGTCTGACAAAGTAGAAAAATAGTGCAAACAATCTAACGGAAAACCAGGAAACATTCACACACACATGAACATGAAGGTTTTCTACAGCGACTCACTTTAAAAAATGAACAAAAAAAACAGTTTTTGAACAGAAAACTTCAAGTGAAAAGAGAAAGTGTCAGAACTTTACAGCAAAGGCAAAACGTTTGAAAGCATCCGCTCATCGACTGCAGAGTCAGAAGCTACAAATGTGTTTAAATACTCACTTCAGTTAATCTGAACTTTTCTAATGACACTAAGTATTTTTATTATTACGTATCTGAGGCTTGGAGTTTATACTGATGCTCTCTGTGCGTGTCAGCGTCTAAAACACTTGTGAGTTTCCTCTGAACTTATTTACAGACTGTTGAACCTGTGACACTTCACATCCACTCAGCTCCGACTCTGCAAACAAACATAAAACCACAGGAGCATTTCATAATCAACACATTTCACCTGACTCAGATTCACCTGTTTGAGACATTCACAGGTAATCAGGCTCATTGATGACAGGTGTTAGTGTGCAAGCTTCTTCAGAAAGGATGAGGCAAGTTTCTGCCAACTTGTGAAACCGATTTCATCGAGGAAATTACAACATTTAGCCGTTTTCAGAGCTCAGTGAGTTCACAAAGTCACATTTCACACAGAGTCTCTGAGATCTGACTGATTATTCATCAAACATCAAACCGTCACACACGGACATGAAGAGCAGATGTGTCTCCATCACTGAGGCTCAGAAATGTGCAGGTTCATTTCCTGTGAAGCTGCTTGGTCACATGGTCACACTGGCCGTTTCCTGCCCGCACTTCAAACCGTTTAATCAGTTTTCATTCACGCCGACACAAACTGAGCTTTGTGATCGAGCCGCAGAGCAAATACAGCGTTACTTATCTACGAGCTGCGATTGGAAAGCTGCTGATTCACAGCTGTTATCAGTCTCATGAATCGACACTGAGCGACAGGTGAGCAGGTTTATGGCGGCAATAAAACGAGAGGCGGGTCGATTTCTCTGAACGTCACTAACAACAACACGCTGATCAACAATGAGTCTGTATGAGATTTGGTCAGGAGAGGAGGAGGAGGCGTGGACCTCATTTAAATAGTGTTTAAAGTTCATAATGTTTGCCTCTTATCCACACACACACACACACACACACACACACACACTAAAGCCAGCAGGTAACCATGAAACGTGCTGTCTGGAAGCTTTCAGGTTCAAACACAGTGACTTGTTCCCTCATCACCATCAACTACACACTGCAGTGTATTTAGACTCATGAAGCATCAATGGGGGGTCAATCAGCCTCTAAAATAGTTTCAGCGACACACAAACTGTTCCTGCTTGAATCAGACTTCCTTAGAGCGACAGTGAAATGCAGTTTCAGGAAATAAATGTTTTGGCAGTTTAGCTCATCTGCTTGTGAGCTGATTCATAAATTTACATCTTATTAGCTGAGAGTCACAGACGAGATGAGACATGATGAGGCTCGAGAGATTCACAGACGAGCGACGTGTTTGGTCTCTTCACTGAAACTGCTGACGAGAAGAACATGAAGCCTGAACACGAGAAGAAAAGGGAGGAGAAAGGAAGGAGGAAGAAGCAGCTCAGAGAGTTTGATCTTTAAAGGCACTTGGATCGTTTTGCAGTAAGAAACATCAGACATGGAGAGAGACGAGCAGCTCTGAAGAACCGGACTCTGCTCGGCTCACAGAGCTGCTGGGGGGCAAATATTCATGACGTCGCACATTCAAAGCTTCAGCACTGATCTATAAATACTGATCAATGATCAAGGAGACCACAAATACAAACACACACATTTCTTTTTGGCTGGTGTCCGTGTGCTCAGGAACTTTCCATCAAGTCTAAGGCATCAAGAGCGAATCAGACTGGAGATGAACAGACATGAACTTCTTCCTGTTCTTACAGCAACGTGACGTTTCTATCAGTGATCAATAAAGTGCAGTCACTTAAAGCTCCGCTGATCTTTCTACGCTCACACGGACTCGAACGACTGGATTTAAAAAAGTTTGTGCACAAATGAAGAATGAAACCTTCTGCTGATTGTTTTTGGCTTGTTGCACATCAGAGCTCAGAGTTTCAGAGTTTCCAGCACAGGAAGCTGTTTGTACGATGAAAAACTCTGTTTCCTGTCTGTTCACGTTAAAGGTGCGTTAACACTGTTGGTCTTTGCAGTTCTGTTTCTTAAACTCGAGTCACAGCAACAACACATGAAAACATGGCAGAGCTACGTTTCTAACAGCTTCTCCTGGAGTTCTACTGAAGCTTGAAGCATTTTATCGGGTGTAGTTTGGCCTCCACCTGCTGCAGCGTCGTGTCGGGGCTGACTGACTCGCCGTCTGAGTCTCTGTACCCACAAACCTTTGCTGCCTCTGCAGGTGAGACGCTGATCGACACCTGGCCTGATGTGCGATCAGCTGGAGCAGGAGGTCGAGTTCGGGGGAGCGTCGGACTCCGTTGCTGCCGGGCTGTTGGCCAGGACCTCCTGCTCGGAGCGCCTCCTGGAGGCCAGTTTGCAAAGTCCAGCGAGGAAGAAGACCAAAGAGATGACAGCGAAGTATCCGCCGTAGATGAAGAACTGCAGGAAGCAGAGAAAACATCAGTGGAAGAGCAGCTGCCTCCATGTTGTCGTCATGAAAACTCAGATCTTCTCCATCAGAGAGACTCTGGTTCAGGATTCAGGAAACTTCATGTTTCCACTACTTTTTATAGGAACTGTTGTATGTGTCACTGGATGTAAACATTAGCTACTTCCCACTCAAAGCCACCGGCTAGAATGATGGAGCCGTAGAATCATTACAGACTTTTGTCCTGTTGATTTAAATATTTACTTTCCTCCAAAAGAAAAACATTAACCGTCTACTGAAGCCATTATCTCACTTTACCACCCAGTTTTCTCTCTTTTCCTTTGGAATGTTTGCAAACCGGCACTGAACCCATTTCCTGTTGGTGGAGAAGGGCTGAGAGTGGGCGGAGCACGTTATACTTCCTCACCTGAGTGAAGACGTCGAGACCAAGGCCGGCTGAGTCCACGACCACAAAGGTGAGCAGAGACTGCAGCAGCAGAGAGATGAAGGTGTTCACGCCGAACACCAGGGCGTAGCGCTGCATGTTGAGACTGGCTGCGATCTGATACCTGAGGGGTCAGAGGGCACGAAACAGGAAGAGGCGGTGAGACACCTGAGGAGGGTTCAGATCTGAACATGTGTGATTTCTACAGAAGGTTGACAAAAGATAACAGAGCTGAAGTTACACACCATCACAAAACCTGACAAGTAATTTGGAGTGAAGTGTTTAAGAGACGTTCAAATCCACCAAACTACACAAAAACTACACACAAACTACACACAAACACACACCAGAACAACACAGAGACGGATGAGATCCAGTGAGAAGACACACAGACAAACACAGACGGAGAAACAAAGCTGCCTTGCTGTTTGTTTCTGTTCAGGTGGAAACTTTTTCAGGACAAATCTGCTTCTTTTCCATGAATCCAGATTCATATTTCACTTTTATTCAGCAGCAAAACCACCAGATGTTCCCTCCCTGCACTCACGTGGCCACCGTGATCAGCAGCATGTACGTGGCTCTGAAGAGCACGTAGGAGCTGTAACACAGCCAGATGTTCCTCAGCGTGTCCATGACGAACACACACACGGCCATCAGCATGGAGAGGACACACAGGACCAGCTCCCCCCACAGAGCCCAGCACACGGGCAGGTAGCCGACGAGCAGAGCCGCCAGAGCTCCTGTGAAGCAGCAGACCACAAAGACCTGTCAGAAAACTCTCCTTCTGTGTGTGTGGAACGTCTGCGTTCGAATAATGCACATCGTCAAACTGAACAAACACTGTCCACACATGAAAAAGCCTGCAGATCATTTAGAAACCTGAAACAGCAGAAGCTCTCTCTGACAGCCTGACCTAGAAGTGTGGACAGCGCCTCCACGTAGCCGTTGTAGATCTTATTGTCGTGAGATGGACGAATTTTCTCCCACAGCACTTGAACGTAGTTGATGACCTGGAGGTAACCACAGGTGGCCAGAGCCCACCAGAGGGACCAGGCCAGCAGGGGGCGACATCTGTAGCACTGCAGGAAGTCTTCAAACAACATTCGCAGAACGTCCAAAAGACCATTTTTATGACCTCCTGCCTCGGAGGAGCTGGATATCTGCAACGAGAGCGGAGGAAGTCAAACACGACTGAGCGTTTTCAGTCCGTCACCGGAGATGAAACCTGGTCATGTGACCCAAACGAAGCCGCCTGACTCACCGTGGAGCCGTTCTGAGTGTTCAGAGGCACTTTGCTCTCTGCATCCTCTGTCTTCTCCAGCAGGGCGGCGCTGTTGCTCAACGGCCTCTCTCCTGCAGCTCCTGGACTCTTGTGGAAGAACAAGCTCCTCTTGGGCATCGGCAGCAGCCAGGGAGCCACGAAGGCCACGGCGGCGGACGCCAGAGTGATGACCACCAGGTAGTACAGCTGAACTTTGGCCTCAGAGTGCACCAGCTGACCCACCAGAGACCCCGCCGCTGACCCAAACAGGGTGATGCTGCGGCAGTAACTCGTCACTCTCTGGTAGTGTGCCGGCTCCACCACGCTGTAGATGTAGGAGTAGTAAGCTACGTCCGAGGCCGTGGCCAACCCGAAGAAGAACTCCAGGAGCTGCATGGCCAGGAGACCCTGCAGCTTCAGCAGCATCACGTACGTGACCACCAAGCTGGTGGCCTGCAGGATCAGCACGGGCTTATAACAGAGGTAGTCAGTGGCCAAGAAGATGGGGAACAGCAACACCAGGTAGGAATACGTCCAGATCGGGTAGATTTCATTGACGACCTGCAGGTAGCAGAAGAAAATCAGGTTTCATTTCCGTAAATCTCCTTTTATTTCAATTATTCTGATCCCCTCAGTGTCAACACGCTTTACAGTGAGTCAGAGTCAGAACAGATGATCAAAAAACCTCAGAACAACCTGCTGATCCGGTTTATTAGTGTGTATTAGTGTGTGTTAGTGTCCAGATTTAAGCTTCCATTTGAAAGCTGCTGATAGCTTTGTTCCCTTGCAGACCTGTGAGGCTGATTGTGGACGCTGGTATCACAACACTGAACCCAGTTCTTCTGGCTGCAGCAGAAGAAGCAGATCCAACTTCTACAAATCATGGTGGGTCAGCGGTGGAGCCAAACTAAACAATCCTGCCGGGTATCAAAGGGCCACTTTGAGTTTCTCCAACATGTTTACTGAGTGAGATCCGTCAGAATCTGGCCTGTCTGCAGGTCATTCGATCAGAGTCTGAAACTTTAGTCGAAAGCAGCCGTCACTGTGAGGACATCGTACCTACATGTGTAAGTGAAGAGGCCTGCTTATAGACGTTCACCTTGTCTGACCTGTTATTGAGTTTTTCAGGGGTTTGGTGACAGTGTAGAGACCCTGAAAGGCCCAGAGTGTTGGATTTAATCACATCTATTGGCGGAATATGTCTGGAAACAAATAAAATATTCATAATCATGTTTTCATGAGTGTGTGATCGCCTAAGAAAAAGATTAATAGTGTTTCCATCAGTGAATAAGCTCTTTAAGTCCAAAGACTGATCAGATCTGATTCCACACAGCAGATCTTACAAACCAAACACTCTGAAAGGTTTCACAGCCACGGGACGTTCTTCTACACACTTGGACAGGAAGCCTGAGGTGAAGCTTAGTTAAACTGGTTGCATTACACAGTGTCACCTCTAGATGGCACTAAATCTGACACACAGGACAGTTTACAGGCCAGCTGATGACCACATCTGGTGCTGAGTCTCCTGACGTTCCTCTGAGATTTCTGCTGAACAGTTCAGGGTTAAAACAGACTAATCAATGCTGCTCTTTTTGGACTTTTTTCTGGGTCAGCTCACGACTTGATGGAGGTCATTATTTTGGGATTAACCAGGAATTCCAGAGGATTCGATCATTTTAAATGGGATTATTCCGTCTGAGTCAGCATGCACGGGCTCGTTGTTGGAGACAGAAGAAAACAAAAGGACTGAGCCGTGAGGAGACACGAGTCCTTTTCTGAAGCAATCATCAACACGTCACCACTGTTTCATGAAGGTGGATGTTTCAGCAGCAGAAACACGGAGCTGAATATGAATCTGGGTTTGTTTGTAGAGTTCAAAGTAGATTTACACCGTTAAAACACAGCGAGGGAGCTTCTGCTGTTTTTTCTGCTTGAGCAAATACACAAGCTGCAAAAACCAGGAAGGCTGAAGAAAAGGAGACAAACAGTCGCAGAAGCAGCCGACTGAGGAAATATGTTGAACTTGAGGAAATAACTTGAACGCCTTCCAGCTGTGACACAAGCAGCTGTGTTGGTGCAACAAGACGAGTTTCCATTCAAAGTGTTTCAGTCTGAGTCTTAAAAAACAGCAAACACTGAGAGATATGCACACAGCTGACAGAGACGACTCTACAGGGGCAGCTTATTAAAAAATATAAATAAATAAATGAAAAATGTTGATAAGGTTTAAGTTTTAATTTCTCTCTTTTATTCTGATTTTCAATAACCAGTTTTTTTTCCTGTGACTTAAATCTTCTGTTAATGTTCTCAGTCCACCTTTACAAAGATGTGACAGCTGAGAAAAAGGACAACAGAGGTCAGTAAATAAAGGTGGAGAATGATGATCATGGCTGCAGGTGAAACAGGTGAAATATGATGCTGTAATATGCACCTGTGCGCGTGAGGCTTAATTTAGTGACCACGCATTTTTATATAAACATTAAAAACATTAAAAACAGGTGATGAAGGCAGGTGGACGTCAGTTTCAATGAAGCAGAGTTTTTGCTCAACATTTCCTCATGTGACTGATTCAACCGTGAGCTCTTCAAACTAACTTAAACTTCTGCGCGTGAGCTTATAATACGATTATCGATGAAGATGAAGAAAACCGGATATCATTGGACAATTTGGACACGAAAGACAAAGTTATAACTAATTTTAACTTCATATGAAGGTAACGTCATAAGTTAAAATGTGACGCAAGATGCAGTCCGCAGTCCGTATCCTTTAGCCGGTAAGCTAGCTCACCTGAGCCTCCGTCAGGTTCTTGTCCGGCCCCATCAGGTAGGCGGTGAGGAACGGCTCCGACGGCCGCAGGTTGGAGAAGAAGCCGTAGACACAGAGCAGGAGAGTGGGGTACACCACCGGCATGTTGGGCTCACGCAGCATGACCTCCACCCACCGCTCACCGCCGCTTTACAACACGCAGCATCACGCTTCTTCTCTGGTTCCAAAGCGAGAACCGGCGTGAGCTGCACAGCGCTCAGGCACACTACCGCCACCAGCGGCCAACATGCGAAACTGCAGCACAGAACCACATCACACTCAACGATGTTTCTAAGAGAACTTCTACACCTAATAAATACATAAATCTGTGAATATCTTTCAGAATCTATCAAAGTGGTTTTCCTGAATGACACAGATATTTTATTTAATACATAAAAGCTTTCTGTATATGTTTAAAATTAGCTGTATATCGCAGTTGAACCCAGAGTTTTGTTTGATCGTTGCTTTCAGCCCCAACAAACACACAAAACACCGTCTGTAATATTTGGGAAACTCTTTATTGATAAATGTACATTTCGTTAAAATGTTCAAGTGTCACCACTGAGCAAGTTACATCAGGAGACTGGACCAACAGGCAGTACAGAGTGAATATTTTATTTGACCCACAAACAACAAGGAGAGTAGAGCGAGGATTACTGAAGCAAATACTTGTTTAGTTGTGTACGTACTGTCTGCAACATGTTACTGTATCGAGAGAAGTATAGGTTATAGTTCAAAATCTTAGCAACAGAATAGACCAGAAACAAATTTCATTAATTGATGTGCATCAAGAGGCTTGTGACAATAAAAGAAATCTCCATTTGTTTTGTTAAAAATGCTGCACAACTGAGGTCACATTCAACCTTCACAGAGCTCGCAGACACAACATGTAGTGATACATCACACTCGTTAAAGAAGAGAAAAACTGATAAAACGTCTCAAGGTTGTGACACAAGCTCCAGAGGAGAGAAAATCATCCGATAAAACACAAAAAAAACATACGAGAAGAACCATTAGTGAACGAAAGGGCCTGGCCATCGACACATTCAGAGATGAAAGTTTTAAGACAAACTGGCATAAAGAGCTGATTCACAATAATGAGGTTCGGCCACGACGACTGCAAAGTGCATCAGGATGAGAGCAACAGTGAGGCAGAGGAACGACATTATCACGTCAAGAAGCTTCTACTGATGCTTGTGCAGAGACGTTTCAGGAAGTGATGTGGGCAAGAAGACACACACGTCTTCCTCACAGCTGTCCGAGTCCAAATACACACACATGAATATATTCTTTTACAGGGTGTTTGAAGTCGAATATAAACAGATGAGCTGACAGCAGTCAGACACAGATTTGCTGGTTAACATGGTGGAGCATTTAGCAGCTGAAGAGCCAGAAACTTTCCCAGAGGTGATGAAACAGAGCTAACAGTGATGGAGGTGAAACTGGACTTACATTCATCAGATGTAAACTAAACAAAACGGTAACGTTTCTCTTTGTTTGCTCGATGTGTGAAAAGGGAAATGCTGACTAATATGTTTGCCACAAGAAGTATGAACATTGTGTTTGCAGCTTGTTCTGCTGCTTCTAAGTGGCCCAAAAATCACCGAGTGCAGCTTTAACTTCAGAGTCGCTGACGCTGAAAGGTGTTTTACAGGATCCATCTCATTCTCAGCGAGTCAAACTGCTGACAAGCCTGCAGGAAATCGATTAATCAGTTAATAATTAGTTCATTTGTTCTCTGAAATGGACGATAACTTTTGACAGCAGCGATGTGGAGTGGGGGGATTTTTATCGACAGCATCTTCATCTTTTAACAAGAACTTTGTGAGAGTTCACCACATTGTGGTCACAACATTAAACCGGAGTGAAACATCAGAGGAACAGTCCAACTTCTGGGACGACGCCTCGTCTCTCATGATGCCCAGAGTCAGAAGAAAAGATGGAAATCAGTTTTATTTCTGTGCAACTGAGATAACTCACACAAACACTGGAAGTAGGAGAAACTACTGGCCAGCTCCGTCACAAGTAAACAAAACCACCTTAAACAGCTCAAACTATCAGCTAGCAAGCTAATTACAAACCTTTCCACATGTGTTTTTCTTACGTTTCTGCTTTCTTGTGAAAAAAAAAAATAAAACATGGACATAAGTGAGTTGTGAGTCTGATGAAACTGTATTTTCAAGCCGCAGCTCGGCTGATTTCTCTCTGTCCTGACACACAGATTAAACTGCTTCTGACTCTGGGTTTCATGGAAAAACAAGCCGTTTCCCAGAAGATCAGACTGTTCCTTGAGCAGACAGGTTTGTCACATACCTCCAACATTCCCCAAGTCCCACACACAAGGAAACTGTCTGAGCAACACACACACTCCTCAAACCAGTTGTTATCAGGCCAGACCAGATTAAATCTCGACACACAGGCAGAAAAGCTGATCTTCCCATGTACAGATGTTGCATTAGCAGAGGCAGATGTATGAAGCTACATGGTGAAGTGTCTCGTGTAGTCGTATTCTATTGTGGGAATGACGGCCTGGACAAACTTGAGGAAAATGAGAAGATACCTGAAGTCTCAGTTAAGAAAAACACAGAAACAGCTGGCAGTCACAGTGAACTGTGTGTAAAGGTGAAACATTCACCTGCCTGATTATGAGCATATAAACCTAATGTTATGCAGAAGAGTTGTCTGGTTTCCTTCAAATGTTTGGAGTAACTAGACAGGTGGAGCATCACAATCCTTCGGCCCAACACAAGCAGGTAAAAACAACCTCAGGAAGTTATGGAGCCTGTTAGAAGTTCCCGTCAGAGGCACAAAGTTTTGTTTGGCTGCAATTTAACTGGAAAAACTAAAAAGGCAGGAAGATGTGATGGAAACAGAGGTAAACTTAAAAGTTCCAGGTTGTTCCTGCTGCTCTTTGTCTTGTGCTGTGATGCTGAAAAGAAAACGGAGCTAAAATAATCTGAATTATGTTTGATTTGGCTATGTGATGCAACTTTACTGTGGATTTTATGCCTGCTGTTCTGGTTCGGCCTGAAGGAATAAATCATGTCCACATCATGTCTGTTTCCTCCTGCCATATTTCTGGGCCTTTAAACACATATTTTTATTCTTAGCTCAGTGGGTCTTTAATAAATAAGGACTTCAGACGGGGCCAGAAATCCTTAAAAATACAACCAACACGAGCTGTTGCATCAGTCAAAGAAGCAGGAATGAAGCAGGTTGTGACCATGAAAGGATACATGTGAACTCCCAGCTCTCCTCCTCCTTCTGCCACAGTCTCAATGATCTTTTTCATCACTTCAGCGTGTCTACAAACAAACAACAAAGGTTCGATCACCCACAGATTCTCATCAAAGTGTCTGTCACCATTTTTAAATCACAGTCACACTATCAAACCCCAGGATTAAAGACATCACAGTACAAAAAGCAGTGATTCACAAACATTTCTGCATGTTAGTCTCTGGTTGTAGTACCATGATCCTGTAAAGACACAGATGCAGCTGAGCAAAGCTGGACAGTACTTCAATATAACCGTTTATAGACTAAAAGCATTTAGTTTGCTCCCTCTTGTGGTTTAAAAGAGTCAGCTGACTGTCAAGCAACCGAGAAAATCTCAGCAGCAGCTCAGCAGCACCAAGTGACCCGGCTGGGACCCGGCTGGGACCCGGCTGGGACCCGGCTGTGACCGACACTCATAAAGCTGATGGTGAAGCTGCATCTCAGAGAAGGTTAGAAGTTTTTATTGCCTCTCTCACCTGCAGGGGTGGACAGAGCACATGGCAGGTGGAGGAAGGTGGGGGTGGTTCTCGATGGTGACAGTCTTCTTCACGTGGTCCTGGCTGATGTCCTCATACATCTGCTCCACAGTCAGAGGTGTCCGATCCTGGAAAACAACACAAAAACATGATGATTTAGTGCTGCGTCGGTGCAGGTTCAGGTTCTTTCTCCACCCAAACTGCCAAAAATCAGCTTTTAACAATATTTCAACCAAACATTTTTGTTTCCTTGCTTTTGTCCAAAAAAACTGAACCAACTCTGAAACTGCTGGAGAGAAACAAAGTGAAGTGATTCTGTATTTGGCCCCGGTTTGTACCTCATCGTATCCAAACAGCCAGAGTCGGGGGGTCTGGTAGTATTTGTCATATGTGATGTACAGGTCATATGTTCTCGTCTGGAGGATGGCGTCTTCACTGCCGGGCTCAGCTTTGGCTTTAGTTTCTATCATCTTACTGGTGTCTAGAGTCGCCTGGACAGAGGAGAGAAATGTAAGAGGTCACATTGATTTACGATAATCAATATCCGATCATGAAGATTTGCTACGATGCCTCAAACTGTTTACCTCATCTGTTTCCAACAGGCCACTTTCCTCATATTCTGAAAAGAGAGCAAGCAGGAAAACGTGACCAAAGCACAAACAAACGACCACTTCAGTTCAGCAGCATGTGAGCGAGGTGTGAATACCTTCCATATCTGCTGCTTCTCCATCTTCATCATCATCTTCATCATCATCATCATCACAGCATGCTGCAGATGTGGCGTTCATATTCTTATCCTGAAAGAATTCACATGAAAATGACCTTTTTGCATTTTCACACTTGAACTGCAGTTAAAACAAACGGTCACACATTTTGACATTAAATCACCTCTTAAGTTGGTAAATTATACTTGTTGCTTGCTGCTGAAACTATAAAACTCTGTAAAACTGATCATTCACAGCAGTTTCATTACTGTCAGATTGTCATCTGATACGCTGTTATCATAAAAATATTGATTATAGCTCCTCTTTGAATACCAAAGAGTGATATATTAAATGTTTGGAACTCTGAGT
Organism: Acanthurus lineatus; assembly: GCA_029814665.1. Lineage (NCBI taxonomy): Eukaryota > Metazoa > Chordata > Actinopteri > Acanthuriformes > Acanthuridae > Acanthurus > Acanthurus lineatus. The sequence continues at coordinate 12,932,522 of JAPZDV010000017.1, forward strand.
CTCACATTAACTCAGAATGAACACGAAGCTCAAACGAAGCAAACACACCTTATTATTGTCCAGTGAAATTTCTCGAACAGCATCTGTGACTCCCAACACTCCTGCTCACACACAGAAACAGTTTAGTTCAACATTATTGAACATCTATCATGTTCTTTAAATCATATTGTGATCATTTATGGATCAAGTGGATTAAAGGTCCTCTGCTGGTCTCCTCGCTCCTCTGACCTCTGACCTCTTTTGTAGCTCACATAAAGATCGAAGCTGTGATGTGAATTTGAGTTAAACACTGTTTTTGTATCCAGAACAAACAGAAACATTCATACCAATCACAAACTTCATCTGCAAAACTGAACCAGACGCAGCGTGATGAAACAGCTGCAGTGTGTGGATGCTGACAGACGGTGTCACACCTGAGTTATGGTACGTGTCCACCCAGCCCCCGTCCCCATCGTCCTCCTCTATGATGGCCTCCAGCTCGTCTGAATACTCCATCTGTTTACAGCGCTTGTAGCAGGGAACTGCAGGACCACAAATACAGATCAGGACCAGGAGAAGTTGGGTTAAACAAACATCAGGGAGATTAAAAAGGCAGAGAGCAGCTCAGTGGGGACTGAAGTCTGAAGGTTTTGATACTGACGAGGTCAAACGGAGCAACAATGACAGCCGAGTTTATTCTCCAAAAATATTTTATTGTTTAAATTAATGCCCCCAAACACACAGTGAACTGAACACAGAAGCAGCTGGATGAGGAGCAGAAAGAGGAAATCACTTCTGAAACACTCGATTCCTCTCAAATGTCGGTAATCTGAGTATTTTTCTTTTGTGTATCAGAGAAGACAAGAACAACAGACTCAGTCGAATCATTCGAACATTAAAGGATTTTTCATTAATGGGGGCTGAAACTAAATTAACTTTTTCAGTGCTGATTAGTTTTTTTTAATCATTATGCAATTAAAATAGAACTAAAATCTTCATTTACATTATGACACTTAAAATATTTAAAATGCACATTTAACTATTTCATTCGATAAAAAAATTCTCAAAAACGGAGAAAGATAATCTGAAGGTTATTGCTTGTTGCTGAGTTTCTGACTGCTGTGAAAGTTTAGGACAAATGAAAAACTGAGACATAAAAAGAAAAGCAGTCACCAATTTGAATCCTTCTTACCGTTTCGTGTTAAGAGAAACTGTTTGTCCTGAGGCAAATATGGCTTCACCTTGGCCTCCTCCCCCGTGGCCCTGAAAGGAGAAGAAACCATGAATATAAAAACACTTTGTGGACGTTGGGCTGTAAACAGTTTGTGTTTTTTAAACAAAACCAGAACTAATTCACATCATTCTAAGTATCATCGATTAGTATTTTAGGTTTATTTTTGCATTTATTAAAAAGAGAAGAATGATTAAACTGATTTTATTTCACTTCTATGCAAGAGGAGAACCAAGTCAGCTGGCCCCCCCCCCCTTGGAGGGGGGCGGGCGATTGTGCGGGGAGGGGCGGGCAGGCGGGGGGGGGCGGCGGAGGAGGTTGGGGTGTTAGT
>JAPZDV010000017.1:12956006-12979752 GCA_029814665.1 Acanthurus lineatus
CAGATCACATCAGATCACATCAACACATCAGATCACGTCAACACATCAGATCACATCAACATATCAGATCACCTCAACACCATAGATCACATAAGATCACATTAACACATCAGATCACATCAACACATCAGATCACATCAACACATCAGATCACATCCGATCACATCAACACATCAGATCACATAAGATCACATTAACACATCAGATCACATCAACACATCAACACATCAGATCACATCAACACATCAGATCACATCAAGACATCAGATCACATCAACACATCAGATCACATCAACACATCAGATCCCATCAGATCCCATCAGATCGCATCAACAGATCAGATCACATCAACACATCAGATCCCATCAGATCACATCAAGACATCAGAACGCATCAACACCTCAGATCCCATCAGATCACATCAATACATCAGATCACCTCAGATCACATCAGCTCACGTGTTTATCACACATGAGACGAGATGAAAGACAAACACGTCTCAGCTGATCTGTATCTCTTATTTTGTGATGAAAATGACACTAAATGAACTTTTTGTATCAGTAAGCAGCATTTACTTTCACTTCATTTCATTATTGATCTCAGTCCCAGTTTGTTGTTTCCATCCAACAGGAACAAAATGATCCATCACTGCTCTGCTGGCTCACCGAGAAGCACCAACAGATTAGCTCTAATCTCATTTACAGCAGCTAATCTGACTCTGACTCTGCTGTGTGACTGCAGTCCAACCTCATCAGCACACACTCAAGACATTTCACTCTGCACACACACACACACACACACACACACAGAGTATGCAATTTTTAATATTAAGCTACTGGTTTGGATTCTTGGATTCTTGGGAGTTGAATCTCAGTGTTTAACTTCAAACTTCTTGCAAAACAGCTCAGAGTTAAACTGCACATAAACTCTTTCTGCTTTAAGCCAGAAACTTATTGATCACCACCTGTTTTCTGACTTTTTCACTGATTTCAGAAAGTTACTTCACAGCCTGCAGTCTCACTTAAAAAACACGTCAGTGACTCCATTTCATATGTTTCAACTCTGGAACTGTTGTTAAAGCAGAAACCACAAAGTAAAATATGTAACACAGAATAAACAGAGGAGCCTGTTTTAAACATAAAATGAACCCACTAATGACCCTCAGTGTGTTTCCTCTCAGTGTGTTTCCTCTCAGTGTGTTTTCTCTCTCAGTGTGTTTTCTCTCTCAGTGTGTTTTCTCTCAGTGTGTTTTCTCTCTCAGTGTTTCCTGTCGTCGTGGCCGTCACACTGTGTTTATGTCTCTAACTGCTCAGCTGCTCTCACTTTTCTCGGCCGGTCGGATCTCTGAGCTCCCAGCTGTCACAGTCAGGAGCTCAGAGCGAAGCCCAGGAAGCAGAGATGAGATTAGCTGAGGCTGCTGGGAGCTGCAGGTCCAGTCTGATGTCTCACTTCAGCTGTGAGCACACTAAGAGGATTAACTCAGACTGGGAGGATGTAAATATAGATGAGGCTCAGTGCTAAATTTAACATAACAAACATTACAAAAAAAGTGACACGTATCAATATGAGGACGTGACAAACATAAAATCTCTTCTCATCTGAGAAAATTAGATAAAAGAAAAATAAATTTTCCATCTAAAAAATGTAATGAAACATGTCAAACACATCTTGAGTCTTTTTCATATTAAAATATAATTAAGATCTTAAAAAGCTTATCTTTAGTTCAATCTACAGCCATGAGAGTCTGTTTGTGAAGAAACAGAAACTCTTAGATAACAAAAGGAGGAGAAATGATCTTAATATAAAAGTTTTAATCAAAATATCAACAGACTCAGGTGTTTCTGCCACGAACACACCTAGAAACTGTGGATCCCATCGAGTTTTCACTTTATTAAACACACTGATGGGACACAAATCATTGTTTCCTCCCTCCTCCTCCTCCTCCTCCTCCCCCCTCTGTTGGGAGGTGCTGCAGAGTTGATGAGCAGATTGAAACCCTCCGCAGAGGAAAAGCTCTCGTCCACAGAAAAGCATGAGTGCTGTTTGTTCTTGTGACTTGTGTTAGAAAACAGACTGAACTCTCTTATCTGGATGCTCATGTGTGACCGGAGGTCTTCAGCTCTCCTGCCTGTCTCATGTTTTATATGAGGGACGAAGAAGGAACAAGGAGCATGATGGGATTGATTGAGAGCTCGCCCTGACTCTTCCTCACTGACTGAGCTGCTCATCATCATCTCTCACATTCAGGTAAACTCACATTCAGGTAAACACACACAGCACAAACAAACGGTTGCAAACGTTCAGTTTGATGTTTGAGGTAAATTACTCTGCAGCCTGATCTCAGCGAGTCACAGCAGGTTGAAAACTCTAATTTTAGCTTCTGTAATCTGGGATTTGAGTTAACGGTGCGAAACAAGAAACATGCTGAGCTAATGAGGCTAAACACACACAGGCAGGGTTACTAATTATATATATAAAAAAAATAATACTGAATCACCTTTACTGTCTTTAGAGCAGATCAGGACCAACGTAAAACATTTTGATACCGAAGTAATTAGAGGGATTGATTTGAATGTATTCTGGTTGTGATGACATTAAAACTGCACACTGAGGTTGATTTACATTCTAGTTTAAATATTTCACATTTATTATAAACATGTGTGCTTCAGTCGGAGCTGCTGCAGCAGGCAGGAATCACCAGGCCGATCAATGACACAACAGATCAACATCTCCGACTGTAACGAGCAAAACCTGCTTCGTGTTAGCACTGCGCGCGTGTGTGTGTGTGTGTGTGTGTGTGTGGAGTAAATGTGCTGGAAGTTGACCATGTTTCCGAGTGACTGGAGAGAAAAAGTCCGTCCTTTTCTGCTGCAGTTAACGTGTAGCTCTGAGTCTGTTCGGCCTGTGAAACGTCCTCTGAGTCTGCAGCCACCAGCTTCTGTTTGAAGGGAGAAACTCAAGTCAACGGCATGCTGATGGGCTGTTTGTTGTTGTTGTTGCTGTTGTTGTTGCTGTTGTTGTTGTTGTTGTTGCTGTTGTTGTTGTTGTTGTTGTTGTTGTTGTTGTTGCTGTTGTTGTTGCTGTTGCTTTCCTGTCGGCTCATCACCTCGTCCTGCTTCATGTCTCCAGGCGGATGAACAGCCAGACGTCTTTACTGAGGACACGTCTGCTGTGAAGGTGAGTCTCTCTGATGACTCTGTGCTTCGTTTCAGTTCAGGAGAAACATCACAGACGCTTCACACAGAGAAGGGAACTGACGTTAAACTGAGTCTGACAAACACATGAAAGAGTTTCCACCTCTTTTCCAGGTTGTCAAACATGAAGCACTTGGGGAGGAGCAGCGTCGCTCCTGCAGGGTCGACTCCCAGCAGCCAGAGCAGGTGAGATACCTGTAATCTCAACCTGAGACCTCAGAGGACGTCTGTGCTGGTTACAGACGGTCTGAGGGTCGACACTGCAGATACTGGTGCTTTTCAAACATCTACTCTGTTTCTGAACGTTTCTGAATGTTTCTGAATGTTTCTGAACGTTTCTGAACATTTCTGAATGTTTCTGAACGTTTCTTAACATTTTAAGATGTTTTATCAGAGCAGAGAAAGGGACTCAGTTGGAGAACATTCAGACTGTTTCATGTTATATTTCACTTCACAAAGACAGAGGTAGTATTTCAAAGAAAGGACACCTCGGGCCTCGGCTCCTCTCTCACCTGTGCACATCTGTCACAGCTGTGAAGCTGGTCTACAGCAGCTGATTTACCTGAGTTTATGTCACAGTCACACCTTGTTTGTTCCTTTGCAGTGAAGGTCAGCGGGCCGCGGCTGCACAGAACATGAACAACTGCAACAACAATGACGGGTGAGACATTATATTGATTCTCTGACACACCTTTGATCACACTGATTGATTAATTACACACAGAGTTACAACATCTGTTCTGACAGGTTTACACACAGTGTCAAGAGATTAGAGCAAATATAATCCCACAAAGTGTGTTTGTTCTGTCACGTCTGCAGAGAGCAGGTTCATCCGTCCTGACGTGAGAGATATAAGGTCCTAAAGGGAAAAATTAAGCAGGAGAACCATCAGCACCTTGTGATTTCTCCCTCTGACAAAATAACCCAGATGATGAGATTTGTCTCCGACTGGCTTTGAGGTTTCAAACTGACAGAAAACTGTCAGAAACTTTGAATGTGGGAAGTAAAGAGGTTATGATTCAAATATTTTACTATGTGACTTTAAGGACCTGCGGAGTTTTCAGAGCTCAGACCTGCTGCTTTGACTTCAACACACAGTTATCACATCTGAGACCGAGTCACACTGTGTTACAGCGCCCCCCTCAGGCTGTCTGACACCACTGCATGGCAACAAGGTTAAACATGTACCTCACCCATCTGTTTGTGATTCTTTACAGCAAGAAGGACGACAAGAATGAGCCCAAAAAGGACGAGAAGAAAGACGAGAAGAAAGACGACAAAAAGGACGAGAAGAAAGATGATAAAAAGGATGAGAAGAAAGACGACAAGAAGGATGAGAAGAAAGACGAGAAGAAAGATGACAAAAAGGACGATAAAAAGGACGATAAAAAAGACGATAAAAAAGAGGAACCGTAAGTGTTGTGTGATATTTTATAAAGTTACAACTTTCGATCAAATAGAAAATATCATAAATATTTATGATCACAACTTTGTGCAGGTTTGGTTTCTGTGAGAACTTTAAATTCACCACTGAATTTATCAAAAATGTAAAACGAGTGTAAAAGAAAATGTCCAAACAAGATTTCAGGCTGTTAACGGCAGCAGAAATAAACAGGATGACATTTGCATGAATGTCGTTAAATAAGTTGAGTTGTTGTTTCGGAGTCGTAGTTTTTCAATCAGCTGTGAATTCTTAAAAACATTTGAAGGTTTTTGTAGTTAGCATGTGAAGAAGTGATAACGAAGGCAGAAACAATGACACCTGAAGAGGAAATAAAGTCGTTGTCGGTTTTATATTCTGGCCTCAAAGGTTTGTTCAAATCTATAAAGTGTTCTTGATTTATCTTTTATAAATACAGGAATAAAAATCCATATATTTATGAAAAAGGTAAAACTTAAGATCAGAATCTGTTTGACTAAACTGAAGTCACATTTCAAGATAAACGTCTCAGACTCTGAAGTTCATCTTTTCTAAACTGAATCCTATCAGACAGCGTTTTCCAGCTCAGGTAGGACGTGCTGTTATAAACTGTGAACTCTGAAGTGTCTCATCACTCCTGTTAACAGCCTCTATAACACACGTGTGATCTGTGAGCATGAGCAGCCTTTCACAGCATGAACTCCTCTGCTCTTTCAGGAAGGAGGTGTGGATCATGGACCCTGACACAGACACGTATTATTACTGGCTCTGCACCATCGCCGTCCCAGTGTTCTACAACCTGATGCTGCTGGTGGCCAGGTGGGACTGTGACGCTGCTCCTGTTCGCTCTTTAGCTTGCTGTTGTTTCAGACGCTTCTCTCATGGGTTTGCTCTCCTTTAGGGCTTGTTTCAATGAACTGCAGTATCAGAACTCAAAGACCTGGATGGCTCTGGACCTCATTTCAGATGTCCTCTACTTGGCCGACACGTTTGTGAGAGCCAGGACAGGTGAGCGATGGAAACTGTGCTGAATGTGAGCAGACTGTGAGCAAATGTGATGATACTGATTAAGATCTGCTGTGTGAACAGGTTTTCTGGAGCAGGGGCTTCTTGTGAGGGATGCGAAGGTCCTTAAAGAGCGGTACAAGAAGACACGGCAGTTCAAAATGGACGTAATATCAATAATTCCCACTGATATCATTTTTCTCCAAATTGGAGTCGACAACCCCGAGTGGAGGTTCAACCGTCTCTTGCGATTGGCCCGACTCTTCGAGTTCTTTGACCGAACGGAGACTCGGACCAACTTCCCAAACATCTTCAGAATCGGTAATCTTGTTCTGTACATCATCATCATCATCCACTGGAACGCTTGTCTCTACTTCGCCATCTCCAAAGTGCTCGGCTTCGGCTCAGACACCTGGGTGTATCCGGACATGAAGACGCCTGAGTTTTCCCGCCTGGCCAGGCAGTACATCTACTGCTTCTACTGGTCCACCCTCACCCTGACCACCATCGGGGAGACGCCGCCTCCCGTCCGGGACATCGAATACTTTTTTGTGGTGGCTGACTTCCTCACTGGGGTTCTGATCTTTGCCACCATTGTAGGCAACGTCGGTGCCATGATTTCCAACATGAGTGCTGCTCGTGTAGAGTTTCAGGCCAAGATCGACTCCATCAAGCAGTACATGCAGTTTCGAAAGGTCAGCAAGGACCTGGAGGCGAGGGTGGTGAAGTGGTTTGACTACCTGTGGACAGAAGACAAAACCTGTGACGAGAAGCTGGTGCTGAAGAACCTGCCAGACAAGCTGAAGGCTGAGATAGCCATCAACGTACACCTGGAGACGCTGAGCAAAGTCCGCATCTTTCAAGACTGTGAAGCAGGTTTGCTGGTCGAACTGGTCCTGAAGCTTCAGCCTCAGGTCTTCAGTCCCGGAGACTACATCTGTAAAAAGGGGGACATCGGGAGGGAAATGTACATCATTAAAGAAGGAAAGCTGGCTGTGGTGGCAGATGATGGAGTCACTCAGTTCGTGGTCCTCAGTGATGGAGCGTACTTCGGAGAAATCAGCATTCTGGGCATCAAAGGCAGCAAGGCAGGAAACCGGAGAACAGCCAACATCCGCAGCGTGGGTTACTCCGACCTGTTCGCCCTGTCCAAAGACGACCTGATGGAGGCGCTCATCGAGTATCCTGAAGCTAAGACCCTGCTGGAGGAGAAGGGGAGGGCCATCCTGATGAAAGATAACCTCATAGACGAGTCGCTGGTCGCTGCCACGGACGCCAAAGACTTGGAGAACAAAGTCAACCAGATCGAAGCCAACTTAGAGGTGATGACGGCTAAATTAAGAAAGGTGACAGACCAGTACGAATCGTCGCAGCGTAAACTCAAACAGCGTCTCACCAACATGTCCAACGAGGTCCGAACCCTCAGATAAGACGATGATGGAACATCTGGAACATCTGGAACATCACCGTGAGGATCCGTGTGATCCGAGTGAAACTCTGCTACTTTAAGACTCTTTGCTGGAACAGAAATGCATCCGACCTGCAGCCCGACAGGCCGCGTCCTTTCATCACTTCAATATCTCACAATATAGTTATCTTGGCTGAACGCCGACTTTCTCACAGGAATCGCTCAATAAATCACGAGTATAAACTGAATATCAGAACTTCCTGCCGTCTCCTCATCGGACACTCGGTCTGATTCTCCGTCATGTTCTCTGATTTACACACTTTGCTTTATTTTCTACAAATGTTGTAGCTGTTTGTGATGCAACGGGGAAATGTCATATTTTTTTACATTAAAATAAGACATTTTTTGTAGAAAATCATTTGTATTGATTAACAAAAGGCATCACAAAATTCACCATTTCTGTATTAGAAGTATAACTGGTGTCTTATTTGCACCTGTAATGAAGTTAATGATGCCAAGTCCTGCAAATGCATTTTTGGATCCATAACACAGACGTGTTACGTGTTTCATGTTACATGTTACATGTTTCATGTTAATGTAAAGAGATCAGAAGATTAGCCAGCAATTTTTCGACCAGTAGATCTTCTGTTAAAGGCAGTCTGACCCCCCACAATCATACATGTACATGATAAAAATAAACTTTTTCATTTTCAGCTGATATTTGTTGTATGATTTAAAAACTACAGTTTTCAGAGGAAATGTTTCCTGTTCTGATGTTTAAAGAGAGATTTTATCATGTTTAGCATCATTTTACAGCCACATTCAAACATTAAAGTAACGATGACTTGGATCAAACCGTCTGATTACGAGACTCGCTGTCTTCGACACCAAACCCCCCGGGAACTCAAATTAGGATGATGAAGCCACACAGGTTGGAAAAAAGCAGTCATCTTTATTGAGCATGTTTTCACAACACTGAATACTTTTAGTCTTTCATCAGTTTGTGTCTTTTAGAATGAAACTCTGGATTCAAACCAATCAATGAAAACTGCTTCCCTTTCCCAGATTAGGTTAACCTTTCACCTTTACCTTCACCAGGCTCTAGAGCCCTTTCACATGTGCAGGTGAGCAGCATCTTCAGCATTACAAAACAGAGATACAGAGTAATGTTAGACAGCTGGAGCCAGACCTGGGCTCACAAACACTTGTTATTCATCCTTAAGTTGTTTTAACCTGCAAACACATTGTATGCTGATGTGACTTTCAAACACCGTTAGTCTACATTTCAGGCACTCTCTGCGTCGCCACAGTGACCCAGAATAAGGCTAAAACTACCGATGCAGGGTTCTGTGAGCGCCAGTCGGCCCAGGTCTGGCTGAAACCAAAGAGATGAGAGTCAGAGCGGTGAAACAAAGACTGGCTCAGGGTCAGCGAGTTCTGCTGCAGCCTGACGTTCGTCCTCATGTGGACCGTCACACTCAGGCTGAGCAGAACCTCACACAGTCCTCTGAAAGACACCGGTCAGCAAACACCTCACGGTGTCTGAGCGAGAAGTCACAGGTTCAACCTCAGAGTGCCATGAAAACCCACTGAACATCCACCTGTGGCACCACCTGACGCCTGGTGGTTTCTATGCATCGATGCAGGTTTAACTTGTTTTAACTTGTTTTAACAAGACGTGACCGTCCTGGTTTAATGAAAACCCTTTGAAAAAAATCTGGGTCTTGATGGCAAACGTTAACTTGGGGTCCAATGACTTCTTACGGGAGTTTTTAACCACTTCTCTACGTTTCTGCCCAATTAAATGAAGCCTTCTTCTCGTTTGACCGCCGGTCTCCAGAGTCACATGTGGACGTTCTCCTTGATCCCTCCTGGTTTTCCACTGACTCCTGGTTTTCCACTGACTCCTGGTTTTCCACTGACTCCTGGTTTTCCACTGACTCCTGGTTCATAACCTCTGACTTCCTCCCAGCAGTGAATAGTTTGGTGTTCACAGAACACAGAGCAGGTTAACGTCTGATGTTCATTCAGTGTCTTCATGGTTCTTAACATTCGAGGAGGAGATCGAGGAGGACATCCACATGTGAGAGGAGCATCTTTGGACAGAGACCGGCGTGTCGATCGAGTCCAGTCAGTCAGCTTCATATCTGCTGCTTCAGACCCTTAGATGAGGTCAAAGAGCAAAGAAACGAACGCTGACGTCTGGCTTCAGGTCGCCTTTGAGCAACCAAACTTCCTGTTTTGAGAGTTTGCCAATAGACTTTAACTTTGTGCTGAAATAAATGAATGGAATGTAAAAAGAATTTGTACTTTTAAAACACAGAACGTGTCTGCAAAAGGGTTTTCCTGCGATGTGGAAGTGAACTCATGTTTTTGAGTAAATGGCCTAAAATCACTGGTGTGTTCTTTAAAACGCAGATTACACGCATGGTGCATAGCAAATATGGATTAGCTTCACAGATATCCTGCTTGGATCCCTTTGACTGACCCGACTCACTGCAGCTCCTGTGTGTCCAATGCCATAAACTGTTAAAAGTGACAAATCAGCTGTTTTCATTTTTAAACTAGCAGTTTTAATCATTTTGTTCATCTTTTTTATGCTTTTCTAGCCTGTCGGGGTGACGACTTCTGCTGCTCGCTCTAATGCCGCATGAGACTGTTGAGTTTGAAACAAAAAGAAAAGAATAAAGAACGATGGCCAAACCAAAAAAAAACAAAAAACAAAAAAACAAGACCCAGGTTGTTAAAAAAATCCTTTAAACCAGTGAATGAGTCTGTGTGCAAGAACATCATGCAAGTCCTTTACAAATGCAGCCTAACCAACAAAAACAGAACCATGAAAGTACAAAAGATCCGCCTGCTGTGGGAAGATTATTTCACAGTTGATTCCCAAATAAAGTCGTTCAACAGAAGAAGTCAAACACTTTCTGTTAGACTTTCCATTAACAGTGGTTACTTCTGTTTTAGCTCCAATCAAATGTGATCTGAATGTGATGCGTCCACACAGAGACAATATCGATTACATGGGCACATCAGTCCAGCACGTTTCATCAACGGTTGCACTTTTAAATGTCATTTTCCTAAAAATATCACTGAAATCATATCAAACCACAAATTTACACTGATTCTAACAGCATCGAGGGGTCCGATAGAAAAGTACGAGGGGCTTCTCAGAGGCTCAGCAGCTTGTGGATTGATTGATTGATCCTGGGTCGTAGTTTTCGATCAGTTTGTTCAGATTGTGCTCAGACTTCTGTCCTCACATGCCCAGCATCCAATCAGAGAGCCAGCCAGCGCAGACTGAGACTGACGTGGCATCGTGAATTCAAGCACTCAAACATGTCTGGTCTTTATTGTCGAGTGGATACATGTTTAAAATAACAGGCGTGACCCTTTCTAGACACTGCGGTCAGATGGTCTACAGACCTGCAGTGACACTAAACCAGTTTGTGGACAGTTTCTTTAGGTTTTCTCTTCGACATGAACCGGCGTTACACTGAACAGAGACTCTGCGCTGCGAGCTGTCTATTCACACGAGACTAAGCCAGAGAAAGAGGATACAAAGCGCTTACTGGGGTTTCACCTACTAACCGACTGTATATGTTGGCACGAGAGCTCTATGCCCGTTTGTGAGAACATCGTGGATGACTGGTCTACATGTGTACATCCGCCAAAACGTGCACAATACGGTACCGCAGCTCCAACCGCACTGATACATAAATACTGTTTTATTTAGAATTGTCAACACAGGAAGACATGGAAATAAAATGCTTCGATCATGGCAACCTGTGGCCCAAAAAACAAACATTCTGAAAATGTCTAAGTGCACTTACACAGCTCTGACAAGACTTTAGTCTAACCTGCAGTGTGTCCCACCAAAGGAAAGAAGGCCAAGAAACAAAAGAGAAAAACAGCTATTTCATAATGTGCCATTTTGGACCAAATGACAGTGACTTCCCATGCTTCCCTTGATCAGAAACGGACTTTGTGGAAACGATAACCGATGCATGGGGGTGGAATGGTCAGCTAGAGCTCTTTCTTCATCGGGGAACACAATATTTTTGTGGCAAAGACGACTCTATGACTAGATGTTCTCCATTACCGTTGTGTGAACGTTGCGTTCAGGGACACTTTAACATGTCTTTGTTCAATAAATGGGGTCTACACCGACTTGCTAATGCAGTATTCCAGATTTACATAGTTTAATATCAACCCCTCCCCTTACCCCAGGCAGGGAAGCTATCACAACAGGCAGGCATGAAAAATAACCCATTTTAACCTTAAAATAAATAATAAGGACAGTGATCCTCTCTGTACATAGAAAACAAGATGGGGAGTCTGCAGCACATCCACATAGCGTGGTGTGGGGGTGGGTACTTTGATCAGGATGTCTCTGTCCTTGCACTAATTGATGTGGGATGATGCAGGCACAGTAGAAGAACTACTAGAGCACTCGATTGGAACCATTTCTCCCTTTTCGTTATTGACTTGCTTTTTCCGCATACATACTCTGATCTGTCTGGTCACCGTTTCGACTGTGACGGATAATGGGAGGGCGGGGCAGGGTCTGATGAGCTTTCTGAGAAGGAGTCCGTTTGCTGTGTGTTGGAGCAGGGGCTCAGAGCATGCCAAACCCTTTGGCATAGGTGATGGCTTTCAGCAGTCTCTCTCTCAGCTTCTCCTTGCTGCTGTACTCAGGCAGCAGCAGCACATTAAAGCAAGTGTGAGACGTCGGTAACCTGCCGAGACAAGACGACACAGCTGGTTTTCCTCCGACTCGCTTCGGTCTTTAGAGTACATGAATGAACACAGATTTACATGGAAACAGAGAACAGCTGGATGGATGGATGATAGATTTGATGATACATTAAACTATGTGTCTCTGTGTTGATGTCAAATCATGAAATCTGCCACAGAAAAGACAGAAAGTGTGTTTGTGTTTATATATTAGTGACGTAATGAGGCAGCAGTTTGTGTTCAGCGGAGGCTCACCTGTCTGTGTCGGGGCCGTTCTTGGCAATGATCATCTTCAGCTTGCCCAGCCCCCCCACAGGTGCTCTGTCAGTGCCGGTGGTGAACTGCAGAAAGAGGCGCTTCTGCTCCTCACCAAACGAGTGCAACGTCTCCCAAAACTCCCTGTGGAACAAACGCCACAAACACTCAGGAGGTGTGCAGTGTCAACACTCACAAAACACAGAAAAATCCAAGGGAAGCACCACAAAACTCCCCATCAAACAACAGTAACAAACACACAGCTTTAAGTATTGTAAGTATATTTTAAGTATTCATAAGTTTTATGTTAAGAGTTCACATGGAACAGCAGCCGTGCTGCCTTCACTGTAGTTCAGTTAAAATGCCTTCATCATGATCATCAGCACCTTTCTGTCAGAGGCCACAAACCTTTTCTCAGGCTGGGAAGGGTTGCACATTTAGTTTGTGTTGTGTACAAACATGTGTACTAAACACACACACACACACACACACACACACACACACACACACACACACACACTCTCTCTCTTACTTAATGATCCGAGAATCTCTGTTGTAACCTCCGTCGTATTCTGTTGTCTCTTCAAGTGCTAGAAAGTCCAGGTTCTGCAGCAGAAAAAGACAAAACATGGAAGTGAATTAAGCTCTCAAGCTAAATTAAAGGACTCACTAAAAGATTCAAATGTGTAGAAAGAAATCTCACTCTGCTTCCACAGATCAGGAGCTCGATCTCCTCCGGTCTGAACAGGTATTTGAGCGGCGACTCGTTTGTTACCATGTGGAAGCCTCTCCTGAAGGCTTTGAACTGCTTCTCCACGCTCTTGTTCAGCATGTACTCTGCATACTGAGCCACAAACTCCTGCACAGACACGAATCACAGAACCTTACAAGGAAACTGTCACGGTTGGAGTTTATGGACAAATCAATAACTGTAAGTACGGCAGAGTCCAAACATCAGGGTGAATGTAAAAGCAATGAACCCTTTTAATTCCAGTCTCAGGGCAAATCATGTTCACCACAGTTTGAAACGTTCATGTGTTCTTTGGCTCACCTTCCGGTTTTCATTCGTGACTGGAATCTTGTCCCCATTTTCCCTTAAATCATACATGAGAGGATTCCCAAACAGGTCTGTTTGGGAGATCTGGAAAGTGATCATCATGTCCTCCTCCACGCTGCCCTCGTACTCCAGCAGCTCCTTCAGACTCTGGTGAAGAACCTTCAACAGCAAAATCAAATCACATCAACCTTCACTCATCTGCTCGTCACATGACTGTTTGAATAAGAAACTTCCAGAACAACAATTTAACAGCATTTTAAGTAAAACTGTTTCTATTCCACCACCAAACCGTCCAGCTGAGGAGCAACCTGAACACTCTGAGGTCGTTCTTACCGGGTTGGCATCAGCCAAGTCCCTGAAGGTTCCTTTCTTGCCCATCAGCTTCCTGTACACCACCATGGGAAAGTGGACGTCCAGGATACAGTTGTTATAGATGGCCAGACCCAGAACGATGCCAATCAGTGTGTACTGTCCCTCATTTTCAAACGATGACGGGTTGAACCAAAACAGTTTGGTGCGCTCGTCGTATGTGAACATGCCTGTTGACAAGAATAAAGTGTTAACTCATATTTATACTGATGTTCCCTGTTCAAAGTAATCAGTGCTGCTGCTCTTCTTTGTGCTTCTGCCAGTGACTCCTGTTGTATTTTCTATCTCTCTCCCCACATTTGCTGTATTTGTACTGAATGAAGGCAGAATGACAAAGAGAGAGACATACAGAATAAGTTCAGTTTCAAAAGAGGATGTGATGTTGTTCTAAAAATGCTCTCGTTGTTGTCCTGCTAAAACTGCAGCTGCCCGACTTGAAAATCTGCTTAAAGTTCACGTGTAATTATTAACCGCTCAAAGTGAAAATGAAAGTAAATGTTCAAGGTGAACTTAACTGTCAGTTGAATATGTGACTACATTTTAAAAGATTACTTTCCTTTTAATTTTGACACAAACCTCATGTTTTACAGTAATGTAACACATTCGAACAGGATGTTTCGCACTAACCCAGCAACTGCACACAAAGCTGTTGAAAGCACCATTACTCCGCAAATAAGTTTATATTCCTCAGATAAGGCTTATCAGGTTATCTACGAACACAAACAGCTTTACTACATAAACACTGGTCGTAGGTTTCTTACCAATATCTGGGTTGAAGATCTCCTCCACCACCAGCTGAAAAAACTCTTTGGAAACACCTCCTTCATCAACACCTTGCTCTCCTTCAAACTCCACATACAGCTGCTTCTTCAAGTCTGCAGGATTCTCCATCGCTATCATTTCCAGCTGCACAGCAACAAGGGACACTGATCAATGAAATGTGCCAATAACAAACTCAAAAGACATTACAGGGGCATTAAAGTGTGTGTGATCAGCAGGCGCACACATACCCTGACCAGAGCGTCATCGATGATGTGGTCTCGGCGCACCTTGAGCCTCAGGTAGGGGTTGAGCTGCTGGCCCTGGACCAGGCTGTAGAGTACAGTGATGCGCCGCTCGCTGTACATGCGGATGCGGTTGTCGTAGTACAGACCCAGGTTCTTGGTGACAGCGTTCAGGATAAAGGGACAGGTCATGAAGGAGAACTTGTTTTCAGTTTCCACCTTAAAGAAAGTATAGTCCTTGTCCATCTCCAGCACCTCGTTCAGAGGCTCGTTGACAAACTCCTCGAAGGGAATGAGCGGCCGTCTGCAGTCGTTGGTTCGGATGCCCAGCTCTGTTTCCAGGGGGTCCACCCGGGGGCCCTTCTTGTTCCGCCGTTCTTCACCCAGTAACTCCTGCAGGGTGAGCTCGCTGGACTCTGGGATGGGCTCCTCGTCCTCCTCCTCGTTGTGCTCCACGTCGAGGTCACCACCCAGCACGTTTGCATAGTAGACGATCTTCAAGCACTTGGTCGCCGCCACGACGGAGTCATCATCGTTGACCAGGTTGCGGCTGTTGAACTCGTTACTGATCACCTTGTACGTGATGAGCTGCTGGAAGGTCTCCACCATGCGCCGGATCTGCTCGGCGCTGTAATGCGACCACAGACGTGCCAGCTTGGCCTGAGCTGCCAGTGGGAGTTTGCTCATGGCCTTGCAGAACTGTGGGAGGGCGATCTCCAGGTACTCTGGGCTGTGGAGGTTACTGTTCTCCATCACTATGACAAACAGGTTCAGGTAGTTCGGGTCTCGTGAATACACGTTATGGTACGTCAGGTCACACTCCACGTTGGGTGAGAGGTAGACCAGTGCATTCAGAAAGGCGGCTTCTATCTTCTCGTTGGACAGCAGGCGCTCATAGACCCGCCGCACGGCCTCAATGTCCACCGACACCTCATCGGGGGCCAGCTTTTGGACATCGTTGTCCCCTGAGGAGCCCTCGCCGAGTCTCGACGACGAAGAGGAGGCGGGGGAGTCCTCCTCCATAGCTGTAGCAGAGCAGGCAGCTGCCTCTTTCTCATCCTCATCCTTGTCCTCATCCTTACCTTGAAGGGACTTGAGCTCCTCCTTGGTGTGAGGTTTCGACCTCCTGAAGCTCTGCACCAGACCCTCAGCGCTGGAGAACACCCGACCTATTACCCTGATCAACGGCGAGTAATCTTCCTTCTCTCCACAGATGTCCAAGATCTCATACACTTTGTCCTCTGTCAGGTAATTTACATCTACAAATGGAACAAACAAGGTTAGAAAAGGGAAATGAAACTGGTTAAACTGGTGTATTAAACTCCACACAGTCATTATCAGTTTGACTGTAACAGCTCGCTCTGCTCTGTTCGCTTCAGCAGCAGGAGCTCCGAAACATCCGGCGTCTACTCACCTTTGAAGTTGTCCCTGACAGAGTGGACGTCTTTATGGTTCATCTTTCTGTTGCTGCAGGCTGAGTTGCTGTGTGCGCTGCTCTCCAGGTAGGCCGAGGCAGTGCCTTTCTTCGAGGGGTGGGGGTCACATAGCTTAGCGTTGACCTTGTAGAGCTCCAGCGCTTTGACTGCTGCTGCATTGTTGTCCATGCGGTTGAAGCCGACTGACGAGGCACACCATGAGTTGGAGCACGACTCATTTCCACAGCCCTCCGTTAACTGGTGGTAATAGCGCTCTATTAGATGTTTGGCAGCGGCTCGCTTCCTACGATCGGAGCAAAGCACAACAGATCATGAGCACTTTACGAACCTAATTTTTTAATCATTAACCACAGTAAGTGCAACGTGAGGTGAAGGTTGAGATGGGATCGGTGCTCGTTGCCAACTTAAGCTGAGCTCAGACTGCAGGAGTTTCGATATCTCCAAAATCACCCCCACCCCCGTCGATCAGAGGAGGAACTGGGTTGGACCTTTGTTGGTGCCAATGTTCAACCCAGACTGATTTCATCAGATAACTCAGGTTTGTTGTTGGATTTCAGTGTTTGTTATCTGAACGTTAAAAATAAAGTGCATTGATAATCTTTTGTCACATCCGTTCAAACGAAGGTTTAACGGGTTAAAATTACAAACATGCTATGAAACACTCGTGCTGACTTCATGAGGCCTTTCATATAATCAAGAACCGAGTCCGATCTGTTGGAGCTTCAGAAGAAAATGTTTTAGAGACCTGAATGAGTCTCTGACGTTCACAGTAACTCCCACATGAGCCGCTGAGACAAAGCAGCTGATATTTACGTCCTGATGTATGGAGTTATTGGCAACTCTTCCACAAGGACGAATAAAAACACTGCAAATACTCTTAATTTTGATCAGGAAGGTTCATTCTCGACCTTTTGAAAAGGTGGCTGATTAAATTTTCACTCAAGGTCTAATTAAAGCAAAAGCTCTGTTCAGCACTGTAAACTGTGTCTATTGGGCCTCTTTATTTCTGAATGCACTAAAAGAAACTGAACTTTGACTTTTGCATAAAGAAACTCCACACTGTTTAAAATAAATTAAAGCTCAGCACTCCAACAGGATCAGCTCTGAGGAGCATATCAGCATGCCAGTGTCACATTTTGTGTTGCTGGGATCTGCAGCTCAACATGTGCTGGTTAAAACAACCACAGTCGACAGGAAGACACGAAAACAAGAAGTAAGAGCAGACAAAAGCCACAGCGGTCTGAGCTGCTGGTGGACAGGGACATTTCTGAAACATGCTCATAAACAGCTATGTGGAAGTTTGAAATGCATTTTACTTACATTCGGCTTGCTTCTGGGTTTTCTATTTCAGGCTCCTCGTATTCTCTAATTAAACAAAACACAATGTGGAGAAGAAGTGATGTCAGCAGAGGTCAAGATGTGCTGCATTGACATAAATAACAAACAGTGTCAGCCTTCTTCTGGTTGCATTAAGAACTCCCGTTACGTGTCTTTACCAAAGTACAGCTTGTTTTAGTAACTTCGGACGGTGCAAAATGACCAGCTAGCTTAAAAAACAACACTGGAGTCGGTGTCTCGTAGCTAGGAGCAACCAGGTTAGCCTCGCTGTGATCAGGGTCAGAGTCACGGTAACGTTACTCCAAAAGCCTCAGAAAGGTTTATAAATGTAACTTAGGCTCTTATTACTTGTAATATTAAGCTTTAAAGAAACTCCCGTCCCGGACTCAGAGGAGAAAAGGTGTGCTGAAGCAGGACAAATGTCAGAAAGCTGCACATCCTGACGCTGACTTAGCAGGCTAACACTGCAAACACTAGCTAGCCCGCTGGCCTCCCCTCGATAATCGTATTATTTATCACAAAAATACATCTCCAAAGTACAAACATTTTTCGTTTTTAATAAAGCAAGGTTTGCACTACATTCTGCCTAAATACGCTGATAAAAACAACAGACTAAAATCCAAACAGCTAACGTTAGCAGCATCAGCTAGCTAGCTACCCCCGGTGCTCCTGTTAGCATCCCGGCATCCCCGGCTCTCTCCGCCCCGCCTCCCCACCTGAAAGGTCCTCCTGCTGGGCTGCTTTCGGCCTGTGGTGGCGCACACTCACAGTCCTCCTTCTCGTCGGAATTCATACGAGACTTTATCCTCAGTTGTTTGTTATTCTGTGTCTGTTTGTGAATATTTCCAGTCCTGCACAGACGGATTTCAGTTCCAACAGCGCGATGTTTGAGCTACGGACGAGCAGCGACGCAGAAATCTGTGTTTAAAACTTCACGCACGGCCTTCCCGCAGCAGGCTCTTTCCTCTGCCTGACGCTCACAGCCATCTTGACTTCACCATCAGCCCACGTCCCACAATGCACTGCGCTCTACCTACTGGACCTGCTGGGATGGATAATGCCACCAGGAACTGGACTCATGGCTGCACCATCAGTGCACCATCACTTATATTTATGTTTAACATATAAACACAACACATATACACGAGTCTACTTTTAATCATAATAAAATCTGATGTCACATCAGCGGATTTTAATTTTCTGAATCAAAAGTTTTATTTAAACTTGACAGAAAACATGAAACTCCCCGTTGGAAAGCTTTAGGGACTCAGAGTTTATCAGGAAAAGGCTCAGAGGCAACTTTACTGCAAATAAATGTATAAATCTGAAGTCTGTGTGTCACTTTAGATGGAAACTAACAAGCAACATTTCAACTTTAACTTGAACTGACACCAGCTTTAAATCTGTGAGGATATAAATTAAAAAGCATGTGGAGCTCTACATGATTCCTGACCCCCCCAGACTGTGAAGTTCAGACACAATAATTCATGTTGCAGGTGTTTGTGATGATTTAATCTCTTAATTAGATGATAAAAGACATGCAAAGAGCCCAGCTGATATGTGGCAAGCTGATATTACTGAGAGGTTCATTTTTACATGAATGCCTAAAGAGCATTTGAGGGCGTTTAGAAAACGTGTCGTTACACAGTTTCTCCAGCAGAGAGCGCTGCAGCGCAGAGGCCAGATATTTAATAAGTAACTCAGCCACTGAAAAAACACATTTCAGGGATCCTGCAGGTCTATAAAATGTTCAAATAAACAAATAGTTCAATAGTCATTATAAATTAAAGTAATATAACTTAACTCTAATAAAATCTGCTGGTTAGAATAAGTTTTCTGTCATTGCTCTGCTGCTTTTATCAGGCGCTTATTTTACAGATTTATTGCATAAAATCATGTTAACGCACCAAAAAGTAAAAAGACAGAATATTATATTATTATAAACTATTAAAGCCATTTAAACCTCCAATAATACCTCATTATTTTTTTCGTGATTATTTTTCCAAACTATCCTCCGGTTGTTCGTTAAAAGTTGGCGTGTTGGGCGGGAACTCGGCGGATCTGGCAACCCGCGACGCTCACCGCCCACCGGACAGCGTCTTCACGAGCGGGGCTGCGGCGCGACGACCGGACGGATTTATCACAAATAATACCGGAAAAGTAAGTTACAAACGGACGAAATGTGGCTATGTGAGTTAGAAAGGTGTGTCTGTACTGTCGCCACCAGTCAGTTAACCGTTTTTATGGGATATTTCGTAAATAAAAGCGAGCTAACTGGTCGTCGTGGTGCGGAGTTTGAGCTAGCTTCACGGCTAACGCGAGCACGTGCCCGTTTCATGGGGTCGCCCTCAAAGTCAAGGTTAAGTTGCTTTAACAAGCACTGTTAGTTAATTATAAATTATCGATACAGCCGTGTGTTTCGTGAAAAAACATTTCCAGGTCAAAGCCACCTGAGCCCTCGCGCTCGTTGCCCTCGTGCAGTGTGACAGATTCAGGTAACCTGAAGTCCAGTCGGTTTCGTAGCTAAGCTAACCTGGGATGGCTTCATGCTAGCTACAAGCATCTCGCACTTTAAGTGGATGAAAGGTGGAGAAACTTTCTGTTAAAGTTCTAATTTAAACCGGGATGCTGCTGGTTTAATATTTGACTTATCTGCTTTATCCGCAGTTTAAAAATGAAGTTTTAGCCGATGTTAGCTTTACATCGAAACAGCTTCGAGTGGCAGCGAGCACGAGGTGGCTAATTAACCTCACGTGAGGCCCGTGAAAGTTCCGTTTTACCTGCGACGAACCAAGGAGTCATTGTTGAAACTATTATACTATCAGAAGTTTTCTTATTGTGTTTTATTGCATTGACTTGCAAGTCTTTTTTAATTTTGTCACGAGCTTTTCAGGGAAACAAACATGGACGAATGGGACGAAGAGGTGAGCTGGTTTACTGTCTGTGTCCTACAAGATGATTCATTTGTTAAAATGTCCAGGGTCGATGTTTGTGCCCAAACCCCAGAGAGCTACCACTAATTTCACTTTATCCATCCTAACAGGGAACAACAACCAGCACCCCCACACTGACCAGCTACCCCATTGGTGAAGGTGTGTTCACTGTACTGAGAGAAAACTGTCCAACAGCAGGTGGAACAACATCTGAAGTGCTAATGTTATTCACAAACTCGTGCTAAAGCTATTAAAGTGACTGTATTTCCTTCATCCTGCGCTGAAATAAACTGTTGTGAATACAGAGGAGACAAATGCAAATGATCTGAGGCTGATATTTTAGTAAAACTTCCTCTGACAGTGTTAAATTAAGATTAGACAAAGTCATGAATGTGTTTTTCTGCTTCTGTCAGGTCCTGGCGGCGGTGGGGGTGGCAGAGGCAGAGGAGGATTTAAAAGCTCGTTCTTCTCAGGTGCATTTTATCTCAAGTTAATCACTCAGTAGTGAATTTTTGGGTTAATTATCACAGAATGAGTTTTTCACGTCTACAGAGGGCAAAGGACAAACCAAACATTGACCTTAAAGACAAGCCCCCGCCCTTCTGTCAGTTTCACAGACACATAAGGTTTTCATTGGGGGGGGGGGTAACATCCACTGTGTGTTTAAGTCTGTGGGCATCTTAGAAGTAATCTAACTCTAAATAATCTAACTCTAAGTAATCTATCTCTAAGTAATCTATCTCTAAGTAATCTAACTCTAAGTAATCTAACTCTGACCCTCTGTGTCGTAGGTGCGAATGGGAAAGGAGACGGTAAGTTCTGGCTGCGTTTTCTTTACTGGTGTCGGTTGTAAAAGACGTCTTGGTGCCACCGACTCTCTGATTGGTTCTCCACAGATGAGGACAACTGGAATAATACGGGAGGAGGAAGGGGGGGTTTCAGAGGTCGAGGAGGCAGAGGTGAGACTGTGATAACCTCACCCACACACACACACAGTCAGAAAACGTATTGATCCACATCAGATTTCACTGTGGGTGAATGAGTCGGGATGCTCCTTTTAAAAAGTGGGTTACACGGCCAGAAAATTAAATACAGCGACACAAAAACTTGTTGATGGCAAAAGTTCAACCATTCTTCATAATCTCTGTTTGTTCATCTTTGTTTTCATGTTCTCAGCTTTTATGTTCTTTCGTAAAAATACACTGAGTAGTAAAAAATATTGATATATTAGGTGATAAGTATGAAAATTAAATCATTAATTTAAGTGGAATTTAAGCGAATAATTATACCCGATAGAGCGAAAGCTTGTGTTTAAATCATCATCATATCAGTGTGATAATGTCCTCTGTTGGCAGCCTGCAGTGACAGAAGATTCAGTCTAATGGATGAGAAAGCAACAAAACACTGATGGAAACTTTTTAAACCAAAATGTTCTGGATATTAAAGATCAGCTGTGTTGATGAAACATGTTAATAAAACTTTTCTCTGTCTGTCAGGACGTGGACCAGGATTTGGCATAAGTGAATTCAATGGTAAAGTTAGTTTTCAAAGGGTTCAGCTCACATCCTGAGCTTCTGTCTTCCAGCTGCACTAACATTACTAACAGTACTGTAACTGTAACTGTAACTATACTAACAGTACTGTAACTGTAACTGTAACTATACTAACAGACACTTATTCGTTTACAGGAGACGCCAGTGAAGTGCGTGAAAACGGTAGGGTTTTCTCTTTTGTTCACGTTTTTATTACTTTTATTGAATATGAGTTTTTGTATTTCTAAATGATGTTTTCTGAACAGGACTTAGAGGAAACCTAAGGGGGAGAGGCAGCAGAGGGGGGGGCTTCAGATCAGGTATTTTCTTTATTCAGCACTGTGAACTAAACACAACATCTTTTTAGCTTGATGTTCATTTATAAAGTTCAGAGAAATGTTCTGCTGTTTGAGAAATCTTGTTTGAAGAGTGAAACAGGTCATTGATGGCTGCTGATGTGTTGAAGGTGGAGACCGCGGTGGGAGAGGAGGCTTTGGAGGAGGTAAAGCAGCAGTCAGTTCACATCTTGTAGGAGTCATCGTTATGTGCTACTGAATGTTGAGTGTGTGTTGTTTCAGGCTACCGTGGAAAAGATGAGGACGTCTTTGCTCAGCGTTAGTATTTATTTATAGTAGCTTATACTTGACTGAATTATCAGTGTAAGAGGACTGAAACATTCACGTCTGTGTGACTTTTGTTCCTGATGCAGAGGAAGACAAAGAAAACAAGGAGGCACGAGATGGTGACAGTAAGTTCATGAACTCGTCGGTGTAACTTAAATCTGCAGAAAATGTTTGACTGTTTCATCACAAATAAATGTGCTCTTGCCTGCAGGACCAAAGGTCACGTATGTTCCCCCGTCTCTTCCTGAAGATGAACCGTCCATTTTTGCCCACTATGAGACGGGCATTAACTTTGACAAATATGACGACATCATAGTGGACGTCAGCGGCACCAACCCACCGCAGGCTATCATGGTGAGACGTGATTTCAGTCATGAACCAGTAGACAAACTGCTGCTACTTACAGTCTCTTCTGTGTGGCGTTTGTGCTGCTTTAATTTTTTAGCAACTGTTTTGTAAAGTACAATAAATTTGAAGGTCGGTGTAACAAGATGAATGATTTTCCTTCAGACTTTTGACGAGGCATCGTTGTGCGAGTCCCTGAAAAAAAATATCAGCAAGTCTGGCTACGTGAAGCCAACCCCCGTGCAGAAGCACGGCATCCCGATCATTGCTGCCGGCAGAGATCTGATGGCCTGCGCCCAGACTGGATCTGGGAAAACGGTGAGATGAGAGGAATCAACAGCTGACCTCTGAGTTTGCTGGTGGACGGAGTTAAAATGTGTCCTCTGCCTCCAGGCTGCGTTCCTGCTGCCGATTCTGCAGAAGCTGATGGAAGACGGCGTGGCAGCCAGTTCCTTCAGTGTGCTGCAGGAGCCTGAAGTCATCATCGTGGCCCCGACCAGGGAGCTCATCAACCAGATTCACCTTGAGGCCAGGAAGTTTGCCTTTGGGTACGTGTAGACTGTCCTTCTGACAAAAAGTACTAAACCCAAAATGTTTAACCCACAAATTAAAGAGGTCACATATGACGTTGAACATGGCTTCTCACCTAAGTTTCCCTTCGCTGGTGTAGGACTTGTGTGCGTCCTGTGGTGGTTTATGGTGGAGTCAGCACCGGATACCAAATCAGAGAAATCTCGAGGGGCTGCAATGTTCTGTGTGGGACACCTGGGAGACTTCTGGATGTGATTGGTAGAGAGAAGGTAACTCAGAGTTTATTACCTCAGTTTTTACAGTTAAACAGTCTTTCATTGGAGTCTTGAACACGTCGCTGAGTGGTGTGTAGGGTTGGGAATCGAGAACCAGTTCCTGTAGAGAACCGGTTCTGTGTGTTACAATTCCATGGAATCGTTTGGCAGTTTATCTAGCGATTCTCTTATCGATTCCAACCAGCACGAATCTCACGTAATTTACGCAAGTTACGCACACTCAATTCCAGAAAGCACTTACGTGATTAAGTTACGCCGGTTTAGCACGTGCATTGCAGTTGTAA
>JAPZDV010000017.1:12987590-12998044 GCA_029814665.1 Acanthurus lineatus
CTCCTTCCCTCCTTCTTCCTCCTTCTTCCTCCTTCTTCCCTCCTTCTTCCTCCTTCCTCCTTCCCTCCTTCCTTCCTTCCTTCTTCCTCCTTCTTCCCTCCTTCCTTCCTCCTTCCTTCCTTTCTCCCTTCCTCCCTTCCTCCTTCCCTCCTTCCTTCCTTCCTTCCCTGTATGTTTCAGGACGGTTCGGAGTCGCAGCTCGTCAGATTGTCCCACACTTGTTAACGGCTCCGTCTCAGATACTTTGCCAACGAAACTCTTTGAGTCCCACCAGCACAGACCGGATCCAGCAGCGCCCCCCGCTGACTGCATCGCCCGGTACCTCATGTCTCTGGGTCAGCTGGAGCCCGTGGCTGCAGAGCCAGAACCGAACCCACAGACCCAGAGACTGACCTCCGTCCAGCTGAGAGACGCGTCATCACATCCAGCTGTGAGAGCTCAGCAAGGCGACGGACCCTCAGAGACTTCAGCCCGCCATCCAAACTCCCACCTGGACCCGTCACACCGTTCAGACCGGGTCAAGTCCTGTAGGCAGCAGCTGGAGAGCGAGCGTGGGGGGAGGCAGCTGAACTCCACGCTGTCCCACTGCGATGTGGAGTCGGTGTGGTCCGAGTGGAGCTCGAGGTCGGGCTCCACCTTTAACACCAGAGACGAGGCGGCGTTCAGAGACGGCCTGTCCGCTCTGGACGCCAGCATCGCCAGCCTGCAGAAGACCATCCAGCTGGACCTGAGGAGGTGATGCACACGCAGCGGCTTCCTGTTTCTATGAAAGGTGTCTAACCCTAACCCTGCAGACGCTTCTGTCAGTGATGTTTTCCCTTTTTGATGATTAAGTGATATTTTTGATCGGAAATAAAGTATTTTTAACACTAAACCTGCTTCGGTGTTCTGACAGAACAGAAGTTAAGAAGCAGTGAACTAAGAAGTTCAACTTCAAAACAAATGCTCAGCTGTGATGGAAACCGTTTGTTTCGTCACTTCATGGAGAGTTTGAACAGAAAAGCAGATGTGCAGAAGGAAACACAAAGTGATTTCACTGAAACTCAGCAGTTCTTGTTATCAATCAGCTACATGGAAGCTGATGTGAAAAGTTATGGCTGCAACATGTTTCCTCACGTCCCTCTGGGGGTTTTTATACTGCAGTTTCAGTGCCATTAGTTTATTTAGTGTATTTAGTTTATATGTTAAGTGTTAATACTATTTAGTGCAGTTGTGAGTGGAGTGTTTTATCTGGAACACATGAACACATGAACACATGAACACATGAACACACGGCTGTCTGCTGTCTGACAGTTCAATGAGCCTCAGGTTGTATTTGACGGCCATCAGTGTCTCAGTGTGTGTGTGTGTGTGTGTGTGTGTGTGTGAGTGTGTGAGGGGGGGTCCTGATGAAATGATGATTTGTGTTGTAAAAGCACTTTGAGTGATAAATGATGAGTTTCTCTCTCGATCCGTCACCACACACACAAGCACAGACTGTTTTTTTGTGCACAAAATCACTTCGTACGACTTTTTATGAAACTGCAAAACTTGTTTTAATAACGAAAGAAGCAACAGGAGTATAAAAGTGGTCAGGAGCAGCAGAGTCGGCTTGTTGTCCGTCAGCTTTTGGCACATGATGCTGATTCCCATCCAGCTGACGTGTGTTTACAAAAAGAGGCGGCGTGTCTTCAGCACGCTGTTTTTATGTTACAGTGTTGTTATAAAAGGAAACAGGACGCTCTGTGAAGTTACAGTTCAGCTCTCAACAAACTCTCATCTGCTCTGAAACATAAATAACAACAGAAACACAATCCCACGACAGAGAATCTTTGGTAGATCAACGCTGACGAGGCGTCTCGAGCGTCAGTGCAGATGTTCCTCCCTGCTGAAGGACGGCAGGTCGGCCACATTCAGAGAGCACCGCCTCCAGCGACACACACCTCAGCTACTGTACACACACACACACACACACACACACACACACAACAACAACACAACATGCAACCTGAAAGCCCTTAATAGTGCAAACCAGCCAGCAAGAACAGTTGGCAAACAGAAAGGCTGCTGTTGTAGATACAGAAACACAATGCAGGAAGTAAAGTGTGTAAATAATGTGTGTGTGTGTGTGTGTGACGATGTGTGGAGATAAAAAGGTAACAGAAAGTTTAGAAAAGTAATAAAACAATGAACAACACTGGCTCTAGACGTTGTTATGGCTGGAAAAGGCTTTTTACCGCTGCAGCATGAGCAGCTGTGAACATCTGTGAAACATCTGTTTGAATGTGATTCTCACTGCAGCAAAGAGCAGCGGCTGCATCACATTTCTATTTAAAACGCTTATATCTGAATGTGTTTACACTAAAAGAGAACAGAAACTTGTAGAACAAAAAGGACTTAAACGTTTGAGTGAAACATTCGCTGCCGTTCAGCTCGAAGGAACCCGAAGAGTTTCAACCGTTAACGATTTAAATGGATGAAAACGTGTTCACGGCTCGTTTGTGGTGAGAAACTGTGGCAGACAAAAGCAGAAATGTCAGACGGTTTTTTTAAAGCAGATGAAGAGAAAAGTGGATCCCTCGTGTCTCCAGGGGGGGCTGACGGCCGACCCCCGGCCTCTATGAGCCGTGGTAGAGGTGGATGGCGCCGGCCAACGGCGCCTTGGACTTGTGCTCCGCCTGGACGCTCCTGCCGTCGCTCAGCTCCTCCGCCGTGTCTCCGAAGCCGTGGAAGTGTCCGTAATGCAGGAAGTCCATGCAGTCCGCCCCCATCAGCCCCCACCAGGCCGGCCGGTGGGACACGCAGCTGCTGGGGCTGCCGGTCAGGTGCAGGGAGCCGCACATGTCAGCGGAGGCCCGCTGGACAGACGCCGCCGCCTGCTGATTGGCTGCAGGGGGCGGCAGTGAGCAGAGGCCTCTGGGGGGCTCGGGGTCGTCCTGGTCTTTGCAGGCCGGAGTGAGGTGACGGCCGCTGGAGTTGGTTTTAGTGTCATCTGCGTTTGAAAACAAAGTTCGAGGGTTAAACTCGTCATGTTCTTGTTTCGTGATCACGTGACAAACAGGAAACGTCGTCTCACCTGAGCAGAGCTGCTGCGGAGGCTCCGTGCTCATGCTCTCCAGCTCCTCACCTTCACTGCTCTGCACCTGCACCGGCACACCTGCAGCAGGACACACACAGGTACACACACACAGTTACACACACACACAGTTACACACAGAGTTACACACAGAGTTACACACAGCACCGGCACACCTGCAGCAGGACACACACAGGTACACACACAGTTACACACAGGTACACACAGAGTTACACACACAGTAACACACACAGTTACACACAGAGTTACACACAGTTACACACAGAGTTACACACAGAGCTCAACAGAAACCACATCTTACAGCTTTCCTCTGTGTTTATTCATGTTTTATAATTCACCTGCAGTCTTCGTGGTTGGAGCGACATTAGACCGACATTAGAGGAATACCAGGTGAGTAATTCATGTTCACCTGTAAACTCTGTATCATGTATGTGCCATGTAAGTCAGTGGAAGTTAAAACTGTGTTTTTTTGTGTATTGCAGAGCTGTGAGTCTTTGTAAAAACACGATGAACCTGAAACCTGAAAACCCTCAGAAAGGTCTTACTGTGCGCTCTCCTGGCCCTCTTCATGTGACCGGCGTCCGCGGCAGTCAGCAGCCTCTTCCTGCTGAGCAGGTCCTGGCCGCCGTTCACGTGGACTCCACCGAGCTGCAGCAGGTGCTTCTGGGTTTTGGACATGAAGAGGAAACAGTCATGGAAGCCGTGAGCGTGGGCCAGGTCTGCCGCCGTCTGCCCACTTGCATTCCTTAAACTGAACCAGAAGAGGGCAGCGTGAGACGATCCGCTTCCTGTCAGACGTCACAGCATCTCTGCCAGCCTGACTGCATCCTGCTCTCATCGCTGACTGAAGCTAACGCCGGGACACTACAGCCTACAGTAAGATGGTTTTCATATTGCAGGGGGAGACCGTCACGACTTCAACAGGCGTCATTAAAGCCGTCAAACAAAGCTGCCATCAGCAGAGACGGCAGACGTCACATCAGCACTTCCCGTTCCCGCCCCAACAATCTCCCCCTGCAACACACTGAGACAAATAATTCAAGAATGGATTTAAAGCTAACAACAGATTTATTCTGTCTTTCCAAACATAAACACTAAAACATATTTCAGATTTATCTGCACGTTTAAAAACAGTCCTGAAGTGACGCGTTCGTGAGATAAAACTTCTCTGCCTCTTTTTCATAAAACAAAACGTTTAAGTCTGAAACAAACCAATTTACATTTCATTCATTTCCCTCAAAACCAGACAGAATGGAAAAGGCCAAAGCCGACAATGACACTTTGGGACTAAAAACCCTTTTTTCTTAAATATATTGTTGCATATGAGCTGACGTGTATCTGCGACTGACGGTCTGAGTCTTTGGTGTGTTTTTAAGAAAAACTCGGAACAGAAAAGAAATAATTTGCTCTAAAGTGGAGTTTAGTTAATTTAAATGAACCTCTGATAAGTTACAAGTGTGCTGTGGTTCTTAGAGCTGCAATGAGGCTGCTAAAGCAGCTTCTGAATGTAAAACAGCATCAAGGGTTTTTATTTAAAGGTAACTGTTCAAACATGCGTGACCGTCACAGAGTCTCAGTGAGGCAGAAAACTGTCTGGTGTTGAGAGAAGTTTGCTGTTCGAGTTCCGACACAGTTTCTTTTTCATTTCCATGAATATTCTGAGCGTTTGTCTTCGTTTTGGGATCAGTTTCCGGCTGAGCCAAATACATTAACTTCAGGTCTGCTTACTGGCCTTTTCTGAGCCTTTGAGCCGTGGATAGTCTGATCAGTTGCCATGGTAACGGCTCAGACGCTGAAGTCAGGCGAAGACGCCGGCTGATCCGAGGCCTCTGAGACGCAGATTAAAGCTCAGGAGAGGCCAGAGCACAGACTCCTGAGAACATGGTTCAGTTTCTGGATGTTTGAATGTTTATCAGAGAAACAAACGCTGACGTCACTCATCCGAACATGAGCATCACAACATGAGTGACGCCGAGTCTGAAGCAGAAACTCTGCTGACTGTGCAGAAACTCTGTGTTAAAGATAACAAGGTCAGTTCAATCAGATTGTTTCATTCAAGCGTTTCATGCTTTTATTCTTCACAAGTGTCATTGTTTACTCTGCTTCTTCCTCCACTGAGTGAGAATGAAGCTTCAGCTGAGTCTGAGCTCTCTGCTGCTGCTTCACTGACCTGAACGCTGTGCAAAGCTCAGTCTATCAGTTTTAAACAGTGAACTGTAAGCTAAGCATGCAGGTCTACACTTGACTATGATAATCAGAGCTTCTTAGCATTAAAACCAATCACTGCAGGAAATACCTCGCCAGTTTGAACAACTGTAAGACGCTCGCTGATGCACATGTGGCAGATTCTGCAGTGCCTATCTGGATTGCTCCCTCTTTCTGCGATTACTCAAGAAAATCGTGTTCAATTTCAATAGCTGCAAAACATCAGAACGTGCAGGGTGTCTCATGGTCATACTGAGTCAAAGATGTAACATAATGTCAGACACAATCAATGTCACATTAAAGGAACAGGTTCAACAAGTTTCCACAAGTCTGGACAGCACACTCCCTCCTCACTGCCGCTGACATGAACCCCCCCAGGCTGAAAAGCTCATGGTGTCTATTTACTGTAACTTGTTTCACGTCCAAATCAACCGCAGCTAAAGTTTGATCTGGTCTGAAAATATAATCACAAATGCTGCCAATTGCAGTTGTATCTTTAATTTCAATGTAATTAAAACTGACTTGGTGGTTTTGATGAGACAACTTCATTCCAAACGAGAACATCCAGCATTTTTAAGTTCATTCCCACTTTTAGAAATCTGGTTTTCTCGTTTTAAATACTAGAAATCACTTTCAATCATAAACCGTTAATTTATTCACTCGTTTGTAAAAAATCTGAGAACGAATTGATCCCACAGTCATTCTCTCATTTTTATGATATAATGCAAAAACGTAGATGTTTGTTTATTTATACTCTTATGGATTTCGAACATCTGTTTGAAATTAAGATTATTTTGACACGTTTCCTTGTTTGTCTCCACGAGTAAATAGAAACATGAGCTTTTCTGCGTTTGCAGTGTCAATATTCTCATGAACTCTTACAATCACATTACATACGAGAGCAGCTGTTAAAGAAAATACAACAAACACAAAAAACATCAGTTTATATCTTTTAAATCAGCTGACTTGGAGGAGAGCGGCTAACGAAACATCTGGAACATTTCTATAATCGAATCCTACGATGAGGGAGGAGATTTTGTAAACTGCAAAATCAGATTCATATCAGATGTTTGAGATTTTTGCACCTGTTATGTTTTGCGTCAGACTGTCGGTGTCTATTTTGAGGCATGTCACATCGTGTGATGAACAACTACAGCAGCCTTTTACAGATTAACAGACAGGAGAGACGAGAACAATTACCATCATCCATCTGTTCTGCTCATGAGGCAAAAAACAGGTTTTGGTTAAAGTGCCGGCACTGATTTTGAATTCAGTGATAAAATAACAGAGGAAATAAGGAGACGAGTTACTTTCTCCTGTGATATATAACAACAGTTTTGATATTTCCTCAGAGCTTGAACACATTCAGTCTGCATGAAGTTTGACTCTCGTGACTTGTTCCCTCCCAAACAGCTGATGTGACATTATTGATACACTGAGAGTCAATAACAACAGAAAACACACCTCAGCAGCAGAGCTACAACAGTACAAGGATACATATCAGCATTTACAGGAAGTACAGAACCACGTGGCACCGATGGCTGATGGTTGTTGAATTTAGATTTCTGATCGAGCCTCAAGTGAAGCTGTGATTATCAGAAGCAAACCTGGTGGGCGGATTTGGCCTAAAGACTCAAAGAGGACTTGAGGGAGATGTGTAGCTGCTGCTGTGCTGCTGCAGGTTCAGACTGCAGGATACTCACTGTGCTTTGGCCCCTGCTATCAACAGCACCTGGATACACTCCAAGCTACCTGAGCGAGCTGCCTTGTGGATGGGAGCCTCGCCAACAGAATCCTGAGGACACAACAGGTAAGAAGAAGGCTGTCAAACACAACCGGAGCATCTGAACATCTGGAATACGGTTTTTGTAATCTCTGCTGAGGGATTGGGACTGGGACTGGGATTGGGATTGGGACTGGGATTGGGATTGGGATGGGGATGGGAGCGTTTTGCTGCAGGAGTGAAACGTTCACTTCCATGTCACTCTTTGGTTAGAAGACGGACCTGCCTGTCGACGTCAGCCCCGGCCTGGATCAGCCACAGCACGCAGTGAGGGTGTCCTCCAAAGGCAGCGGTGTGTGTTGGTGTCTGGTTGAAGAGGCTGGTCGCCATGTTTACCTCACAACCCATCTGCACCAGGTGCACCACACACTCCAGCTGCAGGGACACACACACGAAACACAGGCAAGTAAGAAGACTAATCAGAGTATCTGTCAGAAAACAGAAATCACGTGAATCATTACACCTCAGGAGCAAAGCTCTCTTCAGTAAAGTGTTTGAGTTACAGACGGAGGCTCTCAGAGCGCACAGACTCACTTTCAGTGTAATAAATCTCCGGTAACTCCGTCTGGATATGAAGCGACCCTGTTTGGAGACCCAGAGGCCCACAGATGTTTTTTGTTCTTTGTTTTTGTTCATGAGAGATAATTAATTATTTTTGATAAAAGATTCAAGGCAGCTCGGGATAAAACTTTTTCTCTTTAAAACTCTTTAATATTAAAAAAGACTCAGTAAATGTCTTTGAAATACTTTATAGTGCTCTGATTAAAAAACGCACTCCCGAAACTTGCATTTGCGCGTAACGATGGATGTGACACAATAATTACTCTCGTTACTCATCCATGTAAATAAGGAAGGTCTCATGTTTTCCTGTTTTCCTGGAGTTTTAGCGCCTCAGCAGCGATTGGCTGAGCTGGAACCAATGGGAACGCTGCAAACTGTTACTTGAATTTTTTTTTCTCCACTAACTTTATTGTACAGTGCAGAGAGACACACCGGTAACAGTACGGTAACTGTACTGTAACTGTACGGTAACGCAGAGTACAATCACAGAAACAAAAGACAGACCTGACCAACTTTCATTTCGTTTCCATGAAACTCAAATCTGATGAAACGGGCCGTACTTGTTGCTCGCGCGCACCGCCATTACGGTCAAAAGTTCAGTCGGGATTTCCAGCGGAGCCTGAAGTTTCCCGGTTAAAAGAGTATTTTATAGTTACTCGGTGTAACGTCCGACCTGTGTGAGTACAACACACGGAAAGCATCCCTCCACCGGAGCGCAGACCGGCCCGGGTCCGTCTGCCCCGGTGGCTCAGCCTCTCAGACCACCTGGCGGCTGTAATCCCTACCTGTCCGTGGTGAGCCGCCCAGTGCACGGGGGTCCATCCGCGGCTCGAGTCCTCCGCCGCCAGCGGGGCTCGGCTGGGGAGCTGCCGCAGCAGCGGGACCAGGGCAGCCACATCTCCATCCCGGCACGCTCGGTGGATGGGAAACCGGCTGACAAACGCCTCATCGCTGAGCGGGGCGGGCTCCTGTCTCGCCGAC
Organism: Acanthurus lineatus; assembly: GCA_029814665.1. Lineage (NCBI taxonomy): Eukaryota > Metazoa > Chordata > Actinopteri > Acanthuriformes > Acanthuridae > Acanthurus > Acanthurus lineatus. The sequence goes on from JAPZDV010000017.1 coordinate 12,996,197, forward strand.
ATGGCGCGCTGTAAAGATGGCAGACGGTAACGGTCCTCTCCGGTGTTCCCGGTTCAGCGGAGGAGATCCAGGTTCAAACACAAAGGAAGAGAGGATCGGCGAGTCTCCTCCGCTCGGCGGGAGAAGCACAAGACCCGGACCGGAGCGGAGGCGGAGGCGGGGCCGGGAGCGGACTGAGCGCACCGAGGCGTTCCGGTCTGAGACAGCTCCGGGGAAACACCGGACAGGAGCCGCATCCGCCGTGGCGCCCCCTGGCGGACGGAGGGAAACATTAATCATATCAAACAGAACGGCTCTCGGCTTTTCTGCTGCGTTTAACGTGTTTTTTAATTTGTTTTACTTTTCCAAGTTTGAGAAACAAAAAGAAAGTTAACGTACCGGTTACCGTCACCGGAAACATCTTAAACTGCGGAGCGGAAACAAGAAAACCACCTGAAGATGTCGGCGTCGTTAGGCGGGAAATCAGTGGCTCTGAACGGCCGGGGACAGGTGAAGGTACAGGTGAAGGTGAAGGTGGAGACAGACACTTACCTGTTAGTGAACACACAGCTCTCAGGTGTTCTTCCGCTGTTCTTCCGGTGTAAAAGTGTGTTAGCTTGTTCAGTTTCCACCTTCGAGAGTGTTTGTGACGGCTAGCATCAGACTCTACAACCACAAATATGAAGATAACTCGAGATAAACAAGGAAAATTACGGCCAAACAGCGTTAATTCTCACCTGAGTGAGTCAGTCACCTGAAGACAAACAGCTGGCGGGTTTTTAAACGGACTGAAAGCATGAAGTCAGAAAACAGGTTGTTTCGGTGCTCGTTAGCGCAGGATAATGTGTTCCTGTTAGCTAAGATGCTAACTCCATGTTTTAATTAAAGTAACAAACAGAATTTACTTCAGTCAGTGTTTAATGAAGTGGATTTGGGGCGTGTGTGTGTGGGGGGTGGGGGGGGGGTGGTATGTCTTAATCTCAAAGTGTTTCTGATATTTTGTCCACCTTGTCCAACCATCAGACTCATTGCTGGAGTAGCAGGTTGGTAAAGTTGCTGCTGGTCTCTAAAACCTGAGAAGTAACTGCAGATTACAGTTACATTACAGTTACAAACATCCACAGACTCTGGTGTTGTTATCATAGTTTTGTGCAATAATAACGATCTATTGATACATAATAATTACATTAAATTGATTCGTAATTGACAATTTGATTCATGTAATCTTTGAATTATTTCTCCGCTTTGTGTCTAAAATACTGAAGAATTAAAAAATAAAACTGAAAGATGTCACCTGAAGGTCATCACCTGTAGATCCGTGTCTGCATTGTGTTTTCTCTGGTTTTCCTTTCAGGACGGTTTCGTCCAGGTGAGGAAAAGGGATTTGGACAAGTTGACCACGGAGGTGATGCAGCTGAAGGAGTTTCTGCCCCGAGTCCTGAGCAGAGACCTGATGGAAACGCTGCACAGAGCTCAAGCAGCTCAGACAAGTTAGCCTCCCTTCATCTTACCGGCAGATAACACTTGAATGAAGTGGATTCTGCGTCAGAAATTATGTGTTTTATCATGAAAATAAGAGTTCAGACACGAGTTAATGACATCTGACCATTGAACCGACAGCAGGGATGCTGATCAATCAGCGTCTGACACTTGTGATCAATGCTTTCAATCAATGCTGCTGAGATGTTTATTGATGAAAAGTGAAACTGGATTTTAACGAGCCTGACTCCGGTTGCTCTGTGTGTGTGTGTGTGTGTGTGTGTGTGAGTGTGTGTGTGTGTGTGTCTGTGTGTGTGTGTGTGAGTGTGTGTGTGTCTGTGTGTGTGTGTGTCTGTGTCTGTGTGTGTGTGTGTGTGTATCTGTATGTCT
>JAPZDV010000017.1:13032276-13046847 GCA_029814665.1 Acanthurus lineatus
GTGTATCCATGTGTGTGTCTCTGTCTGTGTGTGTGTGTGTGTGTGTGTCTGTGGAGCCCCAAAAAGGAGAACTACATCACTACTTTTGCGAACTTTCTGCCTTCCCTCTGACCCACGGAGGCTGACAGCTGAGCTCTGACAGCAGCACACACACACACACACACACACACCAGATATGTTGTTATGCATTGTTGTTGTTATTATACACAGTGTTTATTTACATGGTTTGTGTGGAAGTGTGCGGCGGCTCAGCCACAGTTTGTAGTATGAAGCTCGTTTTGAGATAACTGAAGGCTTGTTAGGAGCTTTCTGCTCTGTCTTCTGATTGGCTGCCACCATCACTGTATTTTGGCTCTGACAGAAGCTGTGATTATGACCGTAGCCATGACGACAGCGAGCAGCGCAAACAGTTTTCAATGGCTGCCGAACCTGTTGCCGAACTCTTGCAGTGTATGTTGGAGACAAATGTGAGGAGAGCTGTGAGGTTTGTGCCGTCTGAGGGGAAACTTGGCAGGTTGGGGATCCTCGCTTTACACTCTCATTCTGCTCTGAGTCGCAGTGAACCACAGGGGACGACTGGCAGTCATTTGCAAAGTAAACCAGGGTTTCCTGCCTCCTGCCTCATAAAATGGGCCTTTCTGTTGAATCCCTCACCATTCGAACAATATTTCTCCCTCTTTCTGTTTCCCATTCTTGCAATGGTTTACCAGTTCTTAATCCATCAACAGTCTTCTCCTTCCATCTCATCTTGTACATGGAGGCACCAGAGCAAAGAGCAAGCAGAGCAAATGCAACCCCATCATGTAATGGGGGTAGACAGATTACTGTTTATCCAGCTCAACACACAGTCCCTGTAATCAGGTTGTTACATTTAAACAGCTCACATCCCTAATTATTTATTATTTTGTCAATTTCTTATTTTTATCAGGTTCAAATTTCCCTAATTAAGTTACTGTATCACGGTTTTGTAGCAAAATATATAAAATAAAAGCCCCTTAGAGTTTAAATGCACTGAATCAGTGACCATGTGATGATGAAAACCAGCAGGACGGCAGTGACACTCAAATGTTATGAGGCTAATTCAAAAAGGTACTGCACTGCTTTTGAAGCTGTGAAATTCACACAGATAAGACATAAAGGAAACATGCAAAACTCAAAGCACTCGCAAGAGTAAAATACACCCCTAACTGTGCAGCACTGTTAGCTGAATGGATTAAAGTTACATAATATATAGCAGCAGTGACTGTCTGTAAATACACTCTTTATCTCGACATATTTATTATCTTTGTTTTTACTGTCACAGCATCCAAGGGTAGAAATACTTTGAACAAGTAGAAATTTGTGGCAGTTTCTCTAAATCCACTCCAAAAGCAACTTGTTGAAACTTGTCGTATAATTTAATGCACAAAGAAAGGGGATATGAACGTGACAAAACAGATCCATAACTGTGCTGTGATATCTCAATGAATCAGTAGAAAGTGGTTGCATGTGATGCAGCTCATGTTGCTGTCAGCAGCAGCTCAGTGTGTGGGTCCTCATGTGGCTTCACGATGCTTTCTGGCTAGTGTTAGTTGCAGGAGTATTGTTAATCTGTTTTACACATTTTATGAATTTAAACTGTAAAGACATAATCCATCACATAGTTGTAGATTATTTTTTTATAACCACATGATTCTTACTAATTTATTTCAAGATAATTTTTTTCTTGCATCAAATTGTTTGTTTTTTGTGTTTGTGCACATTCATCTCCGTCAACCTTTTGAGGATTTTTTTTTTTAACCCACTATTTAGGAGACACAGGAAATGACTTTAATTACATGTAGAACACATGAGTTTAAAGAAGTAATGACAAAATGGGTTCCTTTAGAGGAATGGATTATTCTATCTGCTTTGATTTACAGACTGTGACTACCATAATAACATAATCTGTCAGCGCTGTGTCTTTTATTTATGCCTAGTCGGTCCATCCGTCTGTCTGTCCATCCATCATCCCCAAAGATCAGTTCTTCATGAAAGTTGCAGTAATGTGCCTCAGTGATAGATACTTGGACTAGTATTGTCAGTATGTGTCTCTCCATCAATTCATAACTCCATTTATCAGCTGTTTTTCACCATTTTCTCATTCTTGTATATTTACGACTACTAAGGTTTTTTTTCTTTTTGCTGACGATTACCTCGTTTTTATTGTCATTATTTCCCTTTTTTAAAAACCAGATTGCCGCTGTGTGTGTGTGTGTAATATTTCATCTCAGGGGACATTCAGGTCAACAGATGTCAACAGATGCCTGATTTACACTCACATTTCAGCTGCAGATCAGTAGATACAGCAGGTCGTGCACTTATGAAAGGTGGTTGGATCTCCAGCTCCTCCAGTCGACTCGTCAGTGTCATTGTCAGGATATTTAACCCGTAATTGCTCCCCATGGTTGTTCCATTGGTGTGTGAGTGTAAATGGTGTTGTTGACATGCGGCGTAAGGTTCTTTGGGTGGTCAGTAGGCTAGAAAAGCACTATATAAATGCAGTTCTTTTTTCCCTCATACTCTGGGTCTGTGTGTACCGATAGGGATCACTGATCATTTGCAAATAAAGCACAGTTGTTCTTCGCCTGCCGATGTCTTCTTTGTGTCCTTCCATTAAACTCTGTCATCCATTTATCCTCTCCAGCTTCTTCAGTATTTTGCCAATCACTTTTTAGAAATATTCCTCTCTCTCTTCTTCTCTCGCTCGTTCTTGCAGTAGTTTAAACCTTCCACATCCACCCCACCTGCAGTCTCCTCCTTCCATCTCATCTTGTACCTATGTTTTTGTACTGACATAACAGCAGGTTCTTGAATGTCTTTTTGAATGTTGCGTTGCACAGTGCGTAACAAGCAGGGTTGATGGTAGAGTTGACATAACACAGCCAGTAGCCAATAGCCCACACAGTGTCGGGGACACAGGAGTGGCAGAAGGTTGAGATTAACACCATGACGTTATACGGCGTCCATGTGATTATGAAAGCCAGCAGGATGGCAAAGATGGTCTTTGTTACCTATAAAGAGGAAGGAGGAGGAAAAGAGAGAGGAGGAGGTCAACGAAACAAGAGACAGCAGAAAAAGGAAAATCTAAACATTGACTGGCTTTTAAAGTTGTTAACAGCCATTAGATTTTGTGGTCTGAAGGCACCAAGTTGGGCAAAGATCAACACTTTCCTCATAAATGATGCTGCTTTTTGTCTTTGTGTGTGTGTGTGTGTGTTTGTGTCTCGAGGAAATTTTTAGCCAGAACTTTCTTCCTTGTCACATTCACTCCAATTCAAATTGAAATAGACTGGATTTCTGTACACAGTGCTGTTGTGTGTTTGAACACTGCTTTAACGGCATATTTGCACGTAAGTGAAGGTGACATCGGTTTTGGTGGAGAGGTTGTTGTATAAAAAGTCCACAGAGAGATGACAGAGTGCACAAATTTGACCAGGCAGACACCCAGTGAGGCAAGGACGTGACTGAAAACAGCTTAGATACTTCAACTCTGTCAGAGAATTTGCACTTATTCTGAGGCTCTAAATGCTTTCTTAACGAATGTATTGAGCAAAAGAAAAAAGAGAAACTGGAGGAAAATAACAGTAAAAAACAAACGTTCTTGCTGGACTCTAAGATCAGTCTGAATGACACAAACACACACTGATTCACTGCACAGTTGGTTCTTTGCACAGAAACAGACTGCAGAAGCAGCCGATCGGACAAATTCACACTAAATGACAGAAGGAAAACGTTTAATCCACTTTTTGTTACCAGAATACGCAGGAGTAGTAACAGATTATATGTTTGAATTGATGAGTTAACCGTTTCTGTTCATACAATTTAAATCTGTAAGTTTGATGCAAAGGAAGTGAAAAAGTGTTAATTATAAAACAGAAATAAAATCACAAAACACAACAATCACATAATTTTCTGCCTCTGTTGTTTAACGGGTCAGAGCTTCTTTCTTAAACTTTCAGTAACAGAAACCATCAGCTGATCCCAGAAAGCTCTTAAAGCTAACTCAAAAATGTGCTACATTACCCAACATTTCTGACATATTACTGAAGGGCCACGACAGCTCATGTTTGAGCTAGCATTCAATCTTCAGAGCTTCTTTGTTAAGCGTTCACGAATCATTATTGTGAAACAGCCCGTGCCAGTTTGTGTATTTATAGCAAAGTGATAGTTTCTGCCACATGTACCTGTTCAAGACAACTGGATATTTGTGGAATTCAAAGCTAGTTAGCTGAGTTCTGTTTGTTTGTTCAGAAAGTCCAGTCTTGGTCTGGACAGAAGCACCAATCTGTTCATGACACATCTATCCAACCTCAAATCCATGCTGCAATTTTTAAATTCAAGTACGATCTGTGTGGTCAAAATTGTGAAAACAATTGAATAATCATTTATTTTGTTAACATACTTTCTTTTCTCTGGCAGCCATCTGTCGTTTCCTCTTTACTTGGCTTCTGGCAATGCTTGCAAACTTTCTTGCCACGGTCCTCGGCCGATTGATTGGGATTGAATGTCTCTCAGCTCCCTCTACAGGAGGGACAATCTCTATGGCTGTGATGCATTCGTCTCCGGTCTGCTTTGTCACAATCTTTATCTTGGACCACTTTGACGCCACGTTGATCTTGGACTCGGCAGGATTGTCTGTGGAAACTGGGTTGTGATTCGTTGCAGCCTTTAAGAAAGCCAAAAGATTTTTTTAAGAAACTTTTATTGTCATTTTTGTAAGGTACAAGAAGAATCCAACAAAACTTAAAAATAAAGTTAGCATTAACACATTCACTGCTTACCACAAGTTATAACAGTCCTGAAAGACTGCAAAAGCATCTGGCATGACAATTTTTAATATTGCGTGTGCAAATTCTGAGAAACAGTTTTTGGTTATTCTTGTATTTCTGTTATTCTTGAGATAATTTATTTGAACAGTTTATAAAAAAAAGGCATGATGCAACCAAAGTATCTCTGCTGTAATCTCACAGCAACATGTCATCCACTGCATTTGTCTCCAGCTTCTCACAAAGCTAAAAAGTCTCATTTTATTTCTTGCATCTGTACGAGAGGTTAGCCTCTGAGGAAACCAGCTCGGCCTCATTCCCACACAGGATGCCCTTAAAGAAGAAACACCAGGCTTTTAACTTCAGTGTAAACCCATCCCCAAGAACTTTTGGCAAAGCTGCCACATCTGTCTGTTCCCTCCAATATAAACCCAAACGCTACAAATCAGTATAAAGCAGAGACAGGCCGTCTCACCATCAACTCTCATTCATTGTTTTGCTGTCATGATATCCTCAATATTTCTCTACACAAATACACTAAAATGTCTAAAATGTCTCTCATAACTCAACAGTACAGTAGGTTAATGTTATGGCCATCAGTTACTCCCCCTTTGATTCTGAGAAATACAGTTTTCTCTGTCAATTTTAAAAGAAAAAAGTTGTATTATCCAAAGACTGAGGAAAATACAGTTCACTTTGCATCAATTCTGCCCACTTTGTCTTCTAACAAAACCATCAAAGTCCATCATTCTCACCAGGATTCACCACACTTACAAGACAACAGGTGGACTGTACTGGAGGTATCATGGGCACGTGGGGGCAGATGTCTCAGGGCCCCGGTTAATCAGATTACCCCGTGCGGAGGTAAACTTTCCTTATCCAGCGATAATATGTTATTAAGAGAACCAACTAGGCCACCAGAGGGCAGTACTCGTTTTAACAAAGTCATTATATGGTGGGATACTTGTTCAGATTCAAACCAAAAATTTGTGAAACCATGTGACCTGTTAGTTCAGCTGGTCTTTTGGAGCATAACAGCCATTTCAGTCCTGGTTACAACAGTAAATCAAATTACCAACAAAACCACCATGATCTGAGCAGACACAATAAAAAAAAAAACATGAAGAATAGTCATGTTAGTATGTCGTTAAAACAGCAAACTTAATAGCAAATTTTACCTCAACTCTGCTCACTGTCATACATCATCGGAAATCTTGGCTGACGTGGGCTGTAATGTAAATATAGTTTATGTAAACCTTGTTCCGATATGTTTTTCTGATAGTGGTTGAGAGTGTAAAGAACAAAATGGAGACAAAATATAAACTGGAACTAAAAATGGATCGTTAAGTTAATTAAACTGAACCGGGAGAGCAGGCTAATCAGCAGGACAACACGTGGTGGGAAAAAATAATTCGTCTCTAATAGTTTACAGTTTGGTATATATAAAAAAAGAGTCACTCAGCATGTTTGATTAAAATGTCCTTTGACTCCATCTTTGCTGCATCTCTGCATGTCTGCATAACTGCCTGCAGACCTGCAATGAACGTTTCTATCATGTTTATAGTAGCGTGGTGATTTAGAGTTCATGTGGCCTGTCTGTCTATCTCTGCCTGCCTGTCTGTCTGCCTGTCTGTCTGCAGGATGCTGTCTTTGGTGCTGAAACACTTTAATTTGACTGGCAGGCTGTTTTCTTTGTTCTGCGATAGATGCTTGTCTGACAAAGTACCTTTTCTGTGGTTTTAATTGACTCACGTGGCTCAACAACTGACACATTATGCACAACAAATGGATTTATCAGCTATTTTACCCCCCCCCCCCCCACCCCCCACCGAATTTTAGCATGACTTGGTCACAGTCAAAGGAAGGCCTGTGATAAAGCTCCGCCCCCTGTGCTGACAGTCAAGCTTCGCCCTAAACCTGGTGAAAACACAACAACACCTTGAATGCTGGATGGAGACGGGAAGCAGGTGGCAGTTTAGAGCACCTGCCAACCAATCACATCAAGACTGGCTGCATAAGGAATTTGCTCACAGTACAGGCGTACAGGCGACTGTGTTTTACATGACGGAAGAGACCTCGAAAGGTTATGTAAAATATATAAAGCTGAGTGTGACACAATTGTATTCCAGCTAGACAAACCTCATATGATCAGCTCTACATATTACGTAGTTACATAAAGTCAGAATCAACTGAAGTAAAGCAAAACAGAACTATTTCTGGCTCTAAGACAAGGGATGGCAAAGAAAGCCACCAACCTCAGATATCGCCTTGTTGGTGTTGTCCTTTGGTTCTGCAGGGGGAATAAAAGCTGTGGATGAATCGTTGGAGCTCTCCTTTTCCTGCAGGCCAAGAAATTTTCACAATAAAATTCAATTCACTAACTCTGATGCTTCAGATTACTTACAGCTGCCACACGGTCAAATGACGCTGTGGCATTGCTGAACAAAGTGTGGTCACATTTCTAAGCAGCAGGTTCATGGTAAATGTGTCAGTACCTGTGTCAGTACCTGTGTGAGTCCTGGACTGGGCTGTGTAAGAGGCTGTGGCTGAACTGGTTTTGGCTCCTCGACGCGGCCGTTCTTCACGGCCTCCAGCGCAGTGGTGGTGGAGTCCAGGCTGAGTTTGGGGGTGGAGTGAGGACTGGCCTGAGGGCTGGTCTCATTGTTGTTGTTCTGTTTTAACAGGTGACTCTTGATCAAACTGGGGGTCCTGGAAGAAAAAACAAAACATTACAAACAAACATTATTAAGTAGACACCATTTCAAAATGTATGTCCATCAAACATGCACAATCCAGTGTAATTTATTGTGTAGCAAACTCAGCAGATGGTTCAATAAAGTTAATTGCCTGGGCGACATCCATATCTGGTGCCACACTGTAATTTAGTGACCTGCATGTTGACTATTTCAACAAGACAGTAAAAAACTGCAAAGATCCTTTTTATTTTTACTGAAAAGTAGTGTTTGACCTTGAACTTTCTCTTGTCCACCATGATAACTTTGCCTTAACTTCAGCACTAGTTGCTCATCAGCTTGATATCACTCGGTAATTACTCAGTAATCAAACATACAAGACTAATTCAAGCTGTAATATTTCAAAGCAGGAATTGAAGCCTAGCGCAAAAAAAAAAAAAAAAAAAAAAGTTTACACTTTGACATGAAGAAACTGTTTGCAAGTTGAAGTTTTAGTTTTGATAACATTTTTTTTCAGTAAGTTATATCCTCTGTTTCTTAAAATGTAAGATTTCATTTCTTGGCACTTTATTTGGATATTTTAAGTTTTGTTTTTCTATAGTAAAATATGCTTTCTGAACACTGGCTGAATGAGGAAAATGTTAAACATGTTCGAAAACTGAAAACTGTTTTCTTTTCCTTACAATCCTTTTATTTGCAGCTTTGTCTTGAAGCTACTTGTAGCATGATATAACAATTTTTTTTTTGATTTCAGGGATTCTCTTACTTTATTCCCTTCTTCTCTTTCTTTTCTGGTTTGTGTTTGGAGACCCTGCTCCTGGATGCCAGGGAGATGTGGATGTAGAGGACTGTCATAATAATTACAGGAAGATAGAAAGCTGCAATAGCTGTCCCAAACGTGACCGCAGGGTTAGACAGGAACTGCAGAAAGAAGGGAAAAACAAAAGCTTCACCAGTTAAAAGAATGATTTGCAAAATTAAGTGTTAACATTTATTGATTAGTTAGAGTTCTCTTGTATAGTGTAATGAAGCGCTTCTCAATTGTTTTCTGTTGAGCCCCTCCCCAGGAAGAAGAAAACATTTTGCATCCCCCACCCTCTGCCACGACAATAAATAGTATCATTTGTCTATAAAATTGTTACAAGTACACCGCTGCATAGCATTGTATCCTTATTAACATTAAAGAAAATTATTCAAAATTCTTGCTTTCGCCTTGCTTTACACTCCGCAACTAATTAAAAAAATGAGCGATTAGACGTGTCTTGTAAGCTCCTCTATTTTCCATCATTTATCATTTTTCATCTTTAAAAGCAAGAATGAATAAATTCTAACCCCTCATGACTTTTGAAAACAGTGATCACCCACAGCAGCGTGAAAGTGCCACTGCCACCTACTGTAGGGGATTTGCAATAACACTTTATTCTGGCAATGAAACGGTAGTTTCGCCGTGCATGCTACCCAGGGTCACACCCGCCCCCCTGGCATTTGACCTGAGAAGCACTAGTGTGATGTAATCCAATGAATATAATTCAGTGTGATCCAAAAACATGAAATCAATCCTGTAATGTCTAGTTGAATGTTTGTCCATAATGGATGCTGTTTATTCCAGTGTTTCTGGTTAAAGACTGAACAAAAATCATATCCTCAGATCCTGACACACTATGTTTTGCTTTATTGGTTAACTTAGAGGTAGTGATGTTTTGTTTCTCTGCTTTATGGTAAAAAGTTAAAACATTGTCCAAATTTGTGCACATACCTGAGGTAAACACAGTATAATTCATATTAGAGTTTACATGAATCTAAATGCCTGTCTAAACATGGCATTCTTCACGGCCTCCATAGAAGTTCATTTTGGCAATTTTGCAGCCAGCTTTTTGATGTAGTGAAATGATACTCGAGGCAGAAAATCACAGGCGAGAAACCCTCCACTTGCCTCAGTGTCCAGGCAATGAGTCAGCTTATCCTTAAAGTTAGAAACCCAGGCAGTTTTGGAAAAAGGCTCATACAGCTTCTTCCTGATATGCTGCTGTTTGAGAAGCAACTGCTCCATAGATTTTTTTTGTTCCTGCATTTCCTCAATGTTCACAAATTGCAGTGACTATGCTTCCTCAGTGTGTTTCATAATAGCCAAGTTCTTCAGTCAACCAATAGCAATAGCTCTCTAGTTTTCCTACAGATGTATTTAAATATTTGACAAACCACCTCCTTTTTACTTCAGCTCAGCTTTGTGACGCACAAACTCTCCCACCAACAGTCTTTTCCATTTCATCAGTCCTGTGCAAGGCTGGAAAACAGTGAATGCATCATCATGCATTTCGTGTTTCCCTGCCGAGGTGATCAGTTTTTATGTTCTGTACCTACTATACCTGAATGTAACACTCTCCAGGTGGCACTGTTCGCTGTCCAACGATGAACTGCCAGAACAAGATGGCAGGAGCCCACAGGATGAATGACATGATCCATGCTGCTGCGATCATTAACCCTGCCATCTTAGTCGTCCTTCTTGTTGGATACGTGAGGGGTTTTGTCACACAGAAATAGCGATCGAAGCTGATGATCAATAAATTCATCACCGAGGCATTTGAGACAACATAATCTAAAGCTAGCCACAAATCACAGACCACCGGCCCAAGTGGCCAGTAGCCAACAATAATATAGACTGTGTACAAATTCATGCTGAAAACACCAATGATCAAGTCAGCGCATGCTAACGAAAATAAGAAATAATTATTGACAGTCTGTAGGTGGCGGTTCACTTTGATGGACAGCATCACCAAAATGTTTCCTGTGACAGTCACAAAGCTAAGAGATCCTGTCACCAAGGCAATAAAAAACATCTCCAAAGCTTTATATGGACTTGCTGTTCCCTCTCCATCGTCCATAGGAGAGCAGGATGTCGAGTCATTGGTGGAAATGTTGCACAAAGTGTTGGAGAACAAGTCAGCTGACTGGTTGACAGATGAACCTGAAGGAAGAAAGACACAGAAAAAAGAAAGAAGTCAAATATTTGGTGTCTAACGGGTGATAGTTCTTGACTCCAACTGTGGGAGAAAGAAGGACTGTAACTTCAAATTTATCCACTTGTACATTTCCTTTGATTGAACTAATGTTTTTCTTAGAGGGGTTGTTAATAAGTTAGAAACCGATCTGAAAACAGTTAATGCAGGAAAGAAATGATTTAAAACAAGATTATACATTTTATTTTAGTATTTGATTTGTTTTGTAATAGACTACAGAAGATCATTCAGAGGTTAAATGTTTAATAGGAGAAAAGCCATATTTAGACATTAGTTAGTTGTTATTGTTAACTTGTCATAATGAAGATTACACAGCTGGGCTTCAAATGTTTACGCCTTGTGTCATTTATACAAGAGAAGAAGCCCAGAGTCCCATTTCAAAAGTAGCTGGCTTAAACTACAACAGGCAGTGACAAACAAATTGCATTTCCTGTTGCTGCTTCACCAAAAATTAACCAACATTTTCAACATTTTCTCAATATACAACTGCACATCTCTTTTCAGGTTCTGAGTCTAAAAAATGTCCTTATACGGCACATTTTGAGCGCTCTACTATATCATTACGTTGTATGTATCTCGTCATCTCGTTCTGGCACTTTACCAACTCTTGTTCTCGATATTTGACACGAATTTAATCTTTTACATTTGCTTTTGCAAGGATGGATGGATGGAACATTTTGTAAATGAATCTGTATGTTTCACTGCGATACCACCCACCTGACAAAGAGCCCTTGATGGCTCAATTTTTTTTTTTTAATGTAAAATAAAGACACAAGAATATCGTGAGCCATCAGTGTTGCAGTTTTTCTACTGTTGCTCAGCTGTTGCAGCTCCTTATCATTAAATTAGCGCCCAGCAATTACATTAGGTTTGTGCGACAGTTTCCACTGCAAACAGTGATGCAAAGCATCAAACGCTGGAATTACAGGACCCTCCTCCTCCTATAACTAGCACCATCACTAACACCAGCATCAGCATTCACACAGCATGCATACATTACCCAGAGCAAGCGGCTCGGGTATCCAGCACCCCGAGCTGCAGCTCATCTCAGCTGGAGACAGCATCACTGGGTTGCCAGCACTCAGTTCTCCTCCATAGCTTCTCCATAATTAACACCACTCTTTGATGCAAGCCATCAACCTCACCATGTTGACAGCTAATCCTCCTATTAGTCATCCTAATTCTTTCTTCTTCTTCAGTTCCCATCAGTCAACACAGATACTCAACAGTAATCAGGTACACTTGCCCTCCTTATCATGTCTTGCCTCATCAACCACCAGCCCACCGAGTCCTTCTGTCATGAGAGCGCTCCCACCTTAAAAGAGGAGCACCCACCTGTTCTAGGGCTCACAAAGAGTTCACCTGTCTCTGTTCACAATTTCCCACCTGCTGACAAAAAAAATGGACAATTACTTTGCCATCTTCTTCAATCTTGGCTTAGTTTTGGCATCATTAATATAACACCCACTTTCCAACCGAAGTCACAGCCCGTCTTCTCTCTGTGAAAGCAGCAACAATTGAAGTGGAAGTGAATGTTGAGGGAAAGTTTTACAAAATCGCAGTATGGCAGCAATAAATCATGCCCTTAAAACTGAAAGACCACGATGTTGATTAAAACCAGGAAAGAAATTTTATGTGAGACACTGACAGAGAAGCAAGCAGAGAGAAAGATATTGACCAAGCAAGTGATATAATAATATTATTCTGTCAAGTTGTATTTATCGTTGGCATATTTGTTACATCTGTTAACATCGTAACAGAAACCTGCATTCGTATTCACAACAGCATCTTGAGACTCTGGGGAACCAAATCACATAAAATGCCTATTTTTAGGTGATACCTTAAAAATCTGAATACAGTACTTGAGTAAAAACTCACAACTGCAAGGCAGCATAATCTCTTTTTAAAAATTTATTTTAAATAAATTAATGAGGATTTTTAGTGGAACCCCTTCAAACTGAACCGTGTCCGGGAGTTCGAACCCGATACACAGATTAACTAAGCACAACTGAACCTGAGCCATAAACACACTTTTCCTAAATTTATATGTGCAACTATTCTTTATCAGATTGTTCACCGTCTGTATGTGAGCTGCTTTTTTTTTTTTTAAATAAAACTGAAGAACTTGATGTTCTTCATGCCTGCAGAGATCAAAGAGAGAAGCTAATGAGGAACTAAACCAAGTATAATAATGAAGATGTTCAGTGCAATTAATATGCAACAATAAGTTTTATTTAGCTCGGTTACTGCAAGAAGTGCTGCAGTAAAAGGTCCTCCTGCAACAAAATATAGTATTTGATGCTCAAATATTCGAGCTAATTAAGTTCCTGCCAGGACACAATGGCTGCATAAGCAGTGCATATGCATGTAGCTCGCTGAAGTCCACACTGGCAGCATTGAGGCTGTAGCACTGTTACTGCTGTGCCGAGCTTTCGACATGAGTTTGCCTTTGATGATATCTATTAGTAATGATGACACCCGAGTTCAGAGAGAGATGTGAGAAAGAGAGAGAGAAAGACAAAGACTGAGCGCCAGGAAGATTCTGCATTTAAATTGCAGCAAAAGGTGTAATGTTGAAGTAAAGATATCAATGACAATCAAGAGACCATTTTCACTGTCTACTTTAGCTGGGAGCCGTGTGCATCATGTGGAAAAACAGGCGAGACCCCTAATCTTTTGGACGATGCGTTGCTGCAGAGCCGTGCATGAGCCGCTTGTCTTCCCACAGGCAGTGTGGCTCCTCTAATCTGTTAACACGGGTGCCAAAATTAAAAGCAAGATGTTTTGCATGAACAAGCACTGCTGACTAAAGCGGGATGGCTTAGTGGTTATCAATATGAGGATTTATAGGCACTGTATTGTCCTCCTTACACTTATGAATGCATGCATGCTTTACCAAATACATCCATACATATTCAAAGTACTGCAACATCTGAGCTTACATACTGCAGTACACTCACTCACACACACGCACACACACACATATCCAGTTAAAAGTTAAGTAGCTGATTAGTGGCACATGACCACAAAACACAAAGATGCACACAGATTTCAGTCAAAGCCTTTGTGAGTTTAAACCAAGGCGTCGAGTCTGAGATGAGTGACATGATTGTGCTTAAGCATCTGCAGTGTTTGTAAGAAAAGTCACACTGCTATTTGATGGACACAAATTCAGAGAAGTGGAGTTACGTTAAATATATAAAATTAGTCCTCAGCTATAAAACAACTCTGGCATGTTACAAACAATAATAGAAATAACAATTATCAAACAAGACCGGGTGGAAACGTATTACATGAATCGCGTGAGGTCATTGTACTAAATTTTGGCCAAATTGTTACACCAGCTTGTCGTAATTTCGAAGAGGTCAGTCCCAGATATTAAATATTGGTTTGCAATTTTTTTTGTAGAGGTCATAGCAACATTTGTTTTAAAATGCAGTGAAGCAGATCATCACACAACATGGTTAAACTATGTTTAAGCAAAAAAGGTCACAAGAACAAGAGAAAAAAGAAAACTATATATTCAGATATGTTTGATTCAAATAATAAAACTACTGATGAAACAGATGGTGCACAAAAGTAGTAGATACATGGGTGTACCAATCAATAAATTAAATACTAATTGGATAATCTAATAAATTAATTCATAGTGAAAAGAGCCTTGTGTCAAACATCCATTTTCTCACTCAGGGAAAAACAAATTTATAATTAATAGCAGCATGAAAAAGAGGACAGCGATTGTGCAGAGGCTGAAAAGTGTCTTACAGCAGAGAGTCTGCCTTTTCTCTGCACTGTGTGCACACAGGCAGGAGTCTCATGTAGAAAACACAGATAAACGGTAAATAGACTGCAATTATATGTGTCTTTGTGTTCTTTCAACAACCCGAAGCCCTTAGCAACAAAGGTCAGTAATCACCCATTCACACACACATTCATGCAGTAATGGAAGGTGGCTTCTTTACGCTGGACCAACCTGCTCATCACGAGCTCTCTCTCTCTCTCTCTCTCACTCACACACACACACACACACACACACACACACACACGATCACAGAACAGCCATCAGGAGCAATT